>JARFIW010000115.1:1200000-1757500 GCA_036346225.1 Platerodrilus igneus | reverse complement strand
TACTTGTTGTACTTGTTGCACTTTAGTTGTACTTGTTGTACTTTGTTGTACTTTGTTGTACTTGTTGCATATTGTTACTTGTTGTACTTGTTGTACTTTTGTTGTTACTTGTTGTACTTGTTGTACTTGTTGTACTTGTTGTACTTGTTATTGTACTTGTTGTACTTGTTGTACTTGTTTTGTACTTGTTGTACTTGTTGTACTTAACTTGTTGTATTGTTGTACTTGTGTTGTTGTACTTGTTATTGTACTTGTTGTACTTGTTGTACTTGTTGTATTTACTTGTTGTACTTGTTGTACTTGTTGTACTTATACTTGTACTTGTTGTGACTTTACTTGTTGTGCTTGTTGTTGTTGTACTTGTACTTGTACCTGTTATACTTTTTATACTTTTTATGCTTTTTATACTTGTTATACTTGTTGTACTTCTTGTACTTGTTGTACTTATCGTACTTTCACTATACTTATATGTTTTTTATGTACCCAGTAGCGCATGCGTATTGTTTTCAAAATATTTTAAATTTCTAACGTATTCAGAACTTCCATGCTAAACAATTCTCAACCTGCTATACTTATGCTAGTTATACTTGTTGTACTTATTATACGTATACTATACTTGTGTAGTGCATGGTAAACGCGCAGAGCTTTGCAAAGAATTTTACCTTTCTTCGATATTCAAGAGTCGAGATGCAGAAATCTCAACTTATTATACTTATACTTACTGCACCTGTACTTTTATTATACTTATTCTATACGGAAACTTGGCTCAAGTTTCGGCGAGCTTACAGGCCGCTTTCATTCTACTAAGGTGCGGCAAAATACATTTTGGATGCGTAGGGAACTGTTGAAGTTGATAGCGTCGTCCGTGATTGTTATCACGTTACTAGGTTGTTGCTATCGTATTTCGATATCAATAGTTTACTCCGTTATAGTTCTGAAAGCTATTCTAATATAATCCAGATGTAGCAATAGCCATTATTTTGCAAGGGTCCTTAGAGTTGGAGTTCAACACGTTTCTTTCTTTCACAACGCGCCTAAAATTACCAAACTTACCCAAAAATACGGCAGCAAATTTTATTACTTACAACGCCTTGGACTTTTAATACAAAACAAATAACTGAGTTGTTTGTGCTTTAGCATAGCATCCCAGGACAATTCAGGTACAGTGTAACGAGATAATATCTCTAGCCTCCTGGGTAACGTTTTAGTCGAATTGGTTTCAAATCGCTTGGTTTACATAACCTCTTTTCTACGAATACCAGAAATGCGGCATCCAAAACTTCGCGTCCAGATGCTCGAACGCTTTTCCTCGTTCTTGACTACATACATTTCCAAAGCATCGTCGTAACCTACCCCATTTTATTTTTACAAAGCCGCTAGTGACTTTCCGGCTTTGCTTCGTTTAACACTTCATTTTTGAGAATTGAATAAACTAAACCTCCAATAAATTTGAAGTTATATCCCACCCCCACACCCTTATCGGTTATTAGTTACGTTTTACTTGGTCCCTTGGGGTATTTCGTAACCGATCTCTTTTCAAAAGGGTCTGGAGTAAACGTTTTTGAAGTGGTTGCAGTTGGGTATTTAGTTACAGTTTTGACACAGTTGCCATTTTTGGAGTCGATGTATCCGGGTTGACTGGTTACTGGATGTTTTGTAACCGTTCGTTTGTCTGAGTTATTTTCTTTGAACATGTTGTGAGGTGTTTCTTCCTTGATGAATGTTGGTGAAGCCTGTTAAAGTAAGTAATTAGAAAAGCAAGAGAGTCTATGAGATTTTACGATCAGTTTAGTTTAGCTTAAATCAGTTTAGTCCAGTTTAGTCCAGTTTAGTTCAGTTTAATCCAGTTTAGTCCAGTTAGTCCAGTTTAGTCCAGTTTAGTCCAGATTAGCGCAGTCTAATCCAGTTTAATCCAGTTTAGTCCAGTTTAGTTCAGCTTAGTCCAGTTCAGTCCAGTTTAATCCTGTTTAGCCCAGTTTAGTCAGATTTAATTCAGTCCAGCTCAGTTAAAATCAGTTCTACTTCAATTTAGCTCAGTTCAGTGCATCAAGGTTTAGTCCAGTTCAGTTTAGCTAAGTTTAGTTCAGTTCAGTCTAATTTAAATCAGTTCAGTTCGGTACAGCTTAGTTTAGTGTAGTTTAGTTAAGATTAGTCCAGTTGCGTCCAATTTAGTTCGGTTAAGTTTAGTTTAAATCGATGTAGCTCAGTTTAGTGCAACTTGGACCAGTTTAATTTGATTTAGTTCAGTTCAGCTTAGTTTGATTCAGACTAGTTTCATTTACCTCAGTTAAGTGCAGTTTAGTTCAGTCTCATTCAATTTAGTCCAATTTAGTTCAGTGCAGTTGATTCAGTTTGAAGCAGTTTAGTCCGGTTCAGTTTATTCTAGTCCAGTCTATTTTCTCTAGTTTGGTTTAACTCAGTTTAGTTAACTTCAGTACAGTTTATTCCAGTTTAGTCAGGTTTATTTCAGTCCAGTTCAGTTTAGTTCAGCCTAGTTCGGTATCATTCAGTTAAGTGCAGTGTACTTTAGTTTAGTTTAACTCAGTTTAGTTTAGTTTAGTCTAATTTAGTTCGGTTAAGTTTGGTTTAGTTTGATATAGTTCAACTTAGTGCAGTTTTGTCCAGTTTAGTTCTGTTCAGTCCGATTTAGATTAGATATAATCAGTTTTATTTGGTACAGCTCGATTTAGTGCACTTAGTTCGGTTTAGTTCTGTTTAGTTCAGTCCAGCTCAGTTTAGTTCAGTCTAGTTCAGCTTCGCTTAGTTCAGTGCAGTCTGGTTCAGTTTAACTCAGTTTTAGTTTAGTCTAATTTAGTTCAGTTGAGTTTGATTTAGTTTGATATAGCTGATTTAGTTTAGTTAAAATCAATTTAATTCGGTACAGCTCAATTTCGTGCAGTTATTCCAGTTTAGTCTCGCTTAATTTAATCCAGCACAGTTCAATTTAAATCTCTTTAATGCAGTATAGTGCAGTCTAATTCAGATTGGTTCAATTTAGTTCAGTACAGTTAAGTCCAGTTAGGTGTAGTTTAATCCGGTTTAGTTCAGCCATACTCAGTGCAGTGTAATCTAGTTTAGTTTAGCTCAATTTGGTACAGTTTAGTTCAGTCTAATTTAATTTAGTTCAGTTCAGTCCAATTTAATTAGATACAGATCAGGGTTAGTTCAATCAGCTTAGTTTAGATCAGTCTAGTTCAGTTTCGCTCAATTTACTGTAGTTTAGTTCAGTTTAGCTCGGTTTAGAACAGTTTAGTTAAGTTTGGTATAGTTCAGTTTAGTGTAGTTTAATCCAGTTTTGTCCGATTTAGTTCAGTTCAGCACAGTTTAGTTTAGCCTAATTAGGTTTAGCTCAAATCAGTGAAAAATAAGTTCAGTTTAGTTCAGTTTAGTCCAATTTAGTTGAGTATGGTTGAGTCTAGTTTGGTGCAGTTTAGTCCCGTGTAGTTCAGTCTAGCTCAGTCTTATTCAGCTTAGCTCAGTTCAGTGGTTTAGGTTCAGTCTAGTTCAGTTCAATATAGTTTAATTCAGTTTGGTCTAGTTTAATCACATTAAGTTCATTGTAGCTCAGTTTGGTTCTGTTTAGTTTAGGATAAACTCATTTTAGTTTAGTTCAGTCCCATTTAATACAGTTCAAAGATGAGTTCAGTGCAGTTTAGTTCAGACTAGTTAGATGTAGTATAGTTTAGTCCAGTATAGTCCAATTTAGTTCTGTTTAATTCAATTCTGTTTAGTTTGGTTTAGTTCGAGTTTAGTTAAGTTTAATGCAATTTAGTTCAATCTAGTTCAGTCTCGCTCAGTTCACTTCGTTCAGTCCAATTTAGTTCAGTTAAGTACAGTTTAGTTCGAAATAGCTCGATTTAGTGCGGTTTAGTTTAATTTAGATTAGTCTAGTGTAGTTCAGTTTAGTCCAGTTTAGTACAGTTTAGTCCAGTTTTTTGCAGGTTAGGTCAGTTTAGTCATGTTTAGTTCGGTTTAGTCTAGTTTAGTCCAGTTTAGTCCGGTTTAATGCAGATTAGTCTAGTTTAGCCAAGTTTAGTCCAGTTTAGTCAAGCTTAGTCCCGTTTAAATTATTTTAGTCCCGTTTAGATCAGTCCAGCTTAGTTTAGTTCAGTCTAGGTCAGTTTAGCCCAGTACAGTTTAGTTCATTTCAGTTCAGTTTATTTCAATTGACTTGTGCTCAAATTACTTGGGTTCCGTTTTAAATTCAGTTGAGGTTGAGTTCAATTCAAATCACTTGAGTTCAGTTAACTTAATTTGTTTTAGTTCAAATTCAGTTCAGTTCGGTTGAGTTTAGTGTTGTTCACTCGAGTTCAGTTCTGATTACTTTAATTCTTTTGAGTTCAGTTCACGTCAGTTACGTTAGGTTCAGTTTATTTCACTTAAGTCGTGCTAGGATTAGTTGGTTTCAGTTTCAATTTGGTGCAGCTTGAGTTCAATTTAGATCACTTGAGTTTATTTAACTGAAATTCGTTTTAGTTCAAATTCAAATTCAGTTTGGATCCGTTGTGTTTGGTTGATTTTATTTCTATTCACTCCAGTTCAGTTTTAATCATTTCAATTATTTTGAGTTCCATGCAGTTTCAGTTCGGTTCAGTTTATTCCAATTCAGTTGAGCTCAAATTAGTTGGGTTTAGTTTTCAATTCGGTTCATCTTGAGTTCATCTAAGATCACTTGAGTTCAGTTGACTTAATTCATTTCAGTTCAAATTCAAATTCAGTTCGGTTCAGTTGAGTTTAGTGATTTTAGAGCTATTGACTTAAAGTTCACGGCAATTCCTTTGGATTCAATTCAAGTTGAACTCGCAGTAGTTGAGACCAGTTTTCAATTCTCTTCAGTTTGAGATTAATATAGTTTACTTGAGTTCATTTAATCTAAATTCGTTTTGGTTCAGTTGAGTTTAGTTGATTTTAATACTATTAACTTGAGTTCATTTTTGATCACTTATATTCTGATGGATTTAGTTCAGGTCGTTCAGTTCGGTTGTGTTTGTTTAATCGACTTGAGCTCGCACTAATTGAGTTCAATTCGCAATTCAGTTTAGTTTCAGTTCAATTCAGATTAATTGAGTTCAATTAAATTAAATTCGTTTCAGTAGAGATTAAATTCAGTTCGGTTCAGTTGAGTTTAGTTGATTTTAGTCGTGTTCACCTGGGTTCAGTTTTAAAAACTTTAAGTCTTTTTGGTTCATTTCAGGTCGTTTCTATTTGATTCAGTTTATTTCAGTTGAGTTGAGCTCTGATCAGTCAGGTTCAGTTTTAAATTCAGTTCAGTTTGAGTTCAATTCAGATCACTTGAGTTTATTTAGCCGAAATTCGTTTTAGTTCAGTTGAGTTTAGTTGATTTTAGTGCTCAGTACTGTTCATTTTAATTTTTTTAGGTTCAGTCTAACTCAGTTCATTTCAGTTCAGTTTTTTCAGTTGAGTTGAGCTCGGATTAGTTGGGTTTAAGTTTTAACTCGGTTTAGTTTGAGTTCAATTTAGATTACTTGAGTTCAGCTAGCCTAAATTTGTTTCAGTTCAAATTCAAATTCATGCCGGTTCACTTGAGTTTAGTTCACTTGAGTTCATTTTTGATCACTTAAATTCTATTGGGTTTAGTTCAAGTCGATTCAGTTAGAACTGAGATGTAATCAGATTAGTGTTTTCAGTTTTCAGTTCAATTCACTTCAGATCGCTTGAGTTCGGGTTAACTGAGTTGATCTAGGATTAATCGAGTTTCGTTTTCAATTAGGTTCCGTTTTAGTTCAATTCACATCGCTTAAGTTTAGTTAACTTAAATTCTTTTAAGTTGAAATTCAAATTCGGTTTGATTCAGTGCTCTTAATTGAGTGCAGTTTTGATCACTTCAATTCTTTAGGGTTCAGTCCAGGTCGGTTCAGTTCAGTTCAGTTTATTTCAATTGAGTCGAGCTCGGTTTAGTTTGGATTAGTTTTCAATTGGTTTCAGTTTGAGTTTAATTCTAATCACTTAAATTCAGTTTACCTAAATTCGTTTCAGTTGAAATTAAATCCAGTCCGGTTATGTTGAGTTTAGTTGACTTTAGTACTGTTCATATGAATTTAGTTTTGATCGCGTTAGCTTTTTGGGTTCAGGTCAGTTCGGTTCAGTTCGTTTCGGTGTAGCTCAATTGAGTTCAGTTTTCAATTCAGTTCAGTTTGAATTTGATTTAGATCACTTAAGTTTATTTAGCCGAAATTCGTTTCAGTTCAAATTCAAATTCAGTTGAGTTTAGTTGATTTTAGTACTCTTCACTTGAGTGCAGTTCTGATCGATTTAATTCTTTAGGGTTCAATCCAGGTCGGTTTAGTTCGGTTCAATTTATTTCAATTGAGTCGAGCTCCGATTGGTTTGGATCAGTTTTCAATTCAGATCAGTTTAAGTTCAATTCTAATCACTTGAATTCAGCTAGCTTAAATTCGTTTCAGTTTAAATTTAAATTCAGTCCAGTGCTGTTGAGTTAAGTCAATTTTAGTACTGTTCAGATGAGTTCAGGTTTGGGTTCAGGTCAGTTCCGTTCAGTTCATTTCAGTGTATTTCAATTGAGCCAAACCGGGATTAGTTGAGTTCAGTTTTCAATTCGGTTCAGTTTGAATTCGATTTAGATCACTTGAGTTTATTTAGCCGAAATTCGTCTCAATTCAAAGTTAAATTTAGTTATGTTCAGTTGAGTTTATGTGATTTTAGTGCTCTTCACTTGAGTGCAGTTTTGATCAGTTTAATTCTTTTGCGTTCAGCTAAGGTCGTTTCAGATACGTTCAGTTTATTTCAATTGAGTTGAGGTTGAATTAGTTGGGTTCAATTTACGATTCAGTTCAAGTTCAATTCCGATCACTTGAGTTCAGTTAACATAAAATCGTTCAAGTACAAACTAAATTCAGCTCGATTCAGTTGAGTTTAGTTGATTTCAGTTCTGTTCGCTTGAGTGCAATTTTGATCACTTTAATGCTTTTGGGTTCTCCAGGTAGGTTCAGTTCGGTTCAGTTTATTTCAACTGAGTCGAGCTCGTATTAGTTTGGGTCAGTTATCAATTCGATTCAGTTTGAGTTAAATTCCAATCACGTGAATTCAGCCAACCTAAATTCGTTTCAGTTCAAATTTAAATTTAGTCCGGTTCTGTTGAGTTTAGTTGAGTTTAGTACTGTGCAGATGAGTTCAGTTTTAATCGCTTTAATTTTTTTGGGTTTAAGTGAGTTCGTTTCAGTTCGTTAAAGTATAGCTCAATTGAGTTCAGTTTTCAATTCAGCTTAGTTTGAATTCGATTTCGATTACTTGAATTTATTTAACCGATATTCGTCTTAGTTCAAATTTAAATCCAGCTCTGTTCAGTTGAGTTTAGTTAATTTTAGTGCTCTTTACTTAAGTGCAGTTTTGATCACTTTAATTCTTTTGGATTGAGCTCAGGTCGTTTCAGATACGTTCAGTTTATTTCAATTGAGTTGAGATCGAACGAGTTGGGTTCAGTTTACAAATTACAATTCAGTTCAATTCCGATCACTTGAGTACGGTTAACATAAATTCATTCTAGTACCAATTAAATCCAGATCAATTCAGTTGAGTTTAGTTGATTTTAGTGCTGTTCACTTGAGTGCAGTTTTGATCACTTTAATTCTTTAGGGTTCAGTCCAGGTCGGTTCAGTTCGGTTTAGTTTATTTCAATTCAGTCGAGCTCGGATTAGTTTGGATAAGTTTTCAATTCGGTTCAGTTTGAGTTCAATTCCAATCACTTGAATTCAGCCAATCTAAATTCGTTTGAGTTCAAAATTCAGTTGAGTTTAGTTGATTTTAGTACTGTTCAGATGAGTTCAGTTTCGATCGCTTTAATGTTTTGGGTTCAGATCAGTTCGGTTCAGTTCGTTATTTCAATTGAGTCAAGTTGGGATTAGTTGAGTTCAGTTTTCAATTCTGTTCACTTTGAATTCGATTTAGATCACTTGAGTGTTTTTAACCGAAATTCGTTTCAGTTTATATTCAAATCCAGCTCTGTTTAGTTGAGTTTAGTTGGTTTTAGTGTTCTTCACTTGAGTGCAGTTTTGATCACTTTAATTCTTTAGAGTTCAGTCCAGGTCGGTTCAGTTCAGTTCAGTTTATTTCAATTGAGTCGAGCTCGGATTAGTTTTCAATTAGGTTAGTTTGAGTTCAATTCCAATCACTTGAATTCAGCCAATCTAAATTCGTTTCAGTTCAAATTAATTCCAGTCCGGTTATGTTGAGTTTATTTGATTTTAGTACTGTCAGATAAGTTTAGTTTTGATCGCTTTAGTTTTTTTGAGTTCAGGTCAGTTCGGTTCATTTCGTTTCAGTATAGTTCAATTGAGTTCAGTTTTCAATTCAGTTCAGTTTGAATTCGATTTAGATCACTTGAGTTTATTTAGCCAAAATTCGTTTCAGTTCAAATTCAAATTCAGTTGAGTTTAGTTGATTTTAGCGCTCTTCACTTGAGTTCAGTTTTGATCGCTTTAGTTTTTTAGTTCAGGTCAGTTCGGTTCAGTTCGTATCAGTGTTGTTCAATTGAGTTCAGTTTTCAATTCAGTTCAGTTTGAATTCGATGCAGACCACTTGAGTTTATTTAGTCGAAATTCATTTCAGTTCATATTCAAATTCAGTTGAATTTAGTTGACTTTAGTTAACTTAAATTCGTTCCCGTACAAATTAAATCCAGATCGATTCAGTTGAGTTTAGTTGATTTTAGTGCTGTTCACTTGAGTGCAGTTTGATCACTTTAATTCTTTAGGGTTCGGTCCAGGTCGGTTCAGTTCGGTTCACTTTTTTTTCAATTGAGTCGCGCTCAGATTAGTTTGGATCAGTTTTCAATTCGGTTCAGTTTGAGTTCAATTCCAATCACTTGAATTCAGCCAATCAAAATTCGTTTCAGTTTAAAATTAAATTCAGTCCGGTGCTGTTGAGTTTAGTTGATTTTACTACTGTTCAGATGGGTTCAGTTTTGAGTTCAGGTCAGTTCGGTTCAGTTAATTTCAGTGTAGTTCGATTGAGTCGAGCTGGGATTAGTTGAGTTCAGTTTTCAATTCGGTTCAGTTTGAATTCGATTTAGATCACTTGAGTTTATTTAGCCGAAATTCGTTTCAGTTCAAATTCAAATTCAGTTGAGTTTAGTTGGTTTTAGTGCTCTTCACTTGAGTGCACTTTTGATTGCTTTAATTCTTTAGGGTTCGGTCCAGGTCGGTTCACTTCGGTTTAGTTTATTTCAGTTGAGTCGAGCTCGGATTAGTTTGAATCCGTTTTCAATTCGGTTCAGTTTGAGTTCAATTCCAAATCACTTGAATTTAGCCAACCTAAATTCGTTTCAGTTCAAATTTAAATTCAGTCCGGTTCTGTTGAGTTTAGTTGATTTTAGTACTGTTCAGATGAGTTCAGTTTTTATCGTTATAGTTTTTTAGGGTGAGGCGAGTTCGGTCCAGTTCGTTTCAGTGTAGCTAAAGTGAGTTCCGTTTTCAATTCAGTTCAATTTGAATTCGATGTAGATCATTTAAGTTTATTTAGCCTAAATTCGTTTCAGTTCAAATTCAAATTCAGTTGAGTTTAGTTGATTATAGTGCTTTTCACTTGAGTGCAGTTTTGATCGCTTTATTCTTTAGGATTCAGCCCAGGTGGGTTCAGTTTGGTTCACTTTTTTTTCAATTGAGTCGAGCTCGGATTAGTTTGGCTCAGTTTTCAATTCGGTTCAGTTTGAGTTCAATTACAATCACTTGAATTCAGCCAATCAAAATTCGTTTCAATTCAAAATTAAATTCAGTCCGGTTCTGTTGAGTTCAGTTGATTTTAGTGCAGTTCGCTTGAGTTCAGTTTTGATCGCTTTAATTTTTTGGGTTCAGGTCAGTTCGGTTCAGTTCGTTTCAGTGTAGTTCAATTGAGTTCCGTTTTCAATTCAGTTGTTTGAATTTGATTTAGATCACTTAGATTATTTAGCCGAAATTCGTTTCAGTTCAAATTCAAATTCAGTTGAGTTAATTGATTTTAGTGCTCTCACTTGAGTGCAGTTTTGATCATAATCTTTAGGATTCAGCCCAGGTCGGTTCAGTTCGGTTCAGTTTATTTCAATTGAGTCGCGCTCGGATTAGTTTGGATCAGTTTTCAATTCGGTTCAGATTGAGTTCAATTCCAATCACTTGAATTCAGCCAACCTAAATTCGTTTCAGTTCAAATTAAATCCAGTCCGGTTGTGTTGAGTTTAGTTGACTTTAGTACTGTTCAGACGAGTTCAGTTTTGATTGCTTTAATTTTTTTGGGTTCAGGTCAGTTCGGTTCAGTTCGTTTCAGTGTAGCTCAATTGAGTTCAGTTTTCAATTCAGTTCAGTTTGAATTCGATTTAGATCACTTGAGTTTATTTAGCCGAAATTCGTTTCAGTTCAAATTCAAATTCAGTTGAGTTTAGTTGATTTTAGTGTTCTCACTTGAGTGCAGTTTTGATCACTTTAATTCCTTTGCGTTCAGCTCAGGTCGTTTCAGATACGTTCAATTTATTTCAATCGAGTTGAGGTCGAATTAGTTGGGTTCAGTTTAGAATTCAGTTCAGGTTGAGTTCAATTCCGATCACTTGAGTTTAGTTATCTTAAATTCGTTCCAGTACAAATTAAATTCAGATCGATTTAGTTGAGTTTAGTTGACTTGAGTTCAGCTAACCTAAATTCATTTCAATTCAAATTCAAATTCAGTTCTTTAAGGTTGAGTTTAGTTAATTTTAGTAAAGTTCGCTTGAGTTCAATTCCAATCGGTTTAATTCTCAGAGGGTTAAGTTTGGGTCAGTTCAGTTCGTTTCAGTTTCAGTTAGGTTCAGTTTTCAATTCAGTTCAGTTTAAGTTCAATTCAGGTCACTAGAGTTCAATTAACATAAATTCAATCAATTTAAATTTAATTGAGTTCGGTTAAGTTCAGTTTGGTTGATTTTCGTTCAGTTTAGTTGAGGTCGGTTCAATTCGATTCAGTTCCTTTCAACTGAATCGAACTGCGTACTTTTAACCTATAAAGCGCACCGCTGTTAACCTAACCTAACAAAAACAATTGCTAATCGTAGGTAGTGTATCGCAATCCGAAAGACGCGTTAACAAAGAAATTGCGCGAAGGTACGTGCGCGTTGTTAACGACATCCTTCTCCAATTACAAACGTTTCCAGTAATTTGTTTACAATTTGTGGTTTATTCAAAGCTTTGATGATCTTTCTTCACCTTTCACCTTTCACCTTTCACCCAACGTACGATGTTACAATCTCTTTGAACCGAGTCAACTAACGAGCGTTTAATAACACTTTAACTCTTTGATTTCGCCATTTGTAATAAGAACGTAAGCGATAGCGTGTAAACAAGGTTAATTATTACCCTAAAAATGGAACTTTTCGAAGACGTTCTAAATTATGTCATCGATCATCGTTCAGCAATCCCAAAGTTTCTATTGTTTCAAGGAATCTGCGCAACTTTGGGTGTAAAACGTAGACGGACGCGCAGGTCTTTAAAGGTTGTGTGAAAGCTATTTGAAATTATGTTGTAAACGTTTGTAGGAAAAGGAGCCATTTACCTCTGGGAAAAATTATATAATTGTTTACGAAAAGGCCTGAATTTCGGTTTCAACAGCTCTGACGTTGTGGAGGACTTGGTAAAATCAACCCACCACATGTTTGTGCGAAAAAGACGCCATCTTGAAATGAATGAAGGTTTCCCACTTCGTCAATGTTTCTAGAGTCTCCAGATTGGAGGCTCCAGGACAGGAAATATCAACAACAGGAACAAATAAAAACCAAGTAAATATGACATGTTTAAACGGCTTCGTGAAGCAACGAGCGCTTTTGGCTCTGACATAAAGCACGTCCCTAAAGCACCAAAATTAGAGGTTATAAATCGTAGGAACAGATAAATAAACACATTAGAACAGAATACCGAAAAAGGGAAAATATTGAGGAGAATTTGAACAAAATGTTACCTTAAGGCACCAAGATTAGAGCCTAGGAAACGTCGAAACGTCGGACAAAATAAAAAAATGATAAAATTGCAAAAAAAAACGATCTTAAGACGCCAAAATTAAAGAACGCAAGAAAAACTAATTAAACGCTTTAGAAAAGAATCAACGAAAAGGAAAAATAATAGGGGAGGGGAGTGGCACAAAACTTGGTCTTAAAGTAGCAAGATCGGAGCTCATAAATCGCAAGAAAAAATAATTGATCACCTTAGAACAAAAAGGAAAAAATAGTGGGGCAAATTTGAACAAAATATGGCGTTAAAGTAGCAAGATCAGAGCTTATAAACCGCAAGAAAAATAATTGAACACCTTACAACAAGAAAAAAGAAAAAATAATAGGAGAAATTTGAACAAATCATGGCCTAAAAGTAGCAAGATCAGAACTTATAATTCGCAAGAAAAAATAATCGAACGTCTAAGAACAAAATAAACAAAAAAAAGGAAAAATAATATGGAAAATTTGAACAAATCATGGCCTTAGAGTAGCAAGATCGGAGCTTATAAAACGCAAGAAAAAATAATTGCACGCATTAGAACAAAATAAATAAAAAAGGAAAAATAAGGGGCAAATTTGAACAAAATATGGCCTTAATGTAGCAAGATTAAAACTTAAAAATCGCAAAAAAAATAATTGAACATCTTTGAATAACTAAACGAAAAAAGGAAAAATAATAGGGTAAACTCTGAACAAAACATGGCCTTAAAGTAGCAAGATCGGAGCTTATAAATCGCAAGAAAGAATAATTGCACACTCTAGAACAAAAGAAACAAAAAAAGGAAAAATAGTAAGGAAAATTTGAGCAAAATATGATCTTAAAGTAGCAAGACCAGAACTTATAAAACGTACGAAAAAATAATTGAACACCTTAGAACAAAATAAACGACAAAAATTTAAATAATGGGTAAAATTTAAACAAAATATAGCTTTAAAGTAGCAAGATGAGAGCTTATAAATCGCAAGAAAAAATAACTGAAGACCCTACAATAAAATAAACGAAAAAAGAATAAAGAATGGGGAAAATTTGAACAATGTATGGCCTTAAAATAGCAAGATCAAAGCTTACAAATCGCAAAAAAATAATTATACACCTTCGAACAAAATAAAAGAAAAAAGAACAAATAATAGGGGAAATTTGAACAAATCATGCCCTTAAAGTAGCAACATGAGAACTTATAAATCGCAAGAAAAAATAATCGAACATCTTAGAACAAAATAAACAAAAAAGGGAAAAATGATGGGGGAAATTGAACAAAATTTGGCCTTGAAGTAGCAAGATCAGAACTTATAAATCGCAAAAAAATAATTGAACACCTTAAAACAAAATAAACGAAAAAGTAAAAGTAATAAGAGAAATTTGAACAAAATATTACTTTAAAGTAGCAAGATCAAAGCTTTTAAATCGCAGAAAAAAATAATTGAACACCTTAGAACAAAATAAACGAAAAAAGGAAGAATAGTAAGGAAAATTTAAACAAAATATGGCCTTGAAGTAACAAGATCAGAGCTTTCAAATCGCAAAAAAATAATCGAACGCCTTCAAACGAAATAAACGAAATTAGGAAAATTGCGGGGTGAAATTTGTACAAAATATGGCCTCAAAGTAGCAAGATCAGAGCTTACAAATCTCAAGAAAAAATAATTGATCCCCTTAGAACAAAATAAATAAAAAAAAGGAAAAATCATGGGGGAAATTTGAACAAAATATGGCCTTAAAGTAGCAAAATCAAAGTTTACAAACAGAAAAAAAAATAATTGAACACCTTCAAACAAAATAAACGAAAAAAAGGAAAAATAATTGGGGAAATTTGAACAAAATATGGCCTTAAAGTAGCAACATCGGAGCTTATAAATCGCAAGAAAAAATAATTGAACACCTTAGAACAAAATAAATAAAAAAAGGAAAAATAAGGGGGAAAGTTTTAACTAATTGTGGCCTTAAACTAGCAAGATCAGAGCTTATAAACCGCAAGAAAAAATAATTGAACACATTAATACAAAATAAATAAAAAAAAGCAAAATAATAAGGAAAGTTTGAACAAAATATGACCTTATAGTAGCAAAATCACAGCTTATAAATCGCACGAAAAAATAATCGAACACCTTAGAATAAAATAAACAAAAAAAGGAAAAATAATGGGAGAAATTGAACAAAATTGGCCTTAAAGTAGTAAGATCAGAGCTTATAAATCACACTAAAAAATAATCGAACACTTTAGAACAAAATAAACAATAAAAGAACAAATAATCGGGAAAATTTGAACACAATGTGGCGTTAAAGTAGAAAGATCAAAGCTTATAAATTGTAAAAAAAAATAATTAAACACCTTAGAACAAAATAAAAAAAAAAAGATAATGGGGAAATTTGAACAAAATATGGCCTTAAGGTAGCTAGATCAGAGCTTATAAATCGCAAGAAGAAATAACTGAACAACATAGAACAAAATAAACGAAAAGAAAAAAACTAATGTGGACATTTGAACAAAATATGGCCCTAAAGTAGCAAAATCACATCTTATAATTTCCAAAAAAATTAATTGAACACCTTAGAACAAAATAAACGGAAAAAGGAAAAATGATTGGAGAAATTTGAACAAACTATTACTTTAAAGTAGCAAGCTCAAAGCTTTTAACCGCAGAAAAAAATAATTGAACACCTTAGAACAAAATAAACGAAAAAAGGAAGAATAGTAGGGAAAATTTGAACAAAATATGGCCTTGAAGTAACAAGATCAGAGCTTTTAAATCGCAAAAAAATAATCAAACACCTTCAAACGAAATAAACGAAATTAGGAAAATTGCGGGGTGAAATTTGTACAAAATATGGCCTCAAAGTAGCAAGATCAGAGCTTACAAATCGCAAGAAAAAATAATTGATCACTTTAGAACAAAATAAATAAAAAAAGGAAAAATTATGGGGGAAATTTGAACAAAATCTGGCCTTAAAGTAGCAACATCGGAGCTTATAAATTGCAAGAAAAAATAATTGAACACGTTAGAACAAAATAAATAAAAAAAGAAAAAATAAGGAGGAAAATTTTAACTAATTGTGGCCTTAAACTAGCAAGATCAGAGCTTATAAATCGCAAGAAAAAATAAACGATCACCTTAAAACAAAATAAACGAAAAAAGGAAAAATGATGTGGAGAATTTAAACACAATATGGCCTCAAAGTAACAAAAGCAGAGCGCAAGAAAGAAATAATTGAACACCTTAAAACAAAATAATCGAAAGAAGATAAAATAATGGGGGAAATTTGAACAAAATATGACCTTAAAGTAGCAAGATCGAACACCTTAGAACAAAATAAACAAAAAAGGACACATGATGGGAGGAATTCGAACACAATATAGCGTTGAAGTGGCTTATAAATTGCAAAAAAAATAATTGCACACCTTAACACAATTTAGTGGAAAAAAGGAGAAATAATAGGGGAAATTTAAACAAAATGTGGCCTTAAAGTAGCAAGATCAGAGCATATAGTGCGCGAAAAATAATTGAACTCCTTATAATAAAATTAACGAAAAAAGGAAGAATAATAGGGAAAATTTGAACAAAATATGGTCGTGAAGTAGCAAGGACAGAGCTTATAAATTGCAAATGGAAACACCTTAGAACGAAATAAACAAAAGAAACGGAAAATGAAGGGGAAAATTTGAACAAAACATGGCGTTAAAGTAGCAAGATCACAGCTTAAAAATCGCAAAAAAAATAATTGAACGCCTTAGAACAAAATTAACGAAAAAAGGAAAAATAATAGAACAAAATAAACAAAAATCATGGGGGAATTTGAACAAAATACAACCTTAGAGTAGCAAGATCAGAGCATATAAATCGAGAGACAAAATAATGAAACTTTTAGAACAAAATTAACGAAAAAAGAAAAAGAAATAAGGGAAATTTGAACAAAATGTGGCCTCAATGTAGCAAGATCAGCGCGTATAAATCGCAAAAAAAGTAATTGAACTCCTTCAAATAAAATAAATAAAAAAAGGAAAAATAAGGGTAAAGATTTGAACAAAATTTGGCCTTAAGGTAGCAAGATTGAAGTTTATAAATTGCAAGAAAAATAATTGAACACCTTAGAACGAAATAAATAAAAAAAGGGAAAATGATGGAGGAAATTTAAACAAAATATGGCCTTCAAGTACTAAGATCAGAGCATATAAATCGCACGAAAAAATAATTGAACACCTTAGAACAAAATAAACGAAAAGAAGAAAAATAATGCAGGGAATTTGAACAAAATGTGGTCTTAAACTAACAAGGTCAGAGCTTATAAATTGCAAGAAAAAATAATTAGACATTTGAGAACAAAATAAACAAAAAAGGGGAAAATGATGGGGGAAATTGAACAAAATATGGCCTTGAAGTAGCAAGATCAGAACTTATAAATCGCAAAAAAATAATTAAACACCTTAAAACAAAATAAACGAAAAAAAGAAAAATAAAATGGGAAATTTGAACAAAATATGTCCTTAAAGTAGCAAAAATCAGGGCTTATAAATTGCAAGAAGAAATAATTGAACACCTTCAAACAAAATAAATGAAATAAATTTAAAGAATGAGAAAAATTAGACAAAATATGGCCTTAAAGTAGCAAGATCGGAGCTTGTAAATCCCAAAAAAAAATATAAATTGAGCACCTTAGAACAAAATAAACGATTAAAAGTAAAATAATAGGGAAATTTAAACAAAATATGGCCTTGAAGTAGAAAGATCAGGGCTCATAAATTGCAAGAAGAAATAATTGAACACTTTCAAACAAAATAAACGAAAAAAAAATAATGAGGGAAAATTAGACAAAATATGGTCTTAAAGTAGCAAGATCGGAGCTTGTAAATCTCAAAAAAAAAATAATTGAGCACTTTAGAACAAAGTAAACGATTTAAGGAAAAATAAGAGGGGTATTGGAACAAAATATGGCCATCATGTATCAAGATCAGGACTTATAAATCGCAAAAAAATTATTGAACACCTTAGAACAAAATAAACGAAAAAAAGTAAAATAAAATGGGAAATTTAAACAAAATATGTCTTTAAAGTAGCAAGATCAGGGCTTATAAATTGCAAGAAAAAATAATTGAACTCCTTCCAACAAAATAAACGAAAAAAAGTAAAATAGTAAGAGAAATTTGAACAAAATATGGCCTTTAAGTAGCAAAATCGGAGCTTGTAGATCCCAAAAAAATAATAATTGAGCACCTTAGAACAAAATAAATGATTAAAAAAAAATAGCGAGGGAATTTAAACAAAATATGGTCTTGAAGTAGCAAGATGAGAGCTTATAAATCGCAAGAAAAAATAATTGAACACCTTCAAACAAAATAAACGAAAAAAGGAAAATTGCGGAATGAAATTTGAACAAAATATGGCCTCAAAGTAGCAAGAGCTTATAAATCGCAAGAAAAAATAATTGAACACCCTCAAATAAAATAAACGAAAAAAGGGAAAATGTGGGGTAAAATTTGAACAAAATATGGCCTTAAAGTTGCAAGATCAGAGCTGATCAATCGCAAAAATTTTTAATAAAGTAGCATGATCAGAGCTTATAGATCGCAAAAAAGTAATTGAACACCTTCAAACAAAATAATCTGAAAAGGAAAAAAATAGAAGAAATTTGAACAAAATATGACTTTAAAGTAGCAAGATCAGAGCTTATAAATCGCAAAAAAAGATAATTGAACACCTTAGAACAAAATTAACAAAAAACGGAAAAATAACGGTGGAAATTTGAACAAAATATGGCCTTAAAGTAACAAAATCAGAACTTATAAATCGAAAAGAAAACAATTGAACATCTTAGAACCAAATAAACGAAAAAAATTAAAACAATGGGGAAAATTTGAACAAGATATGACCTTAAAGTAGATCAAGCTTTTAAATCGCACGAAAAAATAATCAAACACCTTAGAACAAAAAAAAACAAAAAAGTAAAGATGATGAGGGAAATTTGAATATGATATGGCGTTAAAATAGCAAGATCAGAGTTTATCAATTCGAACAAGATATGGCTTTAAAGTAGCAAGATCAGTGCTAATAAATAGCACAAAACAATTAAACAGCTTCAAACAAAATAAATAAGAAATGGAAAAGTAATAGGAGAAATTTGAACAGAATATGGTCTTAAAATACTAAGATCAAAGCTAATAAATCTCAAAAAAAAATTGTACACCTTACAACAAAATAAACCAAAAAAGAAAAATAATGGAGAACATTTGAACAAAATATGGGGCCTAAAGTAACAAGATCACAGTTTGTAGATCGCAAGAAAAAATAATTGAACATCTTAGAACAAAATAAACAAAAAGCTGAAAAATAATGGCGAAAATTTGAACAAATATGACTTGAAGTAGCAATTTCGGAGCTTATACATCGCACGAAAAAACGCAAAAAAAATAATCGAAAACCTTAGAACAAAATAAACGATTAAAGGAAAAATAATAGGGGAATTTGAACAAAATATGGCCATGAAGTAGCAAGATCAGAACTTATAAATCGCAAATACAAATAATTGAACACCTTAGAACAAAATAAACGATAAAAGGAAAAATAGTGGGACAAACTTGAACAAAATATGGCCTTAAAGTAGCAAGATCCAAACTTATAAAACCCAAAAAAATTAATTGATCACCTTAGAACAAAATAAACGAAAAAAGGTAAAATAATGGGAAAAATTTAAACAAAATATCGCCTTAAAGTAGAAAGATCAGAACTTATAAATCGAAAAAAGCAATAATTGAACACGTTAGAACAAAATAAACGAAAAAATTAAAATAATGGGGGAATTTGAACGAAATATGGTCTTAAAGTGGCAAGGTAACAGCTTATAAATCGCACGAAAAATAATTAAACACCTCAGAACAAAATAAATGAAAAAAAAGCAAGGGAGGAAATTTGAATAAAATATGACCTTAAAGTAGCAGAATCAGAGCTTATAAATCGCAAGAAAAAATAATTGAGCACCTTAGAACCAAATAAACAAAAAACGAAAAGTAATGGGGGAAACAAAATATGGCCTCAATGTAGCAAGATCAGTGCTTATAAATCGCAAAAAATAAGTAATTGAACAGCTCCAAATAAAATTTAAAAAAAAGGAAATATAATAGGGAATATTTGAACAAATATTACCTTAATGTAGCAAGATCATAGCTTATAAATCGCAAGAAAAAATATTTGAACACCTTAGAAAAAATAATCAGAAAAAGAAAAAATCATTGGTTAAACTTGAACAAAATATGGTACTAAAGTAGCAAGATGAGAGCTTATAAATCGCAAGAAAAAATAATTGATCACCTTAAAACAAAATAAACAAAAAAAAGAAAAAATAATAGTTGAAATTTGAACAAAATATGACCTTGAACTAGCAAGATCAGAGCTTATAAATCGAAAAAAACAATAATTGGACACGTTAGAACAAAATAAACGAAAAAAATAAAAATAATGGGAAAAATTTGAACAAAATATGGTCTTAAAGTAGCAAGGTGACAGTTTACAAATCGCACGAAAAAAGAATTGAACACCTTAGAACAAAATAAATGAACAAAGGAAAAATCATGGAGAAAATTTAAGCAAAATATGGCTCTAAAGTAGCAAGATCGGAGCTTATAAATCGCAAGAAGAAATAATTGAACACCTTGCAAAAAGTAAACGAAAAAAGGAAAAATAATATGGGAAACTTGAACAAATATGGCCTTAAAGTAGCAAGATCGGAGCTTATAAATCGCAGGACAGAATAATTGAACACTTTAGAAAAAAAACAAAAAAAGGAAGAGTAATAGAGAAAATATGAACAAAATATGGTCTTAAAGTAGCAAGATCAGAGCTTATAAATCGAGAGACAATATAATGAAACTTTTAGAACAAAATTAACAAAGAAAGAAAAAGAAATAGCGGAAATTTGAACAAAATGCGGCCTCAATGTAGCAAGATCAGCGCGTATAAATCGCAAAAAAAGTAATTGAGCACCTTTCAATAAAATAAATGAAAAAAGGAAAAATAAGGGTGAAGATTTGAACAAAATTTGGCCTTAAAGTAGCAAGATCAAAGTTTATAAATTGCATGAAAATATAATTGAACACCTTAGAACAAAATAACGAAAAAAGGTAAAATAATGAGGGAAATTTGAAAAAATATGGCTTTAGAGCTGCAAGATTAGAGCTTATAAATCGCAAGAAGAAACACCTTCAAACATAATAATGAACTAAATTAAAATAATGCGGAAAATTTGAACAAAATATGGCCTTAAAGTAGCAAGGTCAGAGCTTATAAATCGGACGAAAAAATAATTGATCACCTTAGAAAAAAGTAAACTAAAAAAAAAGGAAATGCGGGAATTTGAATAAAATATGGCCTAAAAGTAGCAGGATCATAGCTTATAAATAGCAAAAAAAATTATCAAAAACTTTAGAACAAAATAAAAGAACAAAAAATTAATAGGAGGAATTTGAACAACATATGGCCTTGAAGTAGCAAGCTTATAAATCTCCAAAAAAATAATTAAACGCCTTTAAACAAAATAAATGACACTAAATTTTAGTAAATTTATTACGCTTCCCAATTTGGAAAGAAACCGATTTAAAAGATATTTTTAAAACCCCGGGAGGTAATTAATCAAACGAGGGATTAAACTTCGGCGCCCTTGTAAGAAAAGACCTGATTTAAAGAATGTATTTTAAATTCTTGCGTTATTAAATCAACCAAGGCACTAAATACTAGTGAATTTATTACACTTCCCTGGTTGGAAAGAAATTAAACTAAAGAAGACTTTAAAATATTTGGAGATGATTTAATTAAACGAGGGACTAAACTTCGGCGCCCTTGCAAGAAGGAACATGACTTATAGGAGATTTTTTAATTCTAGGACGATTAAATCAAACAAAGCACTGAATTTTAGTAAATTTATTACACTTATCTGATTCAAAAAAGCCGTTTTAAAAAAAAATTTTAATTCTGGGATATAATTTAATCAAACGAAAGACTAAACTTTAATAAACTTCGGCGCCTTTGCAAGAAGGAACTTGATTTAAAGGAAATTTTTTTAATTCTGGGAGGGTTAAATCAAACAAGCCACTGAATTTTAGGAAATTTATTACACTTCCCTGATTGGAAAAAGCCGATTTAAAGAAAATTTTTAAAATGCTGGGAGATAATTTAATCAAACCAGGGACTAAACTTTAATAAACTTCGGCGCCTTTGCAGGAAGTAACTTGACTTAAAGGAGATTTTTAAATACGACGATTAAATCAAACAAGGCACTAAATTTTAGTAAATTTATTACACTTCCCTGATTTAAAAAAGCCGATTCAAAGGAGATTTTCTAAGTTCTAGGAGATAATTTAATTAAACGAGAGACTAAACTTTAATAAACGTCGGCGCTTTTGCAAGAAGGAACTTGATTTAAAGAAGCTTTTTTAAATCTCACAACCATTAAATCAAACAGGCACTAAATTTTAATAAATTTATTACACTTCCCTGATACATGAAAGCCGATTTAAAGGAGATTTTTAAAATGCTGGGAGATAATTTAATCAAACCAGGGACTAAACTTTAATAAACTTCGGCGCCTTTACAAGAAGGAACTTGATTTAAAAGAGATTTTTTAAATTCTAGGACGATTAAATCAAACAAAGCACTAAATTTTAGTAAATTTATTACACTTCCCTGATTGAAAAAAAGCCGATTTAAAGGAGATTTTTAAAATTCTCGGATATAATTTAATCAAACGAGAGACTAAACTTTAATAAACATCGGCGCCTTTGCAGGAAGTAACTTGACTTAAAGGAAAGTTTTTAATTTGGGTGTAAATCAAACAAGGCACTAAATTTTAGGAAATTTATTACACTTCCCTGATTGGAAAAGACCGATTTAAAGGAGATTTTAAAATTCTCGGATATAATTTAATCAAACGAGACTAAACTTTAATAAACATCGGCGCCTTTGCAGGAAGTAACTTGACTTAAAGGAAAGTTTTAATTTGGGGTGTAAATCAAACAAGGCACTAAATTTTAGGAAATTTATTACACTTCCTGATTGAAAAAAGCCGATTTAAAGGAGATTTTAAAATTCTCGGATATAATTTAATCAAACGAGAGACTAAACTTTAATAAACATCGGCGCCTTTGCAGGAAGTAACTTGACTTAAAGGAAAGTTTTTAATTTGGGGGGGGGGGGGGGTGTAAATCAAACAAGGCACTAAATTTTAGGAAATTTATTACACTTCCCTGATTGAAAAAAAGCCGATTTAAAGGAGATTTTTAAAATTCTCGGATATAATTTAATCAAACGAGAGACTAAACTTTAATAAACATCGGCGCCTTTGCAGGAAGTAACTTGACTTAAAGGAAAGTTTTTAATTTGGGGGGGGGGGGGGTAAATCAAACAAGGCACTAAATTTTAGGAAATTTATTACACTTCCCTGATTGGAAAAGACCGATTTAAAGGAGATTTTTAAAATTCTCGGATATAATTTAATCAAACGAGAGACTAAACTTTAATAAACATCGGCGCCTTTGCAGGAAGTAACTTGACTTAAAGGAAAGTTTTAATTTGGGGTGTAAATCAAACAAGGCACTAAATTTTAGGAAATTTATTACACTTCCCTGATTGGAAAAGACCGATTTAAAGGAGATTTTTAAAATTCTGGGGGATAATTTAATCAAACGAAGGAAACTTAAGAAACTTCGGCGTCTCGTAAAAAAAACCTAATTTAAGGGAGATCTTTTAAATTCCAAGGTGATTGCGTGAAATGAGACTAAATTTTAGTAAATTTATTGCTCTACGTCGAAGGGAAAAGAACCGATTTAAGAGATAGTTTTCAAATCCTAGGGATAATTATAATAGAACTAGAACTTCGGCGCCCTCGTAAGAAGGAACCTAATTTATGAAAGATCTTTTAAATTCTAGAGTGAGTGCGTCAAACGAAACTAAATCTTAGTAAATTTATTACGCTACGTCGATGGGGAAGAAACCGATTTAAGAGAGATTTTTAAAATCCTGCGAGATAATCTAATCAAACTAGGAAAACTTAGGAAACTTCGGCGCCCTCGCAAGAAAGAACCTAATTTAAAGGAGATCTTTTAAATTCTAGACGATTGCGTCAAATGAGAATAAATCTTGATAAATTTATTACGCTACGTCAATGGGAAAGACGCCGACTTAAAAGATATTTTTAAAATCTTGGGAGGAAATTTAATCAAACTAGGAAACTTAAACTTGGCGCCCTCGAAGAAAGAACCTAATTTAAGGGAGACCATTAAAATTCTAGAGTGATTGCATCAAATGATACTAAATCTTAGTAAATCTATTACGCTACGTCAATGGGGAAAGAAACGATTACAGGAGATTTCAAATTTGGGAGATAATTTAATCAAACGAGAGAAACTTAAGAAACTTTGACACCCTCGAAAAAAAAACTTAATTAAGGGGGAAATTTTAAATTCTGGGGTAAATGCGTCAAATGAGACTAAATTTTAGTAAATTTATTACGCAACGTCGTTGAGGAAAGAAACCGATTCAAAGAGATTTTTAAAATTCTGGGAGATAATTTAATCAAACGAGGGAAACTTAGGAAACTTCGGCGCCCTCGTAAGAAAGAACCTAATTTAAGGGGAATCTTTTAAATTCCAGGGTGATTGCGTGAAATGAGACTAAATTTTAGTAAATTTATTGCTCTACGTCGAGGGAAAGAAACCGATTTAAGAGATAGTTTTCAAATCCTAGGAGATAATTATAATGAAACTAGAACTTCGGCGCCCTCGTAAGAAGGAACCTAATTTATAAAAGATCTTTTAAATTCTAGGAGTGATGCGTCAAACGAGACTAAATCTTAGTAAATTTATTACGCTACGTCGATGGGAAGAAACCGATTTAAGAGAGATTTTTAAAATCCTGGAGATAATTTAATCAAACTAGGAAAACTTAGAAACTTCGGCGCCCTCGTAAGAAAGAACCTAATTTAAAGGAGATCTTTTAAATTCTAGGACGATTGCGTCAAATGAGACTAAATCTTAGTAAATTTATTACGCTACGTCAATGGGAAAGAGACCGATTAAAGAGATTTTTAAAATCTTGGGAGATAATTTAATCAAACTAGGAAACTTAAGAAACTTCGGCGCCCTCGAAGAAAGAACTAATTTAAGGAGACCATTTTAAATTCTAGGGTGATTGCATCAAATGAGACTAAATCTTAGTAAATTATTACGCTACGTCATGAGGAAGAAACCGATTAAAGGAGATTTTAAAATTTGGGAGATAATTTAATCAAACGAGAGAAACTTAGAAACTTTGGCCCCTCGAAGAAAGAACTTAATTAAGGAAATTTTAAATTCTGGGGTAAATGCGTCAAATGAGACTAAATTTTAGTAAATTTATTACCTACGTCGATTGAGGAAAAACCGATTTAAAGAGATTTTAAAATTCTGGGAGATAATTTAATCAAACGAGGGAAACTTAGAAACTTCGGCGCCCTCGTAAGAAAGAACCTAATTTAAGGGAAGATCTTTTAAATTCTAGGGTGATTGCGTCAAATGAGACTAAATTTTAGTAAATTTATTACCTACGTCGATGGAAAAGAAACCGATTTAAGAGAATTTTAAAATCCTGGAGATAATTTAATCAAACAGGACTTGAAACTTGGCGCCCTCGTAAGAAGAACCTAATTTAAGGAAAGATCTTTTAAATTCTAGAGTGATGCGTCAAACGAGACTAAATCTTAGTAAATTTATTACGCTACGTCGATGGGAAAAGACCGATTTAAAGAGATTTTAAAATCCTGGAGATAATTTAATCAAACTAGAAACTTAGGAAACTTCGGCGCCCTCGAAGAAAGAACCTAATTTAAGGAGATCTTTAAATTCTAGAGTGATTGCGTCAAATGAGACTAAATCTTAGTAAATTTATTACGCTACGTCAATGGGAAAACGAAACAGATTTTAAAATCTTGGAGAAATTTAATCAAACAGAAATTCTGAAGAAGAATAATTTAAGAGATCATTAAATTCTGAGATGATCAAATGATATAATCTGTAAATCTATTCGCTACTCGGAAAAAACTAATTAAGGAGATTTTAAATTTGGGAGTAATTTAATCAAACGAGGAAACTTGAAATGAGAAACTTAATAAATTTTAATTGGTTCAATAACTATTTTAGTAAATATATTACGCAACGTCGTTGAGGAAGAAACCGATTCAAAGAGATTTTTAAAATTCTGGGAGATAATTTAATCAAACGAGGGAAACTTAGGAAACTTCGGCGCCCTCGTAAGAAAGAACCTAATTTAAGGGGAATCTTTTAAATTCCAGGGTGATTGCGTGAAATGATACTAAATTTTAGTAAATTTATTGCTCTACGTCGTAGGGAAAAGAACCGATTTAAGAGATAGTTTTCAAATCCTAGGGATAATTTAATCAAACTTCGGCGCCCTCGTAAGAAGGAACCTAATTTATAAAAGATCTTTTAAATTCTAGAGTGAGTGCGTCAAACGAGACTAAATCTTAGTAAATTTATTACGCTACGTCGATGGGGAAGAAACCGATTTAAGAGAGATTTTTAAAATCCTGCGAGATAATCTAATCAAACTAGGAAAACTTAGGAAACTTCGGCGCCCTCGCAAGAAAGAACCTAATTTAAGGAGATCTTTAAATTCTAGGACGTGATTGCGTCAAATGAGAATAAATCTTGATAAATTTATTACGCTACGTCAATGGGAAAGACGCCGACTTAAAAGATATTTTTAAAATCTTGGGAGGAAATTTAATCAAACTAGGGAAACTTCGGCGCCCTCGTAAGAAAGAACCTAATTTAAGGGAGACCATTAAAATTCTAGAGTGATTGCATCAAATGATACTAAATCTTAGTAAATCTATTACGCTACGTCAATGGGGAAAGAAACGATTACAGGAGATTTCAAATTTGGGAGATAATTTAATCAAACGAGAGAAACTTAAGAAACTTTGACACCCTCGAAAAAAAAACTTAATTAAGGGGGAAATTTTAAATTCTGGGGTAAATGCGTCAAATGAGACTAAATTTTAGTAAATATATTACGCAACGTCGTTGAGGAAGAAACCGATTCAAAGAGATTTTTAAAATTCTGGGAGATAATTTAATCAAACGAGGGAAACTTAGGAAACTTCGGCGCCCTCGTAAGAAAGAACCTAATTTAAGGGGAATCTTTTAAATTCCAGGGTGATTGCGTGAAATGAGACTAAATTTTAGTAAATTTATTGCTCTACGTCGAAGGGAAAAGAACCGATTTAAGAGATAGTTTTCAAATCCTAGGGATAATTTAATCAAACTTCGGCGCCCTCGTAAGAAGGAACCTAATTTATAAAAGATCTTTTAAATTCTAGAGTGAGTGCGTCAAACGAGACTAAATCTTAGTAAATTTATTACGCTACGTCGATGGGGAAGAAACCGATTTAAGAGAGATTTTTAAAATCCTGCGAGATAATCTAATCAAACTAGGAAAACTTAGGAAACTTCGGCGCCCTCGCAAGAAAGAACCTAATTTAAGGGAGATCTTTTAAATTCTAGGACGATTGCGTCAAATGAGAATAAATCTTGATAAATTTATTACGCTACGTCAATGGGAAAGACGCCGACAAAAGATATTTTTAAAATCTTGGGAGGAAATTTAATCAAACTAGGGAAACTTCGGCGCCCTCGTAAGAAAGAAACTAATTTAAGGGAGACCATTAAAATTCTAGAGTGATTGGTTCAGATGATACTAAATCTTAGTAAATATATTACGCAACGTCGTTGAGGTAGAAACTGATTCAAAAGAGATTTTTAAAATTCTGGGAGATAATTTAATCAAACGAGGGAAACTTAGGAAACTTCGGCGCCCTCGAAAGAAAGAACGTAATTTATTGCAAATATTTTAAATTCTAGGGTGACTGCGTTAAATAAGACTAAATCTTAGTAAATTTATTACACTACGTCGATGGGGAAGAAACCGATTTAAAACAGATTTTTGAAATCCTGGGAAATAATTTAATCAAACGAGGGAAACTTAAGAAACTTCGGCGCCCTCGTAAAAAAAAACCTAATTTAAGAGAGATCTTTTAAATTCTAGGACGATTGCGTCATATGAGACTAAATCTTAGTAAATTTATTACGCTACGTCGATGGGAAAGAAACCGACTTAAAAGAAAATTTTAAATCTTAGGAGATAATTTATTCAAACGAGGGAACTTATGAAACTTTGGCGCCCTCGTAAGAAAGAACCTAATTTAAGGGAGATCTTTTAAATTCCAGGGCGATTGCGTCAAATTTATTACTTTAGGCGATGGGAAAGAAACCGATTTAAAAAAAATTTTTAAAATTCTGGGAGATAATTTAATCAAACGACAGAAACTTGGGAAACTTCGGCGCCCTCGTAAGAAAGAACCTAGTTTAACGCAGATCTTTTAAATTCAAGGCAAATTGCTTCAAATGTAACACTAAATTTAGTAAATTTATTACGCTTCTTTGCTTGGAAAAAACCAATAATGAGATTTTTAAAATCTTGCGCTAATTTAATAAAACGAGGAACTTTACATTTTTTAATGAAGGAAATTTATTTAAAAGAGATGGTTTAAATTTGGGGGTGATTTAATCAAGCAAAACACTAATCTTTAGTAACTTAATGCCACTTCCCTGAAGGGAAAAAAATTGATTTAAATGAGATTTTTAAAGTGTTGGGCCAATTTAATTAAACGAGGATCTTTTAATCTTTTAAAGAAGGAAATTTATTTAAAAGACATGGTTTAAATTCAGGAGTGATTTAATCAAACAAAACACTAATCTTTAGTAACTTAATGCGACTTCCCTGATTGGAAAGAAACCGACTTAAATGAGATTTTAAAATCCTGGGCTAATTTAATCAGACGAGGAGTTTTGGATCTTTTAATGAAAGAAATTTATTTAAAAGAGGTGGTTTAAATTCAGGGGTAATTTAATCAAACACAACACTAATCTTTAATAACTTAATGGCACTTCCCTAATTGGAAAGAAACCGATTTAAATGAGATTTTTCGAAATCCTGGGCTAATTTAATCAAACAAGAAACTTTACATTTTTTAGTAAAGGAAATTTATTTAAAAAATGTGGTTTAAATTCAGGGGTGATTTAATCAAACAAAACACTAATCTTTAGTAACTTAATGGCACTTCCTGATTGGAAAGAAACAGATTTAGATGAGATTTTCAAAGTCCTGGGCTAATTTAATCAAACGAGCAACTTTACATCTTTTAATGAAGGAAATTTATTTAAAGGAGGTGGTTTAAATTCAGAGATAATTTAATCAAACAAAACACTAATCTCTAGTGACTTAATGGCACTTCCCTGATTGGAAAGGAACCGATTTAAAATAGATTTTCATAATCGTGGGCTAATCTAATCAAACGACAAACTTTACATCTTTTAATGAAGGATATTTATTTAAAAGAAATGGTTTAAATTCAGGTATGATTTAATCAAGCAAAACACGAATCTTTAGTAACTTAATGCCACTTCCCTAATTGGAAAAAACAGTTTTCAATAAGATTTTTAAAGTTTTGGGCCAATTTAATTGAACGAGGACCTTTTAATCTTTTAAAGAAGGAAATTTATTTAAAGGACATGGTTTAAATTCAGGGGTAATTTAATCAAACAAAACACTAATCTTTAGTAACTTAATGCCTCTTCCCTAATTGGAAAGGAACTGATTTAAATGAGATTTTTAAAGTCCTGGGCTAATTTAATCAAACGAGGAATTTTACATCTTTTAATGAAGGAAATTTATTTAAAAGAGATGGTTTAAATTCAGGGGTGATTTAATCAAACAAAACACTAATTTTTAGTAACTTAATGGCACTTCCCTGATTGGAAAGAAACTTATTTAAATGAGATTTTTGACGTCCTGGGCTAATTTAATCAAACGAGGAGCTTTACATCTTTCAATGAAGGGAATTCAAAATGGTTTAAATTCAGAGGTGATTTAATCGAACAAAACGCTAATCTTTAGTAATTTAAAGGCACTTTTCCTGATTGGAATCAAACCGATTGAATGAGATTTTTAAATTCCTGGACTAATTTAAACAAGCGAGGAACTTTACATCTTTTAATGAAGGAAATTTACTTAAAAGAGATGGTTTAAATTCAGGGGCGATTTAATCAAACAAAACACTAATCTTTAGTAATTTAATGGCACTTCCGTGACTGGAAAGAAATTGATTTAAATGAGATTTTTAAAGTTCTAGGCTAATTTAATCAAACGAGGAACTTTACATATTTTAATGAAAGAAATTTATTTAAAAGAGGTGGTTTAAATTCAGAGATAATTTAATCAAACAAAACACTAATCCTTAGTAACTTAATGGCACTTCCCTGATCGGAAAAAACCGATTTAAATGAGATTTTTGACGTCCAGGGCTAATTTAATCAAACGAGGGAGTTTACATCTTTTAATGAAGGAAATTTATTTAAAAGAGGTGGTTTAAATTCAGGGGTAATTTAATCAAACAAAACACTAATCCTTAGTAACTTAATGGCACTTCCCTGATCGGAAAAAAACCGATTTAAATGAGATTTTTGACGTCCTGTGCTAATTTAATCAAACGAGGGACTTTAAATCTTTTAATAAAGGAAATTTATTTAAAAGAGGTGGTTTAAATTCAGGGTGATTTAGTAAACTTTGGCGCCCCCACAAGAAAGGGCCTGAATTAAATGGGATTTTTTTAAATTCTAGGCCGATTAAACTAAACAAGGCCCTAAATTTTAGTAAATTTTTACAAGTCCACGGATTTAAAAGAGATTTTTTAAATTCTGACTAATTTAATCATTAAAGGGACTGAATTTTAATAATCTTCTGCACTGACCTTGATAATACCTTTAACTAAATTATGTAATCTATATTTACTAGTTATATAATCTAGTTGTAAAACGTGTCTCAATTAGCAGTCTATTAAATGTCCATTCAATAAATTATCACATACCTTGGTTCTCACTTCAGCCCAGTGACCAGAACAACAGGTTTAACAGCAAAGCAAAACTGCCATCAAAACTAGAACTTATGAACAAGTGAAGAAGGATTATTTTCGTATTAAGAATGTACATTTAAAATGCCCTTAAGGTTTTGGTAATGAAACTTCGTACAGCGCCACCTACATAGGTTCACTGGCCTAATTACAACAGCTCACGGTTTTTCCCTCAAGGTTTTGATGAATGGAATTGTTCTGATTAACACCACAATTAAATTTGAGGTTATGATTGTGTTGGTGTTTGCGTGTAGTAGCCAGGGTGATGTAACTCAACCACCCCCAGCCTCTTTGAATGAACTTTAAAGGCTTCTTAAGGTCAAACAAACCCTCAGGCGGTTGTTTCCAAATAAATCGAGTTATTAAAGTTTCATTAGCAAATGTTTGCTTGCGGCTAAAACGTGCACGTTTTGATGATATTGTTAAAAATGCAATTTTTTCAGAAGATAAAGGGTGTCAAAAGCACGAAGGAACGTTGTATTCTACCGATTTCTGCCAGCCGGATTTCTCCGAAACGTATAACCCCTCGTATCACGGGTGTGAACCGCAATTTTATGTTTTTGCTTCTCTGAAAAACGTATGCAATTGTCCAAACAGCAAAAAAACGTTGTATTATAAAGATTTGTGCCGGCAGAATTCCTCCAAAACGATGTACAAAGTGCCGCTGTAAACAAAGGTTTCATGCTTATATGCAGAAACGTCTATCAAAATTATAAAAAAGTTGCCCAAATAGCAAGGAAACGTAGTATGTCAACAGTTTCTGCCGGCAGAATTCCTTGTATTATACGGCAGAACCTCTCCAAAAGATGTATAATCCTTCAAAGTGCCGCTCTAAACCGGGGTTTCGTGCTTTTGTGCAGCAACGTCTTTCAACGTTGTTAAAAAGTAGCCCAAATAGCAAGGAAACGTAGCATTTCAACAGCTTCTGCCGGCAGAATTCCTTGTATTATACGGCACAATTCCTCCTAAAGATGTATAATCCTTCAAAATGCCGCTCTAAACCGGGGTTTCGTGCTTTTGTGCAGAAACGTCTTTCAAAGTTATAAAAAAATAGCCCAAATAGCAAGGAAACGTAGTATCTCAACAGTTTTTGCCGGCAGAATTTCTTGTATTATACGGCTAAATTTCTCTAAAAGATGTATAATCCTTCAAAGTGCCGCTGTAAACCGGGATTTCATGCTTTTGTGCAGAAACGTCTTTCAACATTATAAAAAAGTAGCCCAAATAGCAAAAAAACCTAGTATTTCAACAGTTTATGCCAGCAGAATTCCCTGTATTATACGGCAGAATTCCTCCAAAAGATGTATAATCTTTCAAAGATCCACTGTAAACCGGGATTTCATGCTTTTGTGTCCAGAAACGTCATTCAAAGTTATAAAAAAGTTGCCCAAATAGCAAGGAAACGTAGTATGTCAACAGTTTCTGCCGGCAAAATTCCTTGTATTATACGGCACAATTCCTCCTAAAGATGTATAATCCTTCAAAGTGCCGCTGTAAACCGAGATCTCATGCTTTTGCGCAGAAACGTTTTTTAAAGTTATAAAACAATAGCCCAAATAGCAAGGAAACGTAGTACGTCAACAGTTTCTGCCGGCAGAAGTCCTTGTATTATACGGCAGAATTTCTCCAAAATATGTATAATCCTTCAAAGTGCCGCTGTAAACCGGGGTTTCATGTTTGTATGGAGAAACGTCTATCAAAGTGATAAAAAAGTAACCCAAATAGCAAGGAAACATAGTAGTTCAACAGTTTCTGCCGGCAGAATTTCTTATATTGTACGGCAGAATTCCTCCAAAAGATGTATAATCTTTCAAAGATCCACTGTAAACCGGGATTTCATGCTTTTGTGTCCAGAAACGTCATTCAAAGTTATAAAAAAGTTGCCCAAATAGCAAGGAAACGTAGTATGTCAACAGTTTCTGCCGGCAAAATTCCTTGTATTATACGGCACAATTCCTCCTAAAGATGTATAATCCTTCAAAGTGCCGCTGTAAACCGAGATCTCATGCTTTTACGCAGAAACGTTTTTTAAAGTTATAAAACAATAGCCCAAATAGCAAGGAAACGTAGTACGTCAACAGTTTCTGCCGGCAGAAGTCCTTGTATTATACGGCAGAATTTCTCCAAAATATGTATAATCCTTCAAAGTGCCGCTGTAAACCGGGGTTTCATGTTTGTATGGAGAAACGTCTATCAAAGTTATAAAAAAGTAACCCAAATAGCAAGGAAACATAGTAGTTCAACAGTTTCTGCCGGCAGAATTCCTTGTATTGTACGGCAGAATTCCTTCAAAAGATCTATAATCCTTCAAAGTGCAGCTGTAACCCGAGATCTCATGCTTTTGTGCAGAAACGTTTTCAAAGTTAAAAAATAGCCAAAATAGCGAAGAAACGTAGTATTTCAAGTTTTTGCCGGCAAAATTCCTTGTATTATACGGCAGAATTCTTCCAAAAGATCTATAATCCTTCAAGTGCCGCTGTAAACCGGGATTTCATGCTTTTGTGCAGAAACGTCTTTCAACATTATAAAAAAGTAGCCCAAATAGCAAAAAACCTAGTATTTCAACAGTTTATGCCAGCAGAATTCCTTGTATTATACGGCAGAATTCCTCCAAAAGATGTATAATCTTTCAAAGATCCGCTGTAAACCGGGATTTCATGCTTTTGTGTCCAGAAACGTCATTCAAAGTTATAAAAAAGTTAATACTCCCTGTATGTTTGTTGTGGTTTGTTTAGTATTCTTCTTAATCTTCTTTGGGTATTAAACCACTCATAGTTTTTAAAATTATCTTTATTAACGTTTCGATCCCTGACCTAGGCTCGTTTTTAAAATAATAAAAAAAAAACAAAAAAAAACCGGGGTTTCATGTTTGTATGGAGAAACGTCTATCAAAGTTATAAAAAAGTAACCCAAATAGCAAGGAAACATAGTAGTTCAACAGTTTCTGCCGGCAGAATTGCTTGTATTGTACGGCAGAATTCCTCCAAAAGATCTATAATCCTTCAAAGTGCGGCTGTAACCCGAGATCTCATGCATTTGTGCAGAAACGTTTTCAAAGTTAAAAAATAGCCAAAATAGGAAAGAAACGTAGTATTTCAAGTTTCTGCCGGCAGAATTCCTTGTATTATACGGCAGAAATCTTCCAAAAGATCTATAATCCTTCAAGTGCCGCTGTAAACCGGGATTTCATGCTTTTGTGCAGAAACGTCTTTCGACGTTATAAAAAAATAGTCCAAATAGCAAAGAAACGTAGTATTTCAAGAGTTTCTGCCGGCAGAATTCCTTGTATTATACGGCAGAATTCCTCCAAAAATGTATGATACTTCAAAGTACCGCTGTAAACCGGGGTTTCACGCTTTTGTGTCCAGAAACGTCTTTCAAAGTTATAAAAAAGTTGCCCAAATGGCAAGGGAAACGTAGTGTGTCTACAGTTTCTGCCGGCAGAATTCTTTTCATGATACGGCAGAATTCCTCCAAAAGATGTATAATTTTTCAAAGTGCCGCTGCAAACCGTTGTTTCGTGCTTTTGTGCAGAAACGTCCTTCAAAGTTATAACAAAATAGCCCAAATGGCAGGGAAACGTAGTTTTTCAACAGTTTCTGGCGGCAGAATTCCTTTTATTATACTGCAGAATTCCTCCAAAAGATGTATAATCCTTCAAAGTGCCGCTGTAAACCGGGATCTTATGCTTTTGCGCAGAAACGTTTTTCAAAGTTATAAAAAATTGCCCAAACAGCAAGAAAACGTAGTATGTCAACAGTTTCTGCCGGCAAAATTTTTTGTATTATGCGGCAGAATTCCTCCAAAAGATGCATAATCCTTCAAAGTGCCGCTGTAAACCGGGATTTCGTGCTTTTGTGCAGAAACGTTTTTCAAAGTTACAAAAAAAATAGACCAAATAGCAAAAACACGTAGTATGTCAACAGTTTCTGCTGGCAGAATTCCTTGTATTATACAGCAGAATTTCCCCAAAAGATTTATAATTCTACAAAGTGCCGCTGTAAACCGGGGTTTCGTGCTTTTGTGCAGAAACGTCTTTCAAAGTTATAAAAAAATAGCCCAACGAGCAACGGAACGTAGTAGTTCAACAGTTTCTACCGGCAGAATTCCTTGTAGTATACGGCAGAATTAGTCTAAAAGATGTATAATCCTTCAAAGTGCCGCTGTAAACTGGGGTTTTGTGCTATTGTGCAGAAACATCTTTCCAAGTTATAAAAAAAAAGCCCAAATAGCAGGGAAACGTAGTATTTTAACAGTTTCTGCCGGCAGAATTCCACTATAGTTCTCCGAACTACCTCAGTAAATATCGATTTTATGCCTTTCTTACAAAAAATTGCCCTGACGGCAAAACTGAAGCGTTTGTATACTCCCCCATAATGTCGCTGTAAAACAGAGTTCGATACTTTGGTTAAAAACGCATTTCAAAAATATAAAAAATCGATCAAACAGCAAGAAAACGTTGTATTTCTGACGGCAGAATTCCTCCAAAACGATGTATAATCCTTCAAAGTGTTGCTGTAAACAGGGGTTTTATGCTTTTGTGCAGAAACGTCTTTGAAAGTTATAAATAAATAGTTTTTCGGAGAATATAGTAAATTGTTTTGTAGGAATTCTGCCGGCAGAAATCGTTAGAAGTCAAAGCTTTTTGTATTTTTACAATTTTATTCATTTATAAAACTCTTTTAAACAAAAGCAAAAAATTGCGTTTTGCAGCGATATTTCGACGGAATTAACAATCATTTCGGAGGAATTCTGCTGGCAGAGGTCGTTGGAATTATACATGTTTTAGAGGAATTCTGCCGACAGTAATCTTTATAATACAACATTTTCTTGCTATTTGGACCGATGATTTAAAATTTCGAAAGACGTTTTTAACCAAAAGCATCAAACTCCGTTTTACATCGTCATTTTGGGGAGTATACAAGCGTTGCAGTTTTGTAGTCAGTGCAATTTTTTGTAGAAAAAAAGGCATAAAGTCGATGTTTACTGAGGTAGCTCGGAAAACTATAGAGGAGGAATTCTGCCGGCAGAAACTGTTGAAATACTACATTTCCTTGCTGTTTAGGCAATTTTTTATAACTTTGAAAGACGCGTCTGCACAAAAGCATAAAATCCCGGTTACAGCGGCACTTTGAAGGATTATACATGTTTTGAAGGAATTCTGCCGGCAGAAATCTTTATGATACAAGGTTTTCTTGCTATTTGGACGATTTTTCATTTTTAAAAGCGTTTTTAACCAAAGGCTTCAAACCTTGTATTACAGCGACATTTTGGGGAAGTATACAAACGTTGCGGTTTTTCAGTCAGGGCATTTTTTTGTAAAAAAGGCATAAGTCGATGTTTACAGAGGTAGTCCGGAGAACTATGGAGGAGGAATTCTGTCGGCAAAAACTGTTGAAATACTATGTTTCCTTGCTGTTTAGGCAATTTTTTATAACTTTGAAAGACGTGTCTGCACAAAAACTTAAAATCCCGGTTACAGCGGAACTTTGAAGGATTATACATGTTTTGAAAAAATTCTGCCGGCAGAAATCTTCATAATGCAACGTTTTCTTGTTATTTGGACAATTTTTTCATTTTTGAAAAGCGTTTTTAACCAAAAGCATCAAACCCCGTTTAACAGCGACATTTTGGGGAGTATACAAATTTTGCACTTTTGTAATCAGGGCAATGTTTTGTAAGAAAGGCATAAAGTCGATGTTTACAGAGGTAGTTCGGAGAACTATGGAGGAATTCTGCCGGCAGAAACTGTTGAAATACTACGTTTCCATGCTATTTGGGCTATTTTTTTATAACTTTGGAAGACGTTTCTGCACAAGAGTTTGAAACCTCGGTCTACAGCGGCACTTTAAAGGAGTATACAGATTTTGGAGGAATTCTGCCGGCAGAATTCTTTATAATACAAGGTTTTCTTGCTATTTGGACAATTTTTGTATTTTTGAAAGGCGTTTTTAACCAAAACGTTGCAGTTTTGTCGTCAGGGCAATTTTTTGTAAGAATGGCATAAAGTCAATGTTTACAGAGGTCGTTCGGGAAACTATGGAGGAATTCTGCCGGCAGAAACTGTTGAAATACTACGTTTCCATGCTATTTGGGCTATTTTTATATAACTTTGGAAGACGTTTCTGCACAAAAGTTTGAAACCTCGGTCTACATCTTTTGGAGGAATTCTGCCGTATAAAACAAAGAATTCTGCCGGCAGAACCTGTTGAAATACTACGTTTCTTTGCTATTTGGGCTACTTTGAAGGATTACACATCATTTTGGAGGAATTCTGCCGGCAGAAATCTTTATAATACCACATTTTCTTGCTAGTTGGGCCGATTTTTTAAATTTTCGAAAAACCTTTTTAACCATAAGCATCAAACCCTGTTTTACAGCGACTTTTTGGGGGAGTATACAAATGTTGCACTTTTGCAGTCAGGGAAATTTTTTGTAAGAAAGGTATAAAGTCGATGTTTACAGAGATAGTTCGGAGAACTATGGAGGAATTCTGCCGGCAGAAACTGCTGAAATACTACGTTTCCATGCTATTTGGGCTATTTTTTTATAACTTTGAAAGACGTTTCTGCACAAAAGTTTGAAACCTCGGTCTACAGCGGCACTTTAAAGGAGCATACAGATTTTGGAGGAATTCTGCCGGCAGAATTTTTTATAGTACAAGGTTTTCTTGCTATTTGGACGATTTTTTCATTTTTGAAAGGCGTTTTTAACCAAAACGTTGCAGTTTTGGCGTCAGGGCAATTTTTTGTAAGAATAGCATAAAGTAGTTGTTTACAGAGGTAGTTGGGGGAACTATGGAAGAATTCTGCCGGCAAAAACTGTTGAAATACTACGTTTCCTTGCTATTTGGACTATTTTTCATAACTATGAAAGATGTTTCTGCACAAAAGCTTGAAGCCTCTGTTTACAGCGGCACTTTAAAGGATTATACATGTTTGGAGGAATTTTGCCGGCAGAAATCTTTATAATACAACGTTTTCTTGCTATTTGGACCGATGTTTTAAACTTTCGAAAGGCGTTTTTAACCAAACGTTGCAGTTTTGCCGTCAGGGCCATTTTTTGTAAAAATGGCATAAAGTCGATGTTTACAGAGGTCGTTCGGAGAACTATGGAGGAATTCTGCCGGCAGAAACTGTTGAAATACTACGTTTCCATGCTATTTGCCATTTTTTTATAACTTTGGAAAATGTTTCTGCACAAAAGCTTGAAGCCTCGGTTTACAGCGGCACTTTTAAAGATTATACGTGTTTTGGAGGAATTCTGCCGACAGAAATCTTTACAATACAACATTTTCTTGCTGTTTGGACCGATGTTTTAAATTTTTGAAAGATGTTTCTAACTAAAAGCATCAAACTCCGTTTTACAGCAACATTTTGGGGAAGTTTACAAACGTTGCGGTTTTTCAGTCAGGGCTAGTTTTTGTAAGAAGGGCATAAAGTCGATGTTTACAGAAGTAGTACGGAGCACTATGGAAGAATTCTGCCTGCAGAAACTGTTGAAAAACTACATTTCCTTGCTATTTGGGCTATGTTTCATAACTATAAAAAAAATTTCTGCACAAAAGCTTAAAACCCCAGTTTACAGCGGCACTTTGTAAGATTATTTATGTTTTGGAGGAATTCTGCCGGCAGAAATCTTTATAATACAAGGTTTTCTTGCTATTTGGACGATTTGTTCATTTTTTAAAAAGGTTTTTAACCAAACGTTGCAGTTTTGCCGTTAGGGCAATTTTTTTGTAAGAATGGCATAAAGTCTATGTTTACAGAGGTCGTTCGGAGAAGTATGGAAGAATTCTGCAGGCAGAAACTGTTGAAATACTACGTTTCCATGCAATTTGGGCTTTTTTTTATAACTTTGGAAGATGTTTCTGCACAAAAGTTTGAAACCTCGGTCTACAGTGGCACTTTGAAGTATTATACATCTTTTAGAGGAATTCTGCCGTATAAAACAAAGAATTCTACCGGCAGAACCTGTTGAAATACAACGTTTCCTTGCTATTTGGTTATTTTTTTATAACTTTGGAAGACGTTTCTGCACAAAAGTTTGAAACCTCGGTCTGCAGTGGCACTTTGAAGTATTATACATCTTATAGAGGAATTCTGTCGTATAAAACAAGGAATTCTGCCGGCAGATCCTGTGTAAATACTACGTTTCCTTGCTATTTGGTTATTTTTTTATAACTTTGGAAGACGTTTCTGCACAAAAGTTTGAAACCTCGGTCTACAATGGCACTTTGAAGTATTATACATCTTTTAGAGGAATTCTGCCGTATAAAACAAGGAATTCTGCGGACAGAACCTGTTGAAATACTACGTTTCCTTGCTATTTGGTTATTTTTTTATAACTTTGGAAGGCGTTTCTGCACAAAAGTTTGAAACCTCGGTCTACAATGGCACTTTGAAGTATTATACATGTTTTAGAGGAATTCTGCCGTATAAAACAAGGAATTCTGCCGGCAGAACCTGTTGAAATACTACGTTTCCTTGCTATTTGGTTATTTTTTTATAACTTTGGAAGACGTTTCTGCACAAAAGTTTGAAACCTCGGTCTACAGTGGCACTTTGAGGTACTATACATCTTATAGAGGAATTCTGCCGTATAAAACAAGGAATTCTGCCGGCAGATCCTGTTGAAATACTACGTTTCCTTGCTATTTGGTTATTTTTTTATAACTTTGAAAGACGTTTCTGCACAAAAGTTTGAAACCTCGGTCTACAGTGGCACTTTGAAGTATAATACATCTTTTAGAGGAATTCTGCCGTATAAAACAAAGAATTCTGCCGGCAGATCCTGTTGAAATACTACGTTTCCTTGCTATTTGGTTATTTTTTTATAACTTTGAAAGACGTTTCTGCACAAAAGTTTGAAACCTCGGTCTACAGTGGCACTTTGAAGTATAATACATCTTTTAGAGGAATTCTGCCGTATAAAACAAAGAATTCTGCCGGCAGAACCTGTTGAAATACTACGTTTCCTTGCTATTTGGTTATTTTTCTTGCTATTTTGGCAATTTTTTTCATTTTCGAAAGGCGTTTTTAAACAAAAGCATCAAACCCCGTTTTAGAGCGACATTTTGGAGAAGTATACAAAGTTTGCTGTTTTGCCGTCAGGGCAATTTTTTGTATAAAAGGCATAAAGTCGATGTCTGCAGAGGTAGTTCGGAAAACTTTGGAGAAATTCTGCCGGCAGAAACTGTTGAAATACTACATTTCCTTGCTATTTGGACTATTTTTCATAACTATGAAAGACGTTTCTGCACAAAAGCTTGAAACCTCAGTTTACAGCGGCATTTTGAAGGAGTATACATCGTTTTGGAGGAATTCTGCCGACAGAAATCTTTATAATACAAGGTTTTCTTGCTATTTGGACGATTTTTTATTTCTGAAAGGCGTTTTTAACCAAACGTTCCAGTTTTGCCGTCAGGGCAATTTTTGTAAGAATGGCATAAAGTCGATATTTACAGAGATCGTTCGCAGAACTATGGAGGAATTCTGCCGGCAGAAACAGTTGAAATACTACATTTCATTGCTATTTGGGCTATGTTTCATAACTATAAAAAACGTTTCTGCACAAAAGCTTGAAACTCCAGTTTACAGTGGCACTTTGTAAGATTATTCATGTTTTGGAGGAATTCTGCCGGCAGAAATCTTTATAATATAACATTTTTTTGCTATTTGGGCTTTTTTCATAACTATGAAAGTACAAAAAAAGCGCGAAACCCCAGTTTACAGCGGCACTTTGAAACATAACACATATTGTGGAGGAATTCTGCCGGCAGATATCTTTATAATACAACATTTTCTTGCTATTTGGACCGATGTTTTAAATTTTCGAAAAGCGTTTTTAACCATAAGCATCAAACCCCGTTTTAGAGCGACATTTTGGGGGAGTATGCAAATGATGCACCTTTGCGGTCAGGGCAATTTTTTGTAAGAAAGGTATAAAGTCGATGTTTACAGAGATAAGTGGGAGAATTATGTAAGAATTCTGCCGGCAGAAACTGTTGAAATACTACGTTTCCTTGCTATTTGGCTATTTTTCATAACTATGAAAGACGTTTCTGCATAAAAGCTTGAAACCTCGGTCTACAGCGGCACTTTAAAGGATTATACATCGTTTTGGAGGAATTCTGCCGTCAAAATTCTTCACAATACAACGTCTTCTTGCTATTTAAAAGATTTTTTTTGTATTTTCAAAAGGCGTTTTAACCATAAGTATCCAACCCCGCTTTACAGCGACATTTTGGGGTAGTATACAAACGCGGTAGTTTTGCCGTCAGGGCAATTTTTTGAAAGAAAGGCATAAAGTCGATGTTTACAGAGGTAGTTCGGAGAATTATGGAGGAATTCTGCCGGCAGAAACTGTTGAAATACTACATTTCCTTGCTATTTGACTATTTTTCATAACTATGAAGGACGTTTCTGCACAAAAGCTTCAAACTTCGGTTTACGGCGGCTCTTTAACGGATTATACATGTTTTGGAGGAATTCTGCCGACTGAAATCTTTATAACACAACGTTTTCTTGTTATTTGGACGATTATTTATATTTTCGAAAGGCGTTTTTAACCAAAAATTGTTACATGCCGAAAATCGGCCATGTGACCCATTTCTAATTTTAGTTTAAATTTGTAAGTGAATTCGCGCCAATATTTTAAAAAACTTGAGCGTGCATTTCCGTCACTTCAGATAGTTGCGTCGGCGACTGAGAATGCGCAGACGCGGAGTGCAGAAGTAAGTGGTGGTTTCCGTCACGTCAGGGACTAGTGAACGAAACGTCGAACGGTGAAATTCACGGTGCCTTTTATCTCGTCTTCTCTTTCAGGTAATATAGGTTCCTTTGTCGTATCTCTGCCCTGTTATCGTTCCTCCTACCTGTATCCTTTGTCGTACCTCTACGCAATAAGAGAAGACAAATCCAATTTGGTTTTAACGAGGGGCCAAGGCCGAACCACGCACAAGAACGCCCAAGAATGCCCAAGAACGCCCAAAAACGCCCAAGATCGCCCAAGAACGCCTAAGAACGCCCAATTAACGCCACAATAGCTGCAATGTTGTGAAGAGCTCCACAGTTTTTGTGAGTACATTTTGTCTTTTCCTATAATCGCAATAAACATTTTTTGCGTGTGATATAGTAATTTGAAATATAAATATGACGTAACACCTTATTGCGCAACATTATGCACGTATTTATTATGTTACCAACTGTCGTAGTGGCTCTTATAAAGTACGCACCTGGACTTTAAAAGTATACCTTTGAATATAGAGTACAGAGTGTAATAATGGCGCCCAACGTGGTGCTCGACTCCGTTTTGAAGGCGTATACAAACGTTGCAATAAACGGGCGCAAACACACCATGCGTTGTATAGACATCTCTAATTGGGTTTTCCCTGAATTGGAATTGGCGCGAAGTCAGTTCTTAGTTTTTGTCAAACATCGCACACATTTCCAGTCCACAGCTATTTAAGGAGCAGCTGCGGTTGGCATGGGGTTGCATTATTAGTCGATTAGTTTTATAAAAACGAAACGTAGTTTTAAAATAAAGTGAATGAATTGACAAAGTAACGAGTCCAGTAGTTCCTAATTAACAACTGGGGATACAAAATGGCGCGTATCCCATCCCAACCTCCAATAACCGAGAAACCTCCACCTATCATTTTGCGCCCCAATTATCACTTCTAACCTAAAATTCGCCCATAGAAACTAACAAAAATAATTTCAAACAACTTCCATCGAAGGAAACCCTTGCACGTGATACAATAACTCATCGAAAAGGCGCAACTTTGAATATCCAGACGGTGCAAAGCAGCCGCGAACTGTTGTGAGAAATGTAACTCTAATTTTACTTTTAATTAAGTTTTGTCATTAATCAAGGACAGGCGGCGCTTGTGTTTCACTAGCGCAAGTTACGAGTCAAGCGTCGAACGTTTGTGAGGGTTGGGGTGACTTCTACAAGTGAGAAATCTTATAAAAATGGTCGTGTCTTGCTGGTAAATTAGTAAAAGGGTTGACCTTGAGTATACGAAGAAATAGTTGAGGTTATGTCACTTTAGTAATAATAAAATCGACCGACTACTTCGTACAAATTGCAGGCAGACAAAATTCAGGTAACGTTTTTCGGGCAGAAATATACAAAGGGTTTGAGATTACTAAGCGTAGAATTCGTTATTTTCACAATTTTTTACAATGTGGACGAACGACATCTTTGAACAGCATCGGGAAAACCGACTAAAATGATTGGAAAATTTCTGCCGGCAGAAATCGTTAGAATACGTAGGATTTCTGTCGGCAGAAACTATTAGAATATAACGTTTCCTTGCGATCTGGACAATTTTTGCATTTTTAAAAGGCATTGATCAAAATCAGTAAACAGTCGTCCACAGCAGTATTTCTGGGGAGCATACCAGCGTTTTGGAGGATTTCTGCCCGCAGAAACTGCTAAAATACAAGTTTACTTATTATTTGGACAATTTTCTACATTTTTGAAAAGTTTCTTTAACAAACGCATAAAATCACAGTTTGCAAAGGTATTTAAAAAGAACACGTTTGAAGAATTTCTGCGGGCAGAAACTACTACACAAATATTTTGGGAAGTTTCTGTCGGCAGATATCCTTACAATACAAAGTTTTATTTTTTTAGGAAAACATTTTTGAAAGAGTTTTTTGAGCAAAAGCATAAAATCGCAATTTATAGCGGTATTTCGAATATTTGTAAAAAAAGTTTTGGAAGATATCTGCCGGCAGAAATTGTTAGCATACAACTCTTTCTTGTTATTTGGATAATTTTTAACCCATTGGAAAGTCATTTTTGGTCAAAAGCATCTAATCATGAATTACAGCTGTACTTTGGCGAGATTATACAAACGTTTCGAAAATTTCTGCCGGCAGAAATCGTTTGAATACAACCGTTTCTCGTTATTTGAGCAAATTTTCACAAGTTTGCGTGAGTTTTTGAAAAGGCATTAAACCGTGGATTGCAGCTGTATTTTGGGAAATTATACAAACGTTTTAAAAATTTCTGCCGGTAGAAATCGTTGGAATACAACCGTTTCTGGTTATTTGAGCAAATTTTCACAAGTTTGAGTAAGGTTTTGATAAAAGGCATTGAACCGTGAATAGCAGCTGTATTTTGGGAAATTATACAAACGTTTTGGAAATTTCTGCCGTCAGAAATCGTTAGAATAAGAACGTTTCTTATTATTTGAGCAATTTTTAAACATTTGAGTGGCGCCTTTGATAAAAAGCATTTGGCCGTGGATTACAGCTCTATTTTGGGAGATAGTACATACGTTTTGGAAATTTCTGCCGGCAGAAATCGTTCGAATACAACCGTTTCTGGTTATTTGAGCAAATTTTCACAAGTTTGAGCGAGGTTTTGATAAAAGACATTAAACCGTGGATTGCACCTGTATTTTGGGAAATTACACAAACGTTTTGGAAATTTCTGCCGGCAGAAATCCTTAGAATAAGAACGTTTCTTATTATTTGAGCAATTTTTAAACATTTGAGTGGTGCCTTTGATAAAAGGCATTTGGCCGTGGATTACAGCTCTATTTTGGGAGATAGCACATACGTTTTGGAAATTTCTGCCGGCAGAAATCGTTCGAATACAACCGTTTCTGGTTATTTGAGCAAATTTTCACAAGTTTGAGTGAGGTTTTGATAAAAGGCATTGAACCGTGGATTGCAGCTGTATTTTGGGAGATTATACAAACGTTTTGGAAATTTTTGCCGGCAGAAATCGTTAGAATACAACCGTTTCTCGTTATTTGAACAAATTTTCACAAGTTTGAGTGTCGTTTTTGATAAAAGGCATTAAACCGTGAATCGCAGCTGTATTTTGGGAGATTATACAAACGTTTTGGAAATTTCTGCCGGCAGAAATCCTTAGAATAAGAACGTTTCTTATTATTTGAGCAATTTTTAAACATTTGAGTGGTGCCTTTGATAAAAGGCATTTGGCCGTGGATTACAGCTCAATTTTGGGAGATAGTACAAACGTTTTGGAAATTTCTGCCGGCAGAAATCGTTAGAATACAAACGTTTCTTGTTATTTGAGCAATTTTTCATACGTTTGAGTGACATTTTTGATGAAAGGCTTTGAACCGTAAATTGCAGCTGTATTTTGGGAGAATATACAAACGTTTTGGAAATTTCTGCCGCCAGAAATCGTTAGAATACGTTTCTTATTATTTGAGCAATTTCGTAAACGTTTGGGTGGCGCCTTTGATGAACGGCATTTAGCCGTGGATTATAGCTGTATTTTGGGAGGTTAAACGTTTTGGAAATTTCTGCCGGCAGAAATCGTTCGAATACAACCGTTGCTTGTTATTTGAGCAATTTTCACACGTTTGAGTGACGTTATTGATGAAAGGCATTTATTCGTGGATTACAGCTGTATTTTAGGAGACTATACAAACGCTTTCAAAAATTTCTGCCGGCAGATATCGTTAGAATGCAATCGTTTCTCTATATTTGAGCAATTTTTAACACGTTTTACTGACGTTTTTGATAAAAAGCATTTAACCGCGGAATACAGCTATAATTTGACAAATTATACAAACGTTTCAAAACATTTCTGCCGGCAGAAATCGTTAAAATACAAACGTTTCTCGTTATTTGAGCAAATTTTCACAAGTTTGAATGACATTTTTGACAAAAGTCATTGAACCGTGAATTGCATCTGAATTTTGGGAAATTATACAAACGTTTCGAAAAATTTCTGCCGTCAGAAATCGTTAGAATACAATCGTTTCTTGTTATTTGAACAATTTTTACATGTTTGAGTGACGTTTCTGATGAAAGGCATTTAACCTTGGATTGCAGCTGTATTTTGAAAGAGTATACAAAAGTTTTGGAAATTTCTGCCGGCAGAAATCGTTAGAATACAAACGTTTCTTATTATTTGAGCAATTTCTTAAACGGCGCTTTTGATGAAAGGCATTTAGCCGTGGATTACAGTTATATTTCAAAAGATTATACAAACGTTTCGAAAAATTTCTGCCGGCAGAAATCGTTAGAATACAATCGTTTCTCGTTTTTGAGCAAGTTTTAAAACGTTTAAGTGACGTTTTTAATGAAATTCATTTAACTATGGATTACAGCTGTATTTTGGAAAATTATACAAACGTTTTGGAAATTTTTGCAGGCAGAAATCGTTAGAATACTATCGTTTCTTGTTGTTTTGACAATTTTTACATGTTTGAGTGACGTTTCTGATGAAAGGCATTTAACCTTGGATTGCAGCTGTATTTTGAAAGATTATACAAAGGTTTTGGAAATTTCTGCCGGCAGAAATCGTTAGAATATAAACGTTTCTTATTATTTGAGCAATTTCTTAAACGGCGCTTTTGATGAAAGGCATTTAGCCGTGGATTACAGTTATATTACAAGAGATTATACAAACGTTTCGAAAATTTTCTGCCGGCAGAAATCGTTAGAATACAATCATTTCTCGTTATTTGAACAATTTTTCACACGTATGAGTAACATTTTTGATGAAAAACTTTTAACCGTTGATTACAGTTGTGTTTTGGATAATTATACTGCCGTTTTGGAAATTTCTGCCGGTAGAAATCGTTAGAATATAAACGTTTCTTATTATTTGAGCAGTTTCTTAAACGGCGCCTTTGATTAAAGGCATTTAGCCGTGGATTACAGTTATATTACAAGAGATTATACCAATGTTTTGAAAAATTTCTGCCGGCAGAAATCGTTAGAATACAACCGTTTCTCGTTATTTGAGCAATTTTTCACACGTTTGAGTGACATTTTTGATGAGAAGCTTTTAACCGTAAATTACAGTTGTGTTTTGGATAATTATACAACCGTTTTGGAAATTTCTGCCGGCAGAAATCGTTAGAATATGAACGTTTCTTATTATTTGAGCAGTTTCTTAAACGGCGCCTTTGATGAAAGGCATTTAGCCGTGGATTACAGTTATATTTCAAGAGATTATACAAACGTTTCGAAAAATTTTTGCCGGCAGATTCGTTAGAATAGACAAAAGTTTTGAAAGATTACTGCCGGCAGAAACTATTAGAATATAACTTTTCGTTGCGATCTGGACAATTTTTTGCATTTTTGAAAGGCTTTAATCAAACGCGGTAAACCGTGGTCTACAGCAGCATTTAGGAGGATTATACCAACGTTTTCGAAGATTTTTGCCGGCAGAAACTGCTAAAATGCAAGTTTTCTTGTTATTTGGACAATTTTTAAAATTTTTGAAAAAGTTTCTCCAATGAATGCAGAAAATCACAGTTTACAGAGATATTTAAGAGGACGTTTGAAGGATTTCTGCGGGTAGAAACCTCTGCACAAACAATTTGAAAAATTTCTGTTTGCAGATATCGTTAGAATACTAAGTTTTCTTGTTGTTTGAAAAATTTTATACATTTCTGAAAGAGTTTTTGAGCAAAAGCATAAAATCGCAATTTACAGCTGTATTTCTAAAATTTGTACAATAGTTTTGGAGGAATTCTGCTGGCAGAAACTTCTAGAATACAAGTTTTCTTGTTATTTGGACAATTTTATACATTTCTGAAAATGTTTTTCTAACACAAGCACAAAATCACAGTTTACAGAGGTACTTCAGGGGAAGACGTTTGAAGGATTTCTGCGGGCAGAAACCTCTGCACACACATTTTGAAAAATTTCTGTTTGCAGATATCGTTGGAATACACGTTTTCTTGTAATTTGAGCAAATTTATACATTTTTGAAAAGTGTCTTTAAAAAATCACAGTTTACAGAGGTATTTGAGAGGAAGGTGTTTGAGAGATTTCTGCGGGCAGAAACTATTTCACAAACACTTTTGGAAAATTTCTACCTGCAGATATCGTTAGAATACACGTTTTCTTGTTATTTGACCAATTTTATACATTTTTGAAAAAGTTTCTTTAACAAAACCACAAAATCACAATTTACAGGAGTGTATCAGAGGAAGACATTTGAAGGATTTCTGTAGGCAGAGACTTCTGCAAAAACATTTTGGAAAATTTCTGCTTGCAGATATCATTAGAATACACGTTTTCGTGTTATTTAAAAAATTTGATACATTTCTGAAAGAGTTTTTTGAGCAAAAGCATAAAATCGCAATTTACAGCTGTATTTCTAAGGTTTGTGCAATAGTTTTAGAGGATTTCTGATGGCAGAAACTGCTAGAATACAAGTTCTCTTGTTATTTGGACAATTTTATACATTTCTGAAAAAGATTCTTATCAAAAGCACAAAATCACACTTTACAGAGGTATTTCAGGGGAAGACGTTTGAAAGATTTCTGCGGGCAGAAACTTCTGCAAAAACATTTTGGAAAATTTCTGCCTGCAGATATCGTTAGAATACACGTTTTTTTGTTATTTGAGCAATTTTATATACTTTTGAAAAGGTTTCCTTAACAGAAGCACAAAAACACAGTTTTCCGGGGTATTTAAGAGGAAGACGTTTAAAGGATTTCTGGGGGAGAAATTTCTGCAGAAACATTTTGGAAAATTTCTGCCTGCAGATATCGTTAGAATACTAAGTTTCCTCTGTTATTTGAAAAATTTGATACATTTCTGAAAGAGTTTTTTGAGCAAAAGCATTAAATCGCAATTTACAGCTGTATTTCTAAGTTTTGTACAATAGTTTTTGAGGAATTCTGCTGGCAGAAACTGCTAGAATACAAGTTTTTTTGTTATTTGGAAAATGTTTTACATTTTTGGAAAAGTTTCTTTAACAAAAGCACAAAATCACTGTTTACTGCAGTATTTAAGAGAAAGAGGTTTGAAGGATTTCTGCGGGCAGAAACTTCTGCACAAATATTTTGGAGAATTTCTGCCTGCAGATATTGTTAGATTACACGTTTTCTTGTTATTTGAGTAATTTCATATACTTTTGCAAAAGTTTCTTTAACAAAAGTACAAAATCACAGTTTACAGGGGTATATCAGAGGAAGACATTTGAAGGATTTCTGCGGGCACAAACATCTGCACAAACATTTTGGAAAATTTCTGCCAGCAGATATCGTTAGAACACACGTTTTCTTGTTATGTGAGCAATTTTCACATTTTTGAAGAAATTTCTTTAAGAAAAGCACAAAATCACCCTTTACAGGAATATTTATGAAGAGACGTTTGAAGGATTTCTGCGGCAGAAGCTTCTGCACAAACATTTTTGAAAATTTCTGCCTGCATTGCGCATTGCACGTTGCAAGTTGCACATTGCACATTGCACATTGCAGATTGCACATTGCACATTGCACATTGCACATTGCACATTGCGCACTGCACATTTTACATTTCACATTGCACATTGCACATTGCACATTGCATTGACATTCACATGGCACATTGCACATTGCCATTGCACATTGCACATTGCAATTGCCATGCACATTGCACATTGCCATTGCACATTGCATGCACATTGCATTGCACATTGCATCATTGCACATTGCACATTGCACATTGCACATTGCACATTGCACATTACATGCACATTGACATCATTGCACATGCACATTGCCATTGGCACCTGCAATTGCACATTGCACATTGCACATTCCATGCCGGCAATTGCATTGCAATTGCACATTGCATACATTGCACATTGCACATTGCACATTGCACATTGCATCATTGCACATTGCACATTGCACATTTGCACATTGCTACATTTACATTGCACATTTACATTTACATTTTTACATTTTACATTTTACATTTTACATTTTACATTTACATTTACATTTTACATTTACATTTACATTTTACATTTACATTTTACATTTACATTTCATTTACATTTTACATTTTACATTTACATTTACATTTACATTTACATTTACATTTACATTTACATTTACATTTACATTTACATTTACATTTACATTTACATTTACATTTACATTTACATTTACATTTACATTTACATTTACATTTACATTTACATTTACATTTACATTTACATTTACATTTACATTTACATTTACATTTACATTTACATTTACATTTACATTTTACATTTTACATTTTACATTTTACATTTTACATTTTACATTTTACATTTTACATTTTCATTTGCACATTGCATATTGCACATTGCACATGGCACATTGCACATTGCACATTGCACATTGCACATTGCACATTGCACATTGCACATTGCACATTGCACATTGCACATTGCACATTGCACATTGCACATTGCACGTTGCACGTTGCACGTTGCACGTTGCACATTGTACATTACATATTGCACATTGCACATTGCACATTGCACATTAAACACTGCACATTGCACATTGCACATTGCACATTGCACATTGCACATTGCACATTGCAATTGCACATTGCACATTGCACATTGCATTCATTGTACATTACATTGCATTCATTGCACATTGCACATTTTGCACATTGCATCATTGCACATTGCATCATTGACATTGCACATTGCACATTGCACATTGCTACATTGCATTCACATTACATTGCACATTGCGTTGCACATTGCACATTGCATCATTGCACATTGCATGCATTGCATCATTGCACATTGCACATTGCACATTGCACATTGCACATTGCACTTGCACATTGCATTCATTGCACATTGCACATTGCACATTGCATGCATTGCATTGCATTGCATTGCACATTGCACATTGCACATTGCATTGCACATTGCACATTGCATTACATTTGACATTGACATTTTGACATTTACATTTACATTGCTACATTGCATTACTTCAATTACTTGCACATTGCACTTGCACATTGCTATGCATTGCATCATTGCACATGCTTGTCACATTCTTCACATTGCATTGCATTGCACATTGCATTCATTGCACATTGCATCATTGCACATTGCACATTGCACATTGCATTGCACATTGCATTGCACATTGCAGCATTGCACATTGCACATTGCACTGTTGCACATTGCTACATTGACATTCACATTGCACATTGCACATTGCATACATTGCACATTGCACATTTTGACATTCATTGACATTTTACATTGACATTGCACATTGCACATTGCACATTGCACATTGCACATTGACATTGCACATTGCACATTGCACATTGCACTTGACATTGCACATTGCACATTACATTGCACATTGCATTACATTGCACATTGCACATTGCACATTGCATTCATTGCACATTGCACATTGACATTACATTGCTACATTGCACATTGCACATTGCCTACTTGCACATTGCACATTGCATTGCACATTGACATTGCACGTACATTGCACATTGCACATTGCACATTGCACATTGCACATTGCACATTGCACATTGCACATTGCACATTGCACATTGCACATTGCATTGCACATTGCACATTGCACATTGCACATTGCACATTGCACATTGCACATTGCACATTGCACATTGCACATTGCACATTGCATGCACATTGCACATTGCACATTGCATTGCACTTGCACATTGCACATTGCACATTGCACTTGCACATTGCAATTGCACATTGCATGCACATTGCATTGCATTGCACATTGCACATTGACATTGCATCATTGCACATTGCTATTCATTGCATTGCATTGCATTGCATTGCACATTGCACATTGCATTGCATTGCACTTGCACATTGCACATTGCACATTGCACATTGCACTGCATTGCACATTGCACTTGCATTGCACTGCATTGCACATTGCACATTGCACATTGCACATTGCACTTGCACATTGCACATTGCACATTGCACTTGCATTGCACATTGCAGCATTGCACATTGCACATTGCACTTGCACATTGCACTTGCACTTGCACATTGCACATTTACATTCTTGACATTTTACATTTACATTTACATTTTACATTTACATTTACATTTACATTTACATTATTACATTTTACATTTACATTTCACATTGCATTGCACATTGTCATCATTGCACATTGCACATTGACATTGCATTGCATCATTGCACATTGCACATTGCACATTGCACATTGCACATTGCACATTGCATTGCACATTGCACTTGCACTTGCACATTGCATCATTGCACATTGCACATATTGCACATTGCACATTGCACATTGCACATTGACATTGTTCACATTGCACATGTTGCACATTGCACATTGCATTACATTTGTCACATTGACATTCATTGCACATTGCACATTGTTCACATTGCATTCATTGACATCTTGCACATTGCACATTGCACATTGCACATTGCACAGATTGCACATTGCACATTGACATTGCACATTCATTGCACATTGCACATTGCACATTCACATTGCACATTATTGACATGCACATTGCACATTGCACATTGCACATTGCACATTGCAGTTACATTTGCATTGCATTGACATTGTTACATTTACATTTTACATTTACATTTACATTGTACATTTACATCATTACATTTACATTCTTACATTTACATTTACATTCATTTACATTTACTTACATTTACATTTTTACATTTTACATTTACATTTACATTTACATTTTACATTTACATTTTACATTTACATTTACATTTACATTTACATTTACATTTACATTTACATTTACATTTTACATTTACATTTACATTTACATTTACATTTTACATTATTACATTTTACATTTACATTTTACATTTGCATCATTGCACATTGCACATTACACTTTTACATTTACATTTTACATTTACATTTACATTTGCACATTGCACATTGCACATTCTACATACTTGCACATTGCACATTACACTTGCACATTGACATTGACATTACATTACATTACATTGCACATTACATGCACATTGCACATTGCATTGCATTGCACATTGACATTCACATTGCACATTGCACATTGCACATTGCACATTGACATTGCACATTGCATTCATTTGCACATTGTACATTACATTGCACTTGCACATTGCACATTGCATTCACATTGACATTGACATTGCACATTGCACATTCAGCATTACATTGCATTGCACATTGCACATTGCACATTGCACATTGTACATTACATTGCACATTGCACATTGCACATTGCACATGGCATTGCACATTGCACATTGCACATTGCACATTGCACATTGCACATTGCACATTGCACATTGCACATTGCACATTGCACATTGCACATTGCACATTGCACATTGCACATTGCACATTGCACATTGCACATTGCACATTGCACATTGCACATTGCGCATTGCACATTGCACATTGCACATTGCACATTGCACATTGCACATTGCACATTGCACATGGCACATTGCACATTGCATTCATTGCACATTGCACATTGCATTGCACATTGCACATTGCACATTGCACATTGCATTGCACTGCATTGCACATTGCACTGCATTGCACATTGCACATTGCACTGCATTGCACATTGCATGCACTTGCAATTGCACATTGCAATTGCACATTGCCATTGCACATTGCACATTGCACATTGCACATTGCACATTGGATTGGACATTGCACATTGCACATTGCACATTGCACATTGCACATTGCGCATTGCACATTGCACATTGCACGTTGCACGTTGCACATTGCACATTTTACATTGCACATGGCACGTTGCACATTGCGCATTGCACATTGCACATTTCAGATTGAGCATTGCGCATTGCGCATTGCACATTGCACATTGCACATTGCACATTGCACATTGCACACTGCACATTGCACATTAAACATTGCACATTGCACAGTGCACATTGCACATTGCACATTGCACATTGCAAATTGCACATTACACATTGCACACTGCACATTGCATCATACTTAACATAATATTAAACTACGTTACACAATAAAGGTCAAAACAAATTCACCTCACAGATTAGGGCAAAATGAGGTCTCATCAACGGTGCTCCTTCGGAGGTCGCAGTTCTATTTATCTAGTTGCTTAACAAAATCAAACTCTCGAGTTGATTACCATGGTTATCTTCATCGTAGAAAAGCAAATTCAACTGTTTAACATTTTTCCTTTAGACTCAATTGTTTTTAAATTCTATCGCAGAATCGCAAAATTGGTTTGTCCGTGTCCAACTTTGCCCGGCTCAAAATACCACACTTTCGAGGAGGTGAACACTAAGGCAATGAAACACGAAATGCCTTTTGAATTTTTTCCAGAAGGTGCAGAGTTCGTCTGTTTCATAAGAGACCTGAAGTCATATTTTTTTCTATAAAATGGCGAGGAGAATAGTGAGATGGTGACTGAGTCAAGCGACGCTGGACCAGTAAAGGGCTGTATGTCGAAAGAGGAATCTTAACCTTAGCGGAACTAACCTCAATTTCTACCAGAAGTAACCTATTCCAGCGACAGATCTTTAAAAAAACCCACAAATTGAGGCTTTCAAAACCTTGTTGAGCTCACGTTCGTAATCGACTCAGCCACGTGTGTTCCCAAGAAGTCCAGCCCATCTTATCTAAATTATTTTGCAGAGCGGCGTGTCAGGAATAATTTGTACTTTTCTCTCACACTGTCCTTGCGCCGCTATTTACCTAGCGCTTGGAAAAACCCTTTAATTTGTAAATTTATAACATTTATCCCTGTATCTTCCAGTTGGGTAAACATGACGCAAAAATTTGACGAGGATGCTTTACACTTGGTCTAACTGCATGTTTTATTGTTTGATGGAGATATAGATGTCAATGGACACGTGTCTGTTGTTAAATTGCAGACACACGCCACTGACGTTTACCTGTAAAATCCCTGACTCGGTTATTCCCATGAGAGGGTTGTTGAACGTTGGCCAAAATTAATCCCTTAAAGCCGACCTGTATCTAACATTTTTTAATTAAAACGTGTTTTTGCGTGTCTTCCTGAAGATTGTTTTGAAAACTGAAATTCAGACTGTCATAGAGCATGACGTAGCAAAACCCAAGAGCATCTTATGTTCTTTCAAACCTCAATCAAGAAGAAGTTTTCCTGGACTTATTTTAAACTTCAGACAACTTCCTTCGACAATTTACGTCTTTGAGGGACTTGAAACTACTGTCAACATCCACGAAATTCACCTTTAGGAAAATAAACCTTAAGACAACTTTCTTAAACATTCATTTTTCTTGAGTGACTTGAAACTCAAGACAAAATTCTTACAAATTCATTCCGTTTCAGTGCCTTGAAACTTAATGCAAAATACATAATAAATCACTCTTCTTGATTGAATTGAAGGACATTTTCTTTTAGTTTCTTGGATTTGTAGCCTACATTCTCAAAAATTCACTCACCTTGAAGTAGTTTAAAAATAAGAAAGTTTAAAAAGAATTTAAAAATTCATTTCATCTTGAGTGATTTGAAACTTGAAACATTCATTAAATTTATTCTTCTTGAGTGAATTGAAACTTAAGACAGTAATCTTGCAAAATTCAACCTCAATCGATTACTTGCAACTCTACATAACTCAAAAAATCGCTTCCTTTGATTGACTTGAAATTTAAGAAGGTTTAAGGAACTTAAAATTCATTCTTCTTGAGTGACTTGAAGATAGAACTTCCAAAATTTTATTTTGCGTTGATTATTTGAAAATGTAAACAACTGAAAAATTTATTCTCCTGAGTGAGTTCAAATTTAAAAAACTTAAGGAAAGGAACTTAAAAATTCATTCCTTTTCGGTGAATTGAAGCTTAAAACAATAACCTTACAAAAACTCATTTTTTATTGATTAACTGCATCTATAAATAATTCAAAAATTCACTTCCCTTGGGAGAGTTCAAATTTAAGAAAACTTACCTTTTGAGTGAATTGAAACTTCATACAAAAATCTCGCTACAATTCATTCTCTATCGGTAACTTCCATTGTAAATAACTCAAAAGTTCACACTCTTTGGCTGACCTGAAATTTGAGAAGGATTTAGGAGAAGATAACTTAAAAATTTATTCTCCTTGAGTGATTTGAAACTTAAGACAAGCATCTTCAAAAATTTACTCTCATTGGGTTCCTTAAAACTTAAGGCAACGTCAAGAAAAATTCAGCCTTCGTGAATTCCAACAGTCTCAAAAATTTGCTCTTCTTGAATGATGCTAAACTCATTACAACGTTCTTAAAGACTCATTTGTTTTAGTTAGCCTAAGACTCAGACAACATACATCAAAATTTATTTTTTTTTATTGCTTGAAGCTCAAAACTATATTCTTAGTGGGTTGAACAGCAGCCCAAAACTTTACCAACTTTGGATTACTCTAAACTCAATATAATATTCTTGATAACTCGTTCGTTATGGTTGATCTAAGGCTTCAGGTATCCTCAAAAATTTACTCTCATTGGGATTCTTGAAACTTAAGGAAACATCCAGAAAAATTCAACCTTTTTGTATTCTAACAGTCTCAAAATTTGCTATTTTTGGATGACGCTAAACTCAATATAATCTTCTCGATTGCTCGTTCCTTATGGTTTCTTTAAGGCTTTAGGCATCCTCAAAAATTTACTCTCGTTGGGTCCTTGAAACTTAAGGAAACATCCAGAGAAATTCAATATTTTTAAATTCTAACCGTCTCAAAAATTTGCTATTTTTGAATGACGCTAAACTCAATACAACATTCTTGAAGTCTCATTCGATTTAGTTAGCTTGTTACGTGCCAAATTGGCCCTTAAATATGTTTTAGTTTAATTTTGATGTGCGGAAGTTTCGCGCCATAAATTCAAAAGACGCGGTGCGCGTATTTCCGTTACGTCAAAAGTGGGTTGGACGAATAATTTCGCGCCGACGCGTAAAAGGACAGAGAAATGGGGTTTTTCCTGTGCTCTCTGTAACGTGGCTTTTTTGCCTGAACCTTCGAGTGGAGTGGACGCTTTAGGTATCGTATCGTGCCTCGTTTTTATCTATGTAGATTCCCTTGCGTAATTGTCTTTGTTTGTCGCCCCTTATACCTGGTTTCCTGTCCATTCCCTACATAGGTAGGAGTAATAAATTTGTAGCCTTGGTCTAACCGCTTCCACCCCGGAGCAGCCCACGACCCTAGACGAGTCGGATGTCCATGCTCCGCCAACAGCACCGGAGCAGTCACCATCTCTAATCACTTCGGAATGTAGCCCTGATGGACTTCAATAGAAGCCAACATTAACTCAACTCCGCAGGACGCCGGATTTCTGATGTAAGTACTCCATTGTTTAATTTGTTCGCTGATATATACTATTGTCTTAAATTTATATTTCCCGATTATTGCGTAATATAATTTGTGCATTGGTGATGTCATTGTCAGATGGGCGCGCAAAATCTGTACAAAGGTTAGCGTTACCAACCGCCCGTGACGTCGCTTTTTCTGCGCTTGCGCGATGTATTTATCGACTTTTTAAAACTGTAAGAATTTGACAATTTTTTAACGGTAAGAAGCTTCAAACTCAGGCAGCATCCTCCAAAATTTTGCTTCTTTTAAGTGGCTTGAAACTCAAAACTACATTCTTCGTGGGTTGAAACACCAGTCCCAAAAATTTATCTTCTTTCGATTACGCTAAACTCAATACGATATTCACGAAGACTCGTTCGTTTGGGGTAATTTAAGACTTTTTGGTTTTCTTGAGACTTAAGACAACATCAAGGCAAATTAAATCTTTTTGAATTCTAACGGTCTCAAAAATTTGTTTTTTTGAATGAAGCTACACTCACTACTACGTTCTTAAAGACTAGTTCGTTTTAGTTAGCTTTAGACTCAGACAGCATCCTGGAAAATTTATTTTCCTTAGGTTCCTTGAAACTCAAGACCATATTCTTCCTGGGTTAAAACACCAGTCCTCAAGAATTTGACATTTTTTGATTTACCTAAACTTCAACTAGCAAATTCTAAATGTTTGCTTTGGGTAATTTAAGGCTTCGGCGTTAACTCTAAAACTTACATTCTTCGTTTATTGAAATTTGAGCACATCCGAAAATTAACTTCTTCGATTCTAAGCTCATAAGATATTGCTCTTTGAGGACTTTTGAGCTTTAGGATCCAACTTTAACTTTGGGTTTCTTGAAACTTAAGACACATCAGAAATTAAATCTTTTGAATTCTACGTCTCAAAATTTGCTTTTCTTGGATTACGCTAAACTCAATACAGCATTCTTGAAGACTCATTCGTTTTAGTTAGCTTCAGACTCGGGCAACATCCTCCAAAATTTGGTTGTTTTTAAGTAGCTTGAAACTCAAGACTATATTGTTCGTGAGTTGAAATACCAGTCCCAAAAAATTACTCTTTTTCGATTACGGTAAACTCAATACAATATTCTCGAAGACTCGTTCGTTTTGGATATTTTAAGGCTTCAGCTCCTAAATTTATTTTGGTTTTATTGAAACTTGAGACAACATCAAGAGAAATTAAACTTTTGAATTCTAGGTCTCAAAATTTGCTTTTTGTGGATACACTTATAACTCTTACAACGTTCTTGAAAGCTCATTCGTCGAATTTGTTGTTGTTAGCTTAAGACTCGGCAACATCCAACAAAATTTTGTTTTCTTTAGAGACTTGAAATTCAAGACTATTTCTTGAGGTTAAACTAGCAGTCTCAAAAATTTACCTTCTTGGGATGACGCTAAACTCAATAAATATTCTTGATAGCTCATTGTTTTATGTTAGTTTAAGCTTCAAGCATCCTCCAAAATTTGTCTTTGGGTTTTGAAACTTGAAACATCAAGATTATTTCCACCTTCTTGAATTCTAACAGTTTCAAAAATTTACTTTTCTTAGATGACGCTAAACTCAATACAACATTCTTGAAGACTCATTCGTTTTAGTTAGTCTAAGACTCAGGCACATCCTCCGAAATTTGATTTTCAAGGTTCCTTGAAACTTAGACAGACTAGTTCTTCGTGAATTGAAACAGTCTCAAGATTTACCTTTTTGGATTGACGCTAAACTCAATACATATTCTCGAAGACTCGTTCGCTTTGTTGGTTTTAAGGCTTCAAACATCCACGAAATTTGTTTTGGCTTCCTAAAACTTAAGACAAGCATCAAGAGAAATTCAACTTCTGAAGTTGAACAGCAGTCTCAAGAATTTGCTTTCTTGGATGACGCTAAACTCAATATCAACGTTTTGAAGACTCATTCGTTCATTATGGTTGATTAGAAGACTTGAAGCATCCACAAAATTTGTTTTCTTGAGACTTTGAAACTCAAGACTACAGTTCTTCGTGAGTTGAAACAAGTTTCAAAATTTACCTTCTTGGGATGACGCTAAACTCAATATAATATTCTCGAAGACTCGTTCGATTTGTTGGTTTAAGGCTTCAAGCATCCACGAAATTTACTTTTGGTTCCTTGAAACTTAAGACAACTAAGAGAATTAACTTCTTGAATGCTAACAGTTTCAAAAATTTACTTTTCTTAGATGACGCTAAACTCAATACAACATTCTTGAAGACTCATTCGATTTAGTTAGGCTAAGACTCAGGCAGCATCCACCGCAATTTATTTTCCAACGGTTCCTTGAAATTAAAGACTACGTTCTTCGTGAAATGAAACAAGTCTCGAAGATTTACCTTTTTTGGATTGCGCTAAACTCAATACATTATTCTCGAAGACTCGTTCGCTTTGCTTGGTTTAAGGCTTCAAACATCCACGAAGATTTACTCTTTGGCTTCCTAAAAACTTAAGACAAGATCAAGAGAAATTCAACCTTCATGAATGTTGACGGTCTCAAGAACTTGCTTTCTTGGATGACGCTAAACTCAATTCAACGTTTTTGAAGACTCATTCGTTTTAGCTATCTGAAGACTTAGAGAGCATCCACCAAAATTTATTTTCCTGAGACTCCTTGAAACTCAAGACTACGTTCTTCGTGAGTTGAAACAAGTTTCAAAGATTTACCTTTATGGATTGCGCTAAACTCAATACATTATTCTCGAAGACTCGTTCGCTTTGCTTGGTTTAAGGCTTTAAACATCCACGAAGATTTACTTTTTGGCTTCCTTGAAACTTAAGACAAACTCAAGAGAAATTTAACTTTCTTGGATGCTAACAGTCTCAAAAATTTGCTTTTCTTAGATTACGCTAAAATCAATATAGCATTCTTGAAGACTCATTCGTTTTAGTTAGCTTAAGACTCAGGCAGCATCCACCATAATTTATTTTTCTGAGGTTCCCTGAAACTCAAGACTACGTTCTTCGTGAGTTGAATCAAGTCTCAAAGATTTACCTTTTTTGGATGGCGCTAAACTCAATACATTATTCTCAATGACTCGTTCGCTTTGCTTGGTTTAAAGCTTCAAACTTCTTCGAAAATTTACTTTCTGGCTTCCTTGAAACCTTAAGACAAGATCAAGAAAATTCAACTTCATGAATCTAACGGTCTCAAAATTTGCTATTCTTGATTAACGCTAAACTCAATATAGCATTCTTAAAGACTCATTCGTTTTAGTTTGTTTAAGATTCAGGCAGCATCCATCGCAATTTATTTTCATGAGATTCCTTGAAACTCTAGGCTACGTTCTTTGTGAGTTGAAACAAGTCTCAAAGATTTACCTTTTTTTGGATGGCGCTAAACTCAATACATTATTCTCAAAGACTCGTTCGCTTTGCTTGGTTTAAAGCTTCAAACTTCTTCGAAAATTTACTCTTTGGCTTCCTTGAAACTTAAAACAAGATCAAGAAAATTCTACCTTCATGAATGCTAACGGTCTCAAAATTTGCTATTCTTGAATGACGCTGAACTCAATATAGCATTCTTGAAAACTCATTCGTTTTAGTTAGTTTAAGACTCAGGCAGCATCCACCGCAATTTATTTTTATGACATTCTTTGAAACTCTAGGCTACGTTCTTCGTGAGTTGAAACAAGTCTCAAAGATTTACCTTTTTTTGGATGGCGCTAAACTCAATACATTATTCTCGAAGACTCGTTCGCTTTGCTTGGTTTAAGGCTTCATGCATCCTCGAAAATTTCCTCTTTGACTTCCTTGAAACCTAAGACAAGATCAAGAGAAATTCTACCTTCATGAATGCTAGCGGTCTCAAAAATTTGCTTTTCTTAGATTACGCTAAACTCAATACAGCATTTTTGAAGACTCATTCGTTTTAGTTAGCTTAAGACTCAGGCAGCATCCACCGCAATTTATTTTCATGAGATTCCTTGAAACTCTAGGCTACGTTCTTCGTGAGTTGAAACAAGTTTCAAATATTTACCTTTTTTGGATGGCGCTAAACTCAATACATTATTCTCGAAGACTCGTTCGCTTTACTTGGTCTAAGGCTTCAGGTATCCTCAAAAATTTCCTCTGGCGTCCTTAAAACTTAAGACAAGGTCAAGAAAAATCCAACCTTCATGAATGCTAACGGTCTCAAAAATTTGCTTTTCTTAGATTACCCTAAACTCAATACAGCATTTTTGAAGACCCATTCGTTTTAGTTTGTTTAAGATTCAGGCAGCATCCATCGCAATTTATTTTCATGAGATTCCTTGAAACTCTAGGCTACGTTCTTCGTGAGTTGAAACAAGTCTCAAAGATTTACCTTTTTTTGGATGGCGCTAAACTCAATACATTATTCTCGAAGACTAGTTCGCTTTGCTTGGTTTAAGGCTTCATGCATCCTCGAAAATTTCCTCTTTGACTTCCTTGAAACCTAAGACAAGATCAAGAGAAATTCACCTTCATGAATGCTACGGTCTCAAAATTTGCTTTTCTTAGATTACGCTAAACTCAATACAGCATTTTTGAAGACTCATTCGTTTTAGTTGTTAAGACTTCAGGCAGCATCCATCGCAATTTATTTTCATGAGATTCCTTGAAACTCTAGGCTACGTTCTTCGTGAGTTGAAACAAGTTTCAAATATTTACCTTTTTGGATGGCGCTAAACTCAATACATTATTCTCGAAGACTCGTTCGCTTTAGCTTGGTTTAAGGCTTCAGGCATCCTCGAAAATTTCCTCTGAGCTTCCTTGAAACTCTAAGACAAGGTCAAGAAAATTCCAACCTTCATGAATGCTAACGGTCTCAAAATTTGCTTTTCTTAGATTACGCTAAACTCAATACAGCATTTTTGAAGACTCATTCGTTTTAGTTGTTTAAGACTTCAGGCAGCATCCATCGCAATTTATTTTCATGAGATTCCTTGAAACTCTAGGCTACGTTCTTCGTGAGTTGAAACAAGTCTTCAAATATTTACCTTTTTGGATGGCGCTAAACTCAATACATTATTCTCGAAGACTCGTTCGCTTTACTTGGTTTAAGCTTCAGGACTCCTCAAAATTTCCTCTGGCTTCCTTAAAACTTAAGACAAGTCAAGAAAATCCAACCTTCTATGAATGCTAACGGTCTCAAAATTTGCTTTTCTTAGATTGACGCTAAACTCAATACAGCATTTTTGAAGACCTCATTCGTTTTAGTTGTTTAAGATTCAGGCAGCATCCATCGCAATTTATTTTCATGACATTCCTTGAAACTCTAGGCTACGTTCTTCGTGAGTTGAAACAAGTCTCAAATATTTACCTTCTTTGGATGGCGCTAAACTCAATACATTATTCTCGAAGACTCGTTCGCTTTAGCTTGGTTTAAGGCTTCAGGCATCCTCGAAAATTTCCTCTTTGACTTCCTTGAAACTCTAAGACAAGTCAAGAAAATTCCAACCTTCATGAATGCTAACGGTCTCAAAATTTGCTTTTCTTAGATTACGCTAAACTCAATACAGCATTTTGAAGACTCATTCGTTTTAGTTAGTTAAGACTTCAGGCAGCATCCACCAATTTATTTTCATAAGATTCCTTGAAACTCAAGGCTACGTTCTTCGTGAGTTAAACAAGTCTCAAATATTTACCTTTCTTGGATGGCGCTAAACTCAATACATTATTCTCGAAGACTCGTTCGCTTTTACTTGGTTTAAGGCTTCAAATCCTCTCAAAATTTCCTCTGGCTGTCCTTAAAACTTAAAGACAAGATCAAGAAATTCAACTTCATGAATGCTAACGGTCTCAAAAATTTGCTTTTCTTAGATTACCCTAAACTCAATACAGCATTTTTGAAGACCCATTCGTTTTAGTTAGTTTAAGACTCAGGCAGCATCCACCGCAATTTATTTTCATTAGATTCCTTGAAACTCTAGGCTACGTTCTTTGTGAGTTGAAACAAGTCTCAAATATTTATCCTTCTTGGATGGCGCTAAACTCAATACATTATCTCAAGACTCGTTCGTTTTGCTTGGTTTAAGCTTAGGCAACTCTGAAAATTTACTCTTTGGCTTCCTTAAAACTTAAAACAAGATCAAGAGAAGTTCAATCTTTATGAATGCTAACGGTTCCAAAAATTTGCTATTCTTGAATGACGCTGAACTCAATATAGCATTCTTGAAAACTCATTCGTTTTAGTTAGTTTAAGACTAGGCAGCATCCAACCCAATTTATTTTCTAAGTTCTTGAAACTCAAGACTACGTTCTTCGTTTGCTCTCAAGCTTTTACCTTTTTGGATGGCGCTAAACTCAATACATTATTCTCGAAGACTCGTTCGTTTCTTGGTTGGCTCATCTCGATTCCTTGTTAACTTATGACAAGATCAAGAGAATTCAACCTTTCATGAATGCTAACGGTCTCAAAATTTGCTTTTCTTGATGACGCTAAACTGAATACAGCATTTTTAAAGACTCATTCGTTTTAGTTAGCTGAAGACTTAGGCAGCATCAACCACAATTTATTTTCTTAAAGTTCCTTGAAACTCAAGACTACGTTCTTCGTTCTTCTCAAAGACTTACCTTTTTTGAATGGCGCTACACTCAATAGATTATTTTCGAAGACTCGTTCGTTTTGCTTGGTTTAGGGCTTCAAATTTTCTCGAAGTTTTACTCTTTGACGTGCTTGTAACTTATGACAAGATCAAGAGAATTCAACCTTTTTGAATGCTAACGGTCTCAAAAATTTGCTTTTCTTGCATGATGCTAACTCAATACAGCATTTTTGAAGACTCAATCGTTTTAGTTAGCTTAAGACTCAGGCAGCATCCACCACAATTTATTTTCCTGAGGTTCCTCGAATCTCAAGACTACGTTCTTCATGAGTTGAAACAAGTCTCTTTTGGATGGCGCTAAACTCAATACATTATTCGCGAATTTAGTCTTTGGCGCCCTTGACCCTTAAGACAAGATCAAGAGAAATTCAAACTTCATGAATGCTAACTGTCTCAAAAATTTGCTTTTTTTGATGGCGCTAAACTCAATATAGCATTCTTGAAGACTCATTCGTTTTAGTTAGCTTAAGACTCAGGCAGCATCCACCACAATTTATTTTCATGAGATTCCTTGAAATTCAAGACTAGGTTCTTCGTGAGTTGAAACAAGTCTCAAAGATTTACCTTTTTTGGATGGCGCTACACTCAATAGATTATTCTTGAAGTCTCGTTCGTTTTGCTTGGTTTAGGGCTTCAAACTTACACGAAGATTTACTCTTTGGCTTGCTTGTAACTTAAGACAAGATCAAGAGAATGAACCTTTTTGAATGTTAACGGTCTCAAAAATTTGCTTTTCTTGCATGATGCTACACTCAATACAGCATTCTTGAAGACTCATTCGTTTTAGTTAGCTTAAGACTTGGGCAGCATCAACCACAATCTATTTTCTTGAGGTTCCTCGAAACTCAAGATTACGTTCTTCGTGAGTTGAAACAAGTCTCAAAGATTTAAAGGCATCACGCATCGTCGAAAATTTACTCTTTGGCTTCCTTGAAACCTAAGACAAGATCAAGAGAAATTCTACCCTCATGAATGCTACCCGTCTCAAAATTTGCTTTTCTTGGATTACGCTAAACTCAATACAGCATTCTTAAAGACTCATTACTTTTTGTTAGCTTAAGACTCAGACAGCATGCACCGCAATTTATTTACCTTTGGTTCCTTACAACTCATGGCAACGTTCTTCGTGAGTTGAAACAAGTTTCAGAGATTTACCTTTTTTGGATAGCGCTAAACTCAATACATTATTCTCGATAGCTCGTTCGTTTTGGTTGATTTAAGATTTCAGGCATCCTCAATAATTTACTCTCATTGGGTTCCTTGAAACTTAAGACAACATCAAGAGAAATTCAACCTTTTCCAAAAACTTACTTTAATTGAATGGGTTAAACTCAAAACAACATTCTTACGAACTCATTCATTTTAGTTAGCCTAAGACTCGGGCAGCAACCTCCAAAATTTATTTTCTTTAGGTGGCTTAAAACTCAAGACTACATTTTTTCTTGGGTTGAAAAAACAGTCCCAACGATTTACCTTTTTTTGGACGACGCTAAACTCAATACAACGTTGAAGTCTCGTTGGTTTTAGTTAGCTTAAGACTCAGGCAACATCTACCACAATTTATTTTCTTTGGGTTGCTTGAAACTCAGGGCTACATTCTTTGTAGGTTGAAACAACAGTCTCAAACATTTACTTTATTTGGATTACGCTAGACGTAATAGAATATTCTCGAAGCCTAGTTTTCTTTGGTTGATTTAAAGCTTTAGGCATCCTCAAAAGTTTACTCTTTGGTATCCATGAAACTTGAGGCAACGTCAAGAGAAATTCAGACTACTTGTATCATAACAGTTTCAAAAAAAAGCTTATCTTGAACGACACTAAACTCAATATAGAATTCTTGAAGACTCATTTGTTTTAGTTAGCTTAAGACTCGGGCGGTATCCACCAATATTTATGTTCCTTAATTTCTTTGAAGCTCAAGACTACGTTCCTCGTCTGTCGAAATAACAGTCCCAAAGATTTACCTTTATTTGGATAGCACTAAACTCAATATATTGTTCTCAAAGACCCGTTCGCTGTGCTTGGTTTAAAGCTTTAGGCCTCGAAAATTTCCTTTTTGGCATCCTTGAAATTTAAGGCAAGCTCAACAAAAATTCAATTTCCTTGAATGCTAACGGTCTCAAAAATTTGCTTTTCTAAATGACGCTAAACTCAATATAGAATTCTTGAATACTCATTCGTTTTAGTAAGTTTAAGACTGGAGCAGTATCCACCAATATTTATGTTCCTTAATTTTTTTTAAGCTCAAGACTACGTTCTTCGTGGGTCGAAATAACAGCCCCAATGGCACTAAACTCAATATATTATTCTCGAAGACCCGTTCGCTGTGCTTGATTTAAAACTTCAGGCAGTCTCGAAAATTTCCTTTTTGGCTTCCTTGAAACTTAAGGCAAGCTCAACCAAAATTCAATTTTCTTGTATGCTAACGGTCTTAAAAATTTGCTTTTCTAAATGACGCTAAACTCAATATAGAATTCTTGAATACTCATTCGTTTTAGTTAGCTTAAGACTCGGGCAGTATCCACCAATATTTATGTTCCTTAATTTCATTGAAGCTCAAGACTACGTTCCTCGTGGGTCGAAGTAACAGTCCCTTTTTTTGGATAGCACTAAACTCAATATATTATTCTCGAAGACTCGTTCGCCGTGCTTGGTTTAAAGCTTTAGGCCTCGAAAATTTTCTTTTTGGCTTCCTTGAAACTTAAGACAAGCTCAAGAAAAATTCAACTTTCTTGAATGCTAACGGTCTTAAAAATTTGCTTTTCTAAATGACGCTAAACTCAATATAGAATTCTTAAATACTCATTCGTTTTAGTTAGCTTAAAACTTAAGCAGTATCCACCAATATTTATGTTCCTTAATTTCCTTGAAACTCAAGACTACGTTCCTCGTGGGTCGAAATAACAGTCCCAATGGCACTAAACTCAATATATTATTCTCGAAGACCCGTTTGCTGTGCTTGATTTAAAGCTTCAGGCAGTCTCGAAAATTTCCTTTTTGGCTTTCTTGAAACTTAAGACAAGCTCAAGAGAAATTCAACTTTTTTGAATGCTAACGGTCTCAAAAATTTGCTTTTGTTTGGATGACGCTAAACTCAATATAGAATTCTTGAATACTCATTCGTTTCAGTTAGCTTAAGACTCGAGCAGCATCCACCAATATTTATGTTCCTTAATTTCGTTGAAACTCAAGACTACGTTCTTCGTGGGTCGAAATAACAGTCCCAAGGTTTACCTTTTTGGATGGCACTAAACTCAATATATTATTCTCGAAGACCCGTTTGCTGCGCTTGGTTTAAAGTTTCAGGCAGCCTCGAAAATTTTCTTTTTGGCTTCCTTGAAGCTTAAGACAAGCTCAAGAGCAATTCAACTTTCCTGAATGCTAACTGTCTCAAAAATTTGCTTTTCTTGGATGACGCTAAACTCAATACAGCATTCTTGAAAACTCATTCGTTTTAGTTAGCTTCAGACTCAGGCAGCATCTTCCAAAATTTATTTTCCTTAGGCTTCTTGAAACTCAAGAATACGTTCTTCGTGGGTTGAAACAACGGTCCAAATGATTTGCCTTTTTTGGATGTCGCTAAACTCAATACATTATTCTCAAAGACTCGTTTGGTTTGCTTGGTTTGAGGCTTCAGGTAGCCTCGAAAGTTTCCTCTTTGGCTTTCTTGAAGCTTGAGACAGCATGAAGACAAATTCAACCTTCATGAATGCTAACGGTCTCAAAAAAATTGCTTGCTTAAATGACGCTAAACTCAATACAGTATTCTTGAAAACTCATTCGTTTTAGTTAGCTTTAGACTCGAGCAGTATCTTCCAAAATTTATTTTCCTTAGCCTTCTTGAAACTCAAGATTACGTTCTTCGTGGGTTGAAACTACGGTCCAAATGATTTACCTTTTTTGGATGGCGCTAAACTCAATATATTATTCTTGAATACTCGTTCGCTTTGGGTATTTTAAGGCTTCAGGCATCCTCAAACATTTAATCTTTGGTTTCCTTGAAACTTAAGACAACATCTAGAGAAATTCAACGTTCTTGAATTCTAGTAGTCTTAAAAATTCACTTTTCTTGATGACGCTAAACTCAAGACAGCATTCTTGAACTCAGGCAGCATTCACCAATATTTATTTTCCTTAGGTTCCTTGCAACTTAAGACTACGTTCTTCGTGGGTTGAAACAACAGTCGCAAAAATTTACCTTTTTAAATGGCGCTAAACTCAATACATTATTGTCGAAGACTCGTTTGCTTTGCTTGGTTTAAGGCTTCAAACATCCTCGAAAATTTCCTCTTTGGCTTTCTTGAAACTTAAGACTCATTCGTCTTGGAACTTCAAACAACTCTCAAAAATTCGCTGCCTTGGAAGGCTTAAGATAAAGGCAACATTTCCCACAATTTATTTCCAATGGGTGACCTGAAAGATGACAACATCCCCAAACTCTCACTTTCATTAGGGACATAAGACTTAAGCTTTGTTACAGAGTTGGTGCCGATCAATCGCTCAAGATGGCTGGGTGTGAGCAGCTGTGCGGAGTATCATACACTTGCAGACGTTGCCTTAAGCACTGCGTTATGGATGGGTGTTGATCCAAAGCTACTTTTTTACGTGTGAGCTCCTAACAAATATTGTCTTTAAGGGTCGATACTTCTAAGGGAAGTTGGAGTATTCGCATTAACTTATAGGTTATGTCTAGAACCGAGTCGCAAACCTTTCACAAACTAACCTAACATATTCCAAGGGCAGTTGAAGCGCGTTAAACCTTTTGTTCAATTTCTAAAACTAAAATCAACCCTTAAAACACAAACGACCCGAAAACGGACGCCACTCGCGCAAGAAATAAACCAAACAAACTTGTCAGAACGTCATAAGAATCACGTCAAGTTTGATAAATGTCTTTCTGTAATTAGTTGGTGAAATATGCTTTGTAAAGGGGGGTAAACAAAGGGTCTAATTAGTAAACAAAGCAAAACAATTCCTGAGTAAACTCAACAAACTGGAAACTAATCTTATTCATAACCACAACGGATGCAGGTATTATATTTGTAAACACTTGTTGGATTTGTGTGGGATTTTAGAGCCCTCATTTTTGTTACTTTTGGAAAGGGTTAAGTTAGTTTGTACAGTTGTACGAGGTGGAATTTTAATTGTTGGGCAGGTGTGAGACCGGACTTTTGGTAAAGCTCGACACTTTTAGAATAAGTTATGGTCCTTTCAGATTGCGCTATGTTGCAATTGATGGTTGTTTCTGTAAGTAGTACATACGTAGCTGCATACGGTCACTACATACGTGACTGAATCACTGCAGTTGTCACTAAGACTTCGCTACAGGAGTCACTACATACGTAGCTACACGTTACCAAATGCGCGGCTAAATACGTCACTGCTTATGTCAGTACTGCGGCAGCATATTTGCCTCTTCGACCGTCGCTACATACATCTCTACATAGTTAACTACAAACCTCATTGCATACGTCATTACAAAGATCAGTTGCGTCGCTACACACATCGCCACAAGAATCACTGCAAACAACACTAGAAAGTTAGCTACACGCGCTAGTACATGCGTCGCTGCAACGCCCACTACATACATCGCCTTTACAAACAGCACTACGACACTAACTATACATCATTCACGTCACTAGGTGCGTCACTATTTTCATCACTACACATGTCGCTACATCCGTCGCGATAAAGCTCGCTAGATACATCACTACATACCTTATTACGTACGTTGCTACAATGCTAGGTGCTTACATCATTCGTGTCGCTATGTACATCACTACATACATTGTCGAAAAGGACACTACATACGCCATGCATTACTTACGCCGCTGCAACGTTCACTACACAACATACTTTATACATGCACCACTACAAACATCACTACAACACTCAACTCGTTCACGTTACTAAGCGCGTCACTATATCCATCGCTACAATTGTCGCTACAACCGTCCACACAAAACTCGCTACATACGTCACTACACACGTCATTACGTACGTTGCTACAATGTTAGGTGCATACGCCATTCGCATCACTATGTACATCACTACAAACATCGCCACAAAATCACTACATAAGCCACAAAAAATTTGCTACCTACGCTAGTACATACGTCACTACATACGTCGGAGCAACGCTCACTACATACGTCGTCACAAAATTTACTACATACGTCATAACATACTTTACATATGCACCTTTACAAACAGCACAACAACACTAACTATATACATCATTCACGTCACTACGTACGTCACTATTTCCATCGCTACACATGTCGCTACAACCTCCGCAACAAAGCTCGATAAATACATCACTACATACGTTATTACGTTTATCGCTACATTGCTCTGTGCATACGTCATTCATGTTACTATGTACATTACTACATACATTGCCACAAGAATCACTACATACGCCACTAGAAAGTTTACTACATACGCTACTGCATGCATCGCTACGAACGTTGCTGTAACGCTCACTACATACATCGTCACAAAATTTACTACATACGTCGCAACATATTTTAAACATGCACCTTTACAAACAGCACTGCAACACTCACTATAGGCATCACTACAACACTTACTATATACATTATCACGTCACTACGTGAGTCACTATTTCCATCGCTACACATGTCGCTACATCCGCCACCACAAAGCACGCTAGGTACGTCACTACATATGTAATTACGTACGTTCTTCAATGTTAAGTGCTTAAATCATTCGTGTCACTACATACATTTTCACAAAAGTCACTACATACGCCACTAGACAGATTGCTTACACTGGTGCATGCATCACTACGTACGCCGCTAGATCGCTCGCTACATACGTCGCAACAAGTTTTGCTACATACATCACAACATACTTTATACATGCACCAGTACAACACTCACTATATACATCATTCGCGTCACTACGTGCGTCACTATTTCCATCACTACACATGTCGATACATTCGCCACAACAAAGCGCGCTAGATACGTCATTACATACGTTATTACGTACGTCGCTACAATGTTTGGTACACAGAGGTGTCACAGAGGTCACTACATACACCACTAGACAGATTGCTTACACTAGTGCATGCATCACTACGTACGCCGCTGCAACGGCTCACTACATACGTCGCCACAAATTTCGCTACATACATCAAAGCGTACTTTATACATGCACCACTACAACACTCACTATTTACATTACTCACGTGACTATTTCCATCGCTACACATATCGATACATCCGCCGCCACTAAGCTTGCTAGATAAGTCACTACATCCGTTGTTGCGTACGTCGTTACAATGTTAGGTACTTACATCATTTGTGTCACTACATACATTGTCACAAAGATCACTACATACGCCACTAGGCAGATTGTTTACGTTGGCGCATCTATCACTACGTACGCCGTTGTAACGCTCACTACATACGTTGCCAAAAATTTTGCTACATACATTACAACATACTTTATACATGCACCACTACAACGCTCACGTCACCACGTGCGTCACTATTTCCATCGCTACACATGTCGCTACATCAGCCACTACAAAGCGCGCTACATACGTTATTATGTACGTCGCTACAATGTTAGGTGCTTACACCATTCGTGTCACTACATACATTGTCACAAAGGTCACTTACGCCACTAGACAAATTGCTTACGCTGGTGCGTGCATCACTACGAACTCTGCTGCAACGCTCACTACATACGTCGCCACAAACTTCGCTACATACATCACAATATACATTATACATGCACCACTACAACACTCACTTTATAAATAATTCACGTCACTACGTGCGTCATCATACCCATTGCTACAATTGTCGCTTCAACCGTCCACACAAAGCTTGCTTGCTACATACGCCACTACATACATTATTACGTACGTCGTGTGACTATGTACATCACTTCATAATTTGTCACAAAGGTCACTACATTCGACACTAGAAAGTTTCCTACATGCGCTAGTGCATTCATCACAGCAAAACCGCATACGTCACTGCAACGCTCACTCCATACATCGCCATAAAATTTACTGCATAAGTCACCACATACTTTATATCTGCACCTTTACAAACAGCACTACAACACTCACTATATACATCATTCACGTCACTATTTCCATCGCTACACATGTCACTACATCACTGCAACAAAGCTCTCTAAATACATCACTATATACAAAATTTACTGCATACGTCGCAACATACTTTAAACATGCACCTTTATAAAACAGTACTATTACACTCACTATAGGCATCACTACAACACTTACTATATATATTATTCAGATCACTACGTGCGTCACTATTTCCATTGCTACACATGTCGCTACATCCGCCACCACAAAGCTTGCTAGATACGTCACTACATCCGTTATTACGTACGTCGCTACAACGTTAGTTGCTTACACCATTCGTGTCACTACATACATTGTCACAAAGGTCACTTACGCCACTAGACAGATTGTTTACGCTGGTGCATGCTTCACTACGTACGCCGCCCAACGCTCACTACATACGTCACCACAAACTTTGCTACATACGTCACAACATACTTTATACATGCACCACTGCAACATTCACTATATACATTATTCACGTCACTACGTGCGTCACTATTTCCATCACAACACATGTCACCACAAAGCTTGCTAGATACGTCACTACATACGTTATTACGTAAGTCGGTACAATGTTATGTGCCTACATCATTCGTGTCACTACATACATTGTTACAAAGGTCACTACATATGCCACTAGAAAGATTGCTTACGCTGGTGCGTGCATTACTACGTACGCAGTGGTAACGCTCACTACATATGTCGCCACAAACTTCGCTACATACACTAAACTTTATACATGCACCACTACAACACTCACTATATACATTATTTACGTCACTACTTCCATCGCTACATCCGCCGCCACAATGCTTGCTAGATACGTCACTACATACGTTATTACGTATGTCGCTACAATGTTAGGTGCTTATATCATTCGTGTGACTATATACATTGTCACAAAGGTCACTACATATGCCACTACACAGATTGCTTACACAAAGCGAGAGCTGTTACGTAAGTATAAGTGAAAGTCAGGCATCATATGCTGGTTCCACAACAAAAAGGTAAAGATTTCTCTTAAGTATCCAAATTTAATAATAAAAAATGACAGGTGTCACATAATAAACATGATCATTGTGACGTGAACGTAATTGACAGCAGTGGTCTAATGTAAAAAGACAGATGTGAAATAAGCGTAAGTGACAGCTGCAATTTAAAAGTGCTAGCTCTGGTGTAAACAGAAGTGACAGCTTTAACGTAGTCAAAGCGACAGCTGTGCCGCAATTAAAAATAGAAGTCAGGCATCGTATGTTAGTTACGTTACGTAACTGTTACGTTATCAAATTTAATCATAAAAATGACAGGTGTCATATAATAGATATAATAATTGAGACGTAAACATAATTGACAGCAGCTATCTAATACAAAAATGCAGTTGTGACACAAACGTAAGTGACAGCTGCAATTTAAAACTGACAGCTCTAGCGTAAACATGTGTGACAACTGTGACGTAGCCAAAGCGACAGCTCTGATGTAATCCATAATGGATGTCAAGCAACGTATGTTAGTTCTGCAACAAAAAGGTGAAGATTTCTGCTACGCGATCAAATTTAATAATAAAAAATAACAGGTGTCATATAATAGACATGACAATTATGACGTAAACATAATTGAGAGTAGCAATCTAATAAAAAACGACATGTGTGACATGAACGTAAAATGACAGCTGCAATTTGAAAGTGACAGTTCTAGCGTAAACAGCTGTGACCTAATCAAAGCGATCACTGTGACGTAATCAAAAATGAAAGTCAGGCATCGTATGTTAGTTCTGCAACAAGAAGGTGAAGATTTCTATTACGTAATCAAATTTAATAATAAAAAACGACAGGTGTCATATTATAGATATGATAATTGTGACCTAAACGTAATTGACAGCAGCGATCTATTAAAAAAAAACAGTTGTGACACAAACGTGAGGTCTGCAATTTAAAAGTGACACCTCTTGCGTAAACATGTGTTACATCTGTGACGTAATCAAAGCAACAGCTGTGGCCTAATCAAAAATGAAACTCAGACATCGCATGTTAGTTCCGCAACAAAACAGTGAAGATTTCTGCTACGTAATTAAATTTAATCATAAAAGTGACAGGTGTCATATAATAGATATAATAGTTGTGAAGTATACGTAATTGACAGTAGCGACCTAATGAAAAAGGACAGTGGTGACATAAACGTAAGTAACAGCTACAATCTAAATGTGACAGCTCTGGCGTAAACATGTATCACATCGGTGACGTAATCAAAGCGACAGCTATGACGTAATCATAAATGAAAATCACCCATCTTACATTAGTTCCGCAACAAAAAGGTGAAGATTTCTGTTATCTAATCAAATTTAATAATAAAAAAGGAGAGATGTCATATAATAGATAAGATAGTTCTGACGTAAACGTAAAAGACATCAGCGATCTACTGAAAATGACAGTTGTGACACAAACGTAAGTGACAGCTGCAATTTAAAAGTGACAGCTTTGGCGTAAACATGTGTGACAGCTGTGATGTAATTAAAGCGACAGCTATGACGTAATCTTAAATAAAACTCAGGCATCGTACGTTAGTTCCGTAACAAAAAATTGACGATTTCTGTTAGGTAATCAAATTCAGTCATAAAAATGACAGGTGTCATACAATAGATGTGATAATGAAACGTAAACGTAATTTACAGCAGCGATCTAATGAAAAAAGACAGTTGTGGCATAAATGTAAGTGACAGTTCCAATTTAAAAGTGACAGCTCCGGCGTAAACAGAAGTGACAGCTGTGACGTATTCAAAGCGACAGCAGCGACGTACAAGTGAGTCAGGCATCGTATGTTAGTTCCACAGCAAAAATGCGAAGATTTCTGTTACGTAACTAAATTTAATCATAAAAATGACAGGTGTCATGTAATAGATATGATAATAGTGGCGTAAACGTAATTGGCAGCAATTGTCTAATGAAAAAAGACAGATGTGACATAAACGTAAGTGACAGCTGCAATTTAAAAGTGACAGCTCTGGTGTATACAGAGTGACAGCTGTAACGTAATCAAAGCGACAGCTGTGACGTAATCAAAAATGGAAGTCAGGCATCGTACGTTAGTTCTGCAACAAAAAGGTGAAGATTTTTGTTACGTAATCAAATTTCATAATAAAAAGTGACAAGTGTCATATAATAGATATGATAATTGTGACGTAAACGTAATTGACGGCAGCGATATATTAAAAAAACCGTTGTGACACAAACGTAAGTGACTGCTGCAATTTAAAAGTGACAGCTCTGATATAGACATGTTTGACAGCTGTGACTTCCTCAAAAATGGAAGTCAGGCATCGTATGTTAGTTCCGCAACAAAAAGGTGAAGTTTTCTTTTACGGAATCAAATTTAATAATAAAATAATGACAGGTGTCATGTATTAGACATGATAATTGCGACGTAAACATAATTGACAGCAGTGATTTAATAAAAAAAGGCTGTTGTGGCAGCTGCTATTTAAAAGTGACAGCTCTAGTGTAAACAGAAGCGACAGGTGTGACATAATCAAAAATGAAAGTCAGGTATCGTATGTTTGTACCGCAACAAAAAAGGTTAAGATTTCTGTTACGTAATCGAATTTAATAGTAAGAAATGACAGGTGCCATATAATAGATATGGCGATTGTGACGTAAATGTAATTAGCAGCAGTGATCTAATGAAAACAGACAGTTTTGACGTAAACGTAAGTGACAGCTGTGATGTAAATTGTGACGTAGATATAAGTTCTAGTTTGTTATACATAATGCCGTGTGTGACAGCTAAAAAATCAAAAGCATTGATAGCTCTAGGAAAGTTATACAAGGAATGAAACAAAATTGGTTACATCCAGGATAATTTTTTTATTTGGCGGTATACGTATTCAAATTTAATAATTAAAAATGACAAATGTCATATAATAGGTATGACAATTGTGACGTGTACGAAATTAACAACAGCAATCTTTGAAAAAAACAGTTGTGACACAAACGTACGTGACAGCTGCATTTTAAAAGTAACAACTTTGGTATAAACAGAAGTGACAGCTGTGACGTAATGGAAGTTAGTCATCGTACGTTAGTTCCGCAACAAAAAGGTGCAGATTTCTGTTACCTAATCACATTTAATAATAAAAAATGACAGGTGTCATATAATAGATATGATAATTGTGACGTAAACGTAATTGACAGCAGCAATGTAATGAAAAAAGAGAGTTGTGACATAAACGTGAGCGATAGCTCAATTTAAAAGTAACCGTTCTGGCGTAAACATGTGTGACAGCTGTGAAGTAGCCAAAGCGACAGCTGTGACGTAATAAAAATAGAAGTCAGTCATCGTATGTTAGTTCCGCAACAGAAAGGTGAAGATTTCTGTTACGTAATCAAATTTAATAGTAAAATTTAACGGGTGTCATATAATAGATATGACAATTGTGACGTAAACGTAATTGACAGCAGCGATCTAATGAAAAAGACAATTGTGACAGCTGCAATTTAAAAGTGACAGCTCTGGTGTATACAGAAGCAACAGCTGTGTTGTAGTCAAAGTAACAACTGTGACGTAATTTAAAGTGACAGCTGTGACATAATCAAAAATGGAAGTCAGACATCGTATGTTGGTTCTGCAACAAAAAGGTGAAGATTTCTATTACGTAATCACATTTAATCGTAAAAATGACAAGTGTCATACAATAGATATGATAATTGTGACGTAAACGTAATTGAGAGCAGTGATCTAATGAAGAAATACAGTTGTGACACAGACGTAAGTGATGGCTGCAGTTTAAAAGTGACCGCTCTGGTGTAAACAGCAGTGACAGCTGTGACGTAATTAAAGTGACAGCTCTGACGTAATCAAAAAGGGAAGTCAGGCATCGTATGTCAGTTCCGCAACAAAAAAGGTGAAGATTCCTGTTACGGAATCAAATCTAATCATAAAAATGACAGGTGTCATATAATAGATATGATAACTGCGACGTAAACGTAATTAACAACGGCGATCTAATAAAAAAGACAGTTATGACACAAACATAAGTGGTAGCTGCAATTTAAAAGTGACAGCTCGGGCGAAAACACGTGTGACAGCTGTGACGTAATTAAGGCGACAGCTGTGACGTGATCAAAAATGGCAATCAGGCATCGTATATTAGTTCTGTAACAAAAAAATAAAGATTTCTGTAATGTAATCAAATTTAATAGTAAAAAATGACAGGTGTCATATAATATATATAATAATTGTGATGTAAAGGTAATTGACAGCAACGATCTAATGAAGAAAGACAGTTGTGACACAAACGTAAGTGACAGCTGCAATTTAAAAGTGATAGCTCTGGTGTAAACAGAAGTGACAGCTGTGACGTAATCAAAAATGACATTCAGGCACCATATGCTGGTTCCGCAACAAAAAAGTAAAGATTTCTGTTACGTAATCAAATTTAATAGTAAAATTTGACAGGTGTCATATAATAGATATGACAATTGTGACGTAAACGTAATTGACAGCAGTGGTGAAATGACAAATGGCAGATGTGGCATAAACGTAAGTGAGGCTGCAATCTACAGGTGACAGTTCTGGCGTAATCATGTGTGACTGCTGTGACGTAATCAGAGTGACAGCTCTGATGTAATCAAAAAGGAAGTCAGGTATCGTATGTCAGTTCCGCAACAAAAAGGTGAATATTTCTGTGACGTAATCAAATTAATAGTAAAAAATGGCAGGTGTCATATAATAGAAATGACAATCGTAACCTAAACGTATTTGACAACAGCGATCTAATAAAAAAAGACAGTTGTGACATAAGCGTAAGTGACAACTGCAATTTAAAAGTGACAACTCTGGAAGCCAGGCATCGTACGTTAGTTCTGCAACAGAAACGTGAAGATTTTTGTTATGTAATCAAATTTAATTTAAAAAAATGGCAAGTGTCATATAACAGATATGACAATTGTGACGTAAACGTAATTGACAGCAATGATCTAATGAAACAAGACAGTTGTGACTGACGGCTGCAATCTAAAAGTGACAGCTCAGGCGTCAACTTGTGTGACAGCTGTGGCGTAATCAAAGCGACAGCTGTGACGTAATCAAAAATGGAAGTCAGCATCGTATATTAGTTCCACAACAAGCAGGTGAAGGTTTTGTTACGTAATCAAAGTTAATCAGAAAAATAGCTGGTGTCATATAATAGTTATGATAATTGTGACGTAAACATAATTGACAGCCGCGATCTAATAAAGAAGACGGTTGTGACAAACGTAAGTGGCAACTGCAATTTAAAAGTGACAGCTCTTATGTAAACATGTGTGACAGCTGTGACGTATTCAAAAATGGAAGTCATGCACCGTATGTTAGTTCCGCAACAAAAAAGATGAAGATTCCTGTTACGTAATCAAATCTAACCATAAAATGACAGGTGTCATAAAATAGATATGGCAATTGTGACGTAGATGTAATTGACAGCAACGATCTAATGAAAAAATGTGACATAAACGTAAGTGACAGCTGCAATTTATAAGTGACAGCTCTGGCGTAAACATGTGTGACAGCTGTGACGAAGTCAAAGCGATAGCTGTGACGTAATCAGAAATGGAACTCATGCAACGTATGTCAGTTCCGCAACAAAAAGATGAAAATTTCTGTTACGTAGCCAAATTTAATAAAAAAATGGGCAGGTGTCATATAATAGATATGATAATTGTGACGTGAACGTAGTTGACAGCAGCCAGCTAATAAAAAAAACAGTTGTGACACAAACGTAAGTGACAGCTGCAATTTAAAGGTGACAGCTCTAATGTAGACATGTGTGACAGCTGTGACTTAATCAAAAATGAAAGTCAGGCATCGTATGCTAGTTCCGCAACAAAAAAGTGAAGGTTTCTGTTACATAATCAAATTTAATAGTAAAAATGACAAGTGTCATTTAATAGATTTATAATTGTGATGTAAACGTAATCGACAGCAGTGATCTAATGAAAAAATACAGTTGTGACATAAACGTAAGTGACAGTTGCAATTTTAAAGTGACAGCTCAGGCGTAAACAGAAGTGACAGCTGTGACGTAGTCGAAGCGATAACTATGACGTAATCAAAAATGAAAGTCAGGTATCATATGTTAGTTCCGCAACAAAAAGGTGAAGATTTCTGTGGCATATTCAAATTTAATAATAAAAAATGACAAGTGTCATATAATAGATATAATTGTGACGTAAACATAATTGACAGCAGTGTTCTGATGAAAAAAGACAGATGTGACATACACGTAAGTGACAGCTTTAGTGTAAACTGAAGTGACAGGTGTCATATAATAGATATGATAATTGTGACGTAAGCGTAATTGACAGCAACGATCTAATGAAAAAGACAGTTTGTGACATATATGTAAGTGACAAATGCAATTTAAAAATGAAAGCTCTAGTGTAAACAGAAGTAACAGATGTGACTTAATCAAAGCGACAGCTGTGACGTAATCAAAATTGAAAGTCTGGCATCGCATGTTAGTTCCGCAACAAAAAGTCAAAATCTGCAATTTAAAAGTGACAGCTATGGCGTAAACATGTGTGACAGCTGTGACGTAATCAAAAATGAAAGTAAGGCAGCGTATTTTAATCCCGCAACAATAAGGTCAAGATCTCTTCTACATAATCAAATTTAATAATAAAAATGACAGGTGTCATATAATAGATATGGCAATTGAAACGTAAACGCAATTGACAGCGTGATCTAATAAAAAAAAGACAGTTGTGACATAAACGTAAATGACAGCTGCAAGTTAAAAGTGACCGCTCTAGCGTAAGCATGAATGACAGCTGCGACGTAATCATAGCGCGCTGTGACGTAATCAAAAATGGAAGTCAGGCATCGTATGTTAATTCCGCAAACAAAAACCTGAAAATTTCTCTTATGTAACGAAATTTAATAATATAAAATGACAAGTGTCATACAATAGATATAATAATTGTGACGTAAACATAATTGACAGCAGTGATCTAATGAAAAAACACAGTTGTGACACAAGCGTAAGTGACAGCTGCAATTTAAAAGTGACAGCTCTGGCGTAAACATGTGTGACGTAGTCAAAGCTATAGCTTTGACGTAATCAAGGATAGAAGTCAGGTATCGTATGTTAGTTCCGCTACAAAAAGGTAAAGATTTTTGTTGCGTAATCAAGTTTAATATTAGAATATGACAGGTGTCATATAATAGATATGATAATTGTGACGTAAACGTAATTGACAGCAGTGATCGAATGAAAAAGGACAGTTGTGACATAAACGTAAGTGACAACTGCAATTTAAAAGTGACAGCTCTGGTGTAAACAGAAGTGACAGCTGCGATCTAATCAAAGCGACAGCTGTGACGTAATCAAAAATGAAAGTCAAACATCGTATGTTAATTCCGCAACAAAAAGGTGAAGATTTCTCTTATGTAACCAATTCTAATAATATAAAATGACAGGTTTCATACAATAGATATGATATTTGTGACGTAAACATAATTGACAGCAGTGATATAATGAAAAAACACAGTTGTGACACAGGCGTAAGTGACAGCTGCAATTTAAAAGTGACAGCTCTGGCGTAAACATGTGTGACAGTTGTGACGTAGTCAAAGCGACAGCTCTGACGTAATCAAGGATGGAAGTTAGGCATCGTATATCAGTTCCGCAACAAAAAGGTGAAGGTTTCTGTACGTAATCAAATAATAATAAAAGATGACAGGTGTTATATAATAGATATGACGTAAACGTAATTGACAGCAGCGATCTAATAAAAAAAACACTTGAGACACAAACGTAAGTGAAGGCTGCAATCTAAAAGGACAGTTTTTGCGTAAACATGTGTGACAGCTGTGGCGTATTCAAAGCGATAACTGTGACGTAATCAAAAATAAAAGTCAGGCATCGTATGTTAGTTCCGCAACAAAAAGGTGAAGATTTCTATTACTTAATCAAATTTAATAGTAAAAAATGATAGGTGTCATATAATGGATACGATAATTGTGACGTAAACGTAATTGGCAGTAGTGATTTAATGTAAAAGATAGTTGTGACATAAACATAAGTGACAGCTGCACTCTATAAGTGACAGCTCTGGCATAAACATGTGTGACAGCTGTGTCATAGCCAAAGCGACAGCTGTGACGTAATAAAAATAGAAGTCAGGCATCGTATGATAGTTTCGCAACAAAAGGGTGAAAATTTCTGTTACGTAATCAACTTTAATCGTAAAAATGACAGGTGTCATACAATAGATATGATAATTGTGACGTAAACGTAATTGACAGCAGCGATCTAATGAAAAAAGACAGTTGTCACATAAACGTAAGTGACTACTGCAATTTAAAAGTGACAGCTCTGGTGTAAACAGAAGTGACAGCTGCGATTTAATCAAAGCGACAGCTGTGACGTAATCAAAAATGAAAGTCAAACATCGTATATTAATTCCGCAACAAAAAGGTGAAGATTTCTCTTATGTAACCAATTTTAATAATATAAAATGACAGGTTTCATACAATAGATATGATAATTGTGACGTAAACATAATTGACAGCAGTGATCTAATAAAAAAACACAGTTGTGACATAAACGTAAGTGACAACTGCAATTTAAAAGTGACAGCTCTGGTGTAAACAGAAGTGACAGCATGACGTTATCAATGCGACATCTGTGAAATAAACAAAAATGACAGTTGTGACAGCTATGCTGCAATAACAACTGCTATGATCCAGTAGAAACTAACAGCTTTAACATAAACGTAAGTGACAGCTGTGATGTAGAGAGTAACAGCTGTGATGTGATAAAAAGTGACAGTTGTGACATAGAGGTAAGTTCTAGTTTTCTTATATATAATCTAGATGTCGTGTTTGACAGCTGGAAAATTAAAAGCAATGACAGCTCGTACAAAATTATGCAAAAGCTGAAACAAAGTTGGTTGTGTCAGGATAATTTCCTTTTTTGGTGGTTTAGGCAATGAAATTTAATAGTGCAAAATGACAGGTGTCATATAATAGATATGACAATTGTGACGTGAACGTAATTGACAGTTGTGACATAAACGAAGGTGACAACTGCAATTTAGAAGTGACAGCTCTAGTGTAAACAGAAGTGACAGCTCTGACGTAGTCAAAGCGACAGCTGTGACGTAATCAAAAATGGAACTTAGGCATCGCAAGTTAGTTCCGCAACAAAAAGGTGAAGGTTTCTATTACGTAGTCAAATTTAATAATAAAAAATGACAGGTGTCATATAATAGATATGATAATTGTGACGTAAACGTAATTAAAAGTAGCGATCTAATGAAAAAAGGGCAGTTGTGACACAAACGTAAGTGACAGCTCTGGCATAAACATGTGTGACAGCTGTGACGTAATCAAAGCGACAGCTGTGACGTATTCAAAAATAAAGTTCAAGCATCGTATGTTAGATCTGCAACAAAAGGTGAATATTTCTGTTACGTAATCAAATTTAATAATAAAAAATGACAGGTGTCAAATAATAAATGTGATAATTGTGACGTAAGCGTAATTAATAGCAGCGATCTAATGAAAAAAGACAGTTATGACATAAACGTGAGTGACAACTGCAATTTAAAAGTGACAGCTCTGGCGTAAACATGTGTGACAGCTGTGACGTAGCCGAAGCTACAGCTGTGACGTAATCAAAAATGGAAGTCAAGCATCGTATGTCAGTTCCGCTACAAAAAGGTCAAGGTTTCTGTTACGTAATCATTTTAATAATAAAAAAGGACAGGTGTAATATGACAGATATGACAAATGTGACTTAAACGTAATTGACAGCAGCGATCTAATAAAGACAAGCAGTTGTGACACAAACCTAAGTGACAGCTGTAATCTAAAGATGACAGCTCTTTCGTAAACATGTGTGACAGCTGTGACGTAATGAAAGCGATAGCTGTGACGTATTCAAAAATGGAAGTCAGGCATCGTATGTTAGTTCCGCAACAAAAAGGGGAAGATTTCTGTTACGTAATCAAATTTAATAATAAAAAATGACAGGTGTCATATAATAGATATGATAATTGTGACGTAAGCATAATTGACAGCAGCGATCTAACAAAAAACGACAGTTGTGACATAAACGTGAGTGACAGCTCAATATAAAAGTGACAGCCCTGTTGTAAACACAAGTGACGGCTGTGACGTAGTCAAAGCGACAGCTGTGACTTAATCAAAAATGGAAGTCAGGCATCGTATGTTAGTTCCGCAACAAAAAGGTGAAGGTTTCTGTTACCTGGCTCTGAGTGACAGCTTTGACGTAATCAAAGATCGAATGTTCCCCAGTAAAGATTTCTGTTAATTCGGGAAGGAACCGTGACGTCATTGATAGTGATTTCTCAGCCACCGCTAACGGTTTCCATAATTTTCTTGTTGTACACGTGACATGAATTAAGAACACAAACTCCTTCTTTCTACAGACGAAATCATCCCTCACCGTTAGACCGAAATCTCCCTTTCAATTTAAACAAAAGCACATCGTCTCCGTAACATTTGAAAGACGTATTTATATATGGACGCCTATAAATCTCAATAACATCCCGTTTGCTCTGTAAATCAATCAATCCATCTACGACTCCACCCTAACTTAGGGTAAAAACCCTCTGTAATGTCCAGCAGGACGCGCGTTGCGTTGACAAACAAGCGTATGAAAGGCAGAAAATTACGGAACGGGATGCTGCGCGACGTTGACCTTGATCTGCAGGTGGCGTGTACTGTACACGTGTCATAAACAAAAGGACGATCATGATCCTCCATAGACTAAGAGGATGAAGAATGCCACGCGTTTAAATTTCATTCAACCACCTGGGTGGAAGAGCTCACTCGCTTGGGGTTGCCACGGCGACTAATTTGTCCCTTTTGAGCTTTGTTTTACAGGGTTTGTATTCGTTTCATGAACCTAACCTCTCTTTGTTCCAAACTAAACAAATGAATTGCGCGTTGGATCGCGTATGAGCGAAGTGAAAATAGGGGGCGCACCAAGTGTGAGAGTATTGTGAAACGGCATAACAGTATGTATGGAGCAGGTGAGAAAAGCTTTCTCCTTAGCTTTTTCAAGACTACAGAGCTGATTTACCGTCTGGAGAAAAATGGGAACCAAGGAGTACTCTGACCGACAGATCGCATCTGGGCGCAGATTTATTTATATTCAGTAGGATAAAATCGACTTGCATGAGTTCATTGAACAGTTAGAAGAGGTTCGTTGAGCTCGCTCAAATTGATGTCGGTTTGAATAAGTTCAGCTTCAGTTTGTTTCAGTTTGAGTTCACTTCGTATCACTTAACTTCAGTTGAGTTCGGCATGAGTTCAGTTGAGACCACATAAGTTCAGATGGGTCCAGTTCCGATCACTCGAGTTACGTTCCGTTCACTTTGAGTTCAGTTTGAATCACCTAAGTTCGATTCGGTTTACTTTAAGTTTATTTGGGTTTACTTTGATTTCAGTTTTCAGCTTAAACCACCTCAGTTCAGTTGAAAATTTAGTTTAAGTTTACTTCGTATCAGTGAGTTCAATATGAGTTCAGTGAGGATAACCTAAGTTCAATTGGATTGAGTTTGAGTTCAGTTCGGATGACCTGAGTTAAGTTCTGATCACCTGAATTTAGTTTGATTCACTTTGAATTTAGTTCGGACTACATAAATTCAGTTCGGACCATCTAAGTTCAGTTTGGTTCACTTTGAATTACCTGAGTTTACTTGGGTTTAATTTTAGTACAGTTTGAGTTCACTTTGTATCAGTTGGGTTCGATAAGAGTTCAGTAAGGATCACCTAAGTTCAATTGGGTTCAGTTTGAGTTCAGTTCGGTTCACCTAAGATGAGTTCAGGTTACCTGAGTTCGGTTTGATTCACTTTGAATTTAATTCGGACTATTTGACTTCAGTTCAGTTCGAGTTCGGATCATCTAAGTTTAGTTTGGATTCAGTTCAGATTGTTTGGGTTTAGTTGACTTCAGTTTAAGTCCAACTTGCGTCACCTAAGTTCAGTTTGGTTCTGTTAGAGTTCAGCTTAGATATCCCAAGTTTGGTTGCGCTCACTTGGAGCTTAGTTTGGATCGCATTAAAACAGTTGGGGTCACTTTGAGTTCATTTGGACTACCTGAATTCTGTTTGGTTGAGTTTAAGTTCAATTTAGATCACCTGAGTCCAGTTCGGTTCAGTTTAAGTTTAATTGTTTGGGTTTAGTTTGAGTTTACCTTCGAATACAAAGTTCAGTAAGAGTTCAGTTTGAGTTCAATTAAAATCCACTGAGTTCAGTTGGATTTAGTGTGAGTTCAGTTCCGACCATTTAATTTTAGTTTGATTTAGTTGGAGTTCGGTTCAGATCACCTGAATTTAGTTCCGTTTGAATCAACTAAGTTCAGTTCAGGTTCATCTACCAACGTTCAATTCGATTCAGTTAGAGTTCAATTCGGATCACCAGCGTTCAGTTGGATTGAGTTTGAAATCAGTTTGGATCCCCTGAATTCAATTGGGTTTAGTTAAAGTTCAGTTTGAATCACCTAGGTTTAGTTGGATACAGCTTGAGTTGAGTTCAGATTACGGGAGTATAATTGGGTTTAGTTTGGGTCATCTAAGCTCAGTTTGACTTGCGATAACCTAAGTTCAGTTGGGTTTAGTGTAAATTCAGTTCGAATGACCTGAGTTCAGTTTGATTCACTTTGAATTTAGTTCGGACAACATTTTTTCAGTTCGAGTACAGTTCGAATCATCTAAGTTCAGTTTGGTTCACTTTGGATTCAGTTTGGATTACCTGAGTTTACTAGGGTTCAATTTGAGTACAGTTTGAGTTCACTTTGTGTCAGTTGGGTTCAATATGAGTTCGGTAAGGATCGTCTAAGTGCAATTGGGTTCAGTTTGAGTTCAGTTCGAAGTTGAGGTCAGGTCACCTGAGTACAGTTTGATTCACTTTGAATTCCATTCGGACGACATGAGTTCAGTTCAGTTCGAGTCCTGTTCGGATCATCTAAGTTCAGTTTGGATTCAGTTCAGATTGCTTAGCGCTTAGTTTGGATCTCATTAGAACAGTTCGGTTCACTTTGAGTTTATTTCGGACTACCTGAATTCTGTTTGGTTGAGTTTAAGTTTAATTTAGGTCACCTGAGTCCAGTTCGGTTCAGTTCGAGTTCTATTGTTTGGGTTTAGTTTGAGTTCAGCTTCGAACACAAAGTTCAGTTAGAATTTATTTTGAGTTCAATTCAAATCCACTGAGTTTAGTTGGGTTTAGTGTGAGTTCAGTTCCATCACTTAATTTCAGTTTGGTTTAATTGGAGTTCGGTTCGGATCACCTGAATTTAGTTACGTTTAATTGAGTTCCGTTTGAATCAACCAAGTGCAGTTCAGTTTCAACCACCAACGTTTAATTCGATTCAGTTAAAGTTCAGTTCGGATCACCAGAATTTAGTTGGGTTGAGTTTGGAATAGTTTGGATTACCTAAATTCCATTGGGTTTAGTTTGAGTTCAGTTTGGATCACCTGGGTTTAGTTAGATACAGTTAAATTGAGTTCAGATTACCCGAGTATAGTTGGGTTTAGTTTGCATCATCTAAGCTCAATTTGACTTAAGTCTCAAACTAAATCCATTCAGGTGAACCAAACTGAACTTAAGTGATCCTGACTGAACTCATGACCCGAGCTGAAGTTATATGTATCCAATTGAACTCTAACTGAACTTAGTTGATTGAATCTAAACTCAAACTAGACTCAACTGAACTCAGGTGATCCGACCTAGACTCAAGCTAATCCTCACTAAAGCTAAGAGATACAAACTAAACCGAACTGAACTTAGGTGATATCAACTAAACCCAAACTGAACTCAACCAATCTCAAGTGATCCGAACTCATTTCAAACTAAACCTATTTAAACTCAGACAATCTGGTCTAATCAAACTGAACTCAGGTGAACCGAATTGAACTTAAACTAAGCCCAACTAAACTTTAGTGATCCCAACTGCAAATAAAATGAACCGAACTGAACTCACATATCTTCAACTGAATTCAAAGTGAAGCGAATTAAACTTAAGTCATCTTAACTAAACTCAAACTGAACCGAACTGAACTTAAGTAATCTGAACTGCGCTTAAACTAACCTAACTAAACTCATGTGATCCAATTTAGAATCAAACTGAACTATGGTGATCCAAAATAAACTCACATTAAATCCGAAAAGTGATTCCAATTAAACTCAAACGGAACTCAGACGATCTGAACTGAACTCGAACTAGTCCCATGTCAAACTGCAATCAAACTGAACCGAACTGAACTCAGGTAAATTCAACTGAACTTGAAGTGAAACGAACTGAACTTAGGTGATACAAACTAAACTCAAACTGAACCTGCATGATCCGGACTGAGCTTAAACTAATCCCAACAAACTCTAATCGAACTCTAACTAAACCCACTTAAATTCGAACTAGACTCAATCTAAATCCAGCTGAACTCAGGTAATCGAACCGAACTCAAACTAAATCCATTCAGGCGATCCAAACTGAAATACCAACTAAAGTCAAACTGAACCCAACTAATCTCAAATGATCCGAACTTATTTCAAACTAAACCTAATTAAATTCAGACTGAAGCAAACTGAACTCAGGTGTCCGAACTGAACTCAAGGTAAGCCCAACTAACCTTTCGTGATCCCAACTGCAAATAAAATAAACCGCACTAACTGAACTCACACTAAATCCGAAAAGTGATTCCAATTGAACTCAAACGGAACCAAAGTGAACTCAGACGATCTGAACTGAACTCAAACTAATCCCACGTGAACTCAGGTGATTCAAACTGCAATCAAACTGAACCGAACTAAACTCAAGTAAATTCAACTGAACTTCAAGTGAAACGAACTGAACTTAGGTGATACAAACTAAACTCAAACTGAACTAAACTGAACCTGGATGATCCGGACAGCTTAAACTAATCCCAGCTAAACTCGAATTGAACTCCAACTAAACCCACTTAAATTTATATTATCCGAAAACTAAATCTAATTGAATTCAGGTAATCAAAACTGAATTCAAACTAAATCTAACTGAACTCGGGTTCTCCGAACTGAATTCAGCTGATTCGAAATAAACTCAATTTAAACCCAACTGAACTCAGGTAATCCAAACCGGACTCAAAATAGATCCATTCAGGTGATCTGGACTGAACTCAAACTGGACCAAACTGAACTAGAGTGATCATAACTGAACTTATGACCCGAGCTGAAAATGTCCCCAATTGAACTCAAACTAGGCGCTACTGAACTCAGGTGATCCGATCTAGACTCAAGCTAATCCCCACTAAAGTTAGGCAATACAAACTAAACCGACCGCTTAGCTAAAGTGACCTGAATTCATGTGAACTCAACGAAACTCAGTTGAACTCATAATAACTACTTAATAAACTCAATTGAGACAACTGAATTGGGCAAGTCTTCGTCCACAACCTACATTTTGATACGTCATAGTTGAGTAACTGTGACGTAATCGACATAGCGGCTACGTCAAACTGACAGCTGTGACGCAATAGGTTAAGATTGCTGTAGTGATTGCTAGCAAGAATTCTCGCCGCCGTTATCGCCACCGTCTACGTCACTAACTTAAGACAGCCGCTACGTTTCCCGTTTATCTAATCAGGGACGTCCGGACTGTGTGACATCCCCATTGAGCGTGTGTGAGACCTTGAAACTAAACATACTAAGGTACAGTTTGATAGTTCAATAGAAATGTCTCGTTAGAATGTATTTAATTTTTCTGAAGTTAGCTTGTTAAATCTTTGAAATGAGAAGGGTGAATGTGACGTAGGTGGTGCGTAAATCGTGAGTGTAAAAAGGCGCAAGCTTCTTGAAAATCATAGTCATTTCTGGATAAAATAAGGGACGTCTAATCGCCCTTGTTATAATAACTAGATCGCATTACAGTAGGGCCAACTAAAGACATTATCATCGCAATAAGCATCACAACATATCAACAGGGGGTGAGTTTAGAATTACGCGCAGCTGCTACAATTTAGTCACAGGCAGCACTAAAATCTGACGCGCATCAAATTCCCAATTTGTCGCAGAACAAAAGATAATCACCTGTTTGTGCAACACTGCCCTCTTTTATTAAAATCACCGAAAAACTAAGAACTTCCCCTAGTTTAACGCTTGGTTTTTCGCTTAAATTCACCACAGTCGAAACGCGTTCGATTTTTAATGAATTTTTACGAGATCGCAAACGCAAATTTAAATAATTATTGTAATTAGACATCGCGGGAGGTTAGAGAACGCGCAGGGTCGTTTGTTTACCCCTTTGAAATATGTTTGAAGTGGTTGATGTTGCGCAATGAGTGGCTAATGTGGACTTGAATAGGTTTTGTATGGAAGCGGGTTGAGTTTGAGAATGCTTGAAAATACGTGGCTATTGTGGAGATGCAACTGAACAGCTCGTTTTGAATGTGTCTCCGTTGCGGTCACATTCATCATAATATTATTGAGGCTACTTTGGGGTGGTTCGGTTAACAACTACAAATGGATTTGGGAATTATTTGAGTAGAAAATTGCATTGTTGGGGTTTTTAGGATCATTACAATGGCGGTATGTTGTGTTAAACAAATGCAACACGATCGGAGGTCCGCAACCACTTTTACACTAGTACACATAACCTAACAATTCGAGCAGAAACCACAGCTATTCAAGACGGAAGACACTTTCTAAACGCTACAAAGCATATTTTCTTAATGTAAAATGTCAATGAAGGGCTTAAGCGCCGCGAGAGGTGAGGGAGGCAAGGGGAGACCTCATAACATTTCAAGTGTCCTAAGATATTAGAGTACTTTTGAATATAATTGCTTCAAAGTTTTGAGACAATTCAAGTACAGAAGCGTTTTTACACACGCAGGCGCGTTAGTTGTAACATGTACACAGAAGTTTGCGCAAGAGCGATTACACGTGCACACGTGATCACAGACGCACGCGCCCAAATACACGCACGCACATACAAGTTTACACAAACGGATACGTAGCGACGTAGTGTACGTGCTTGCACGTATGCATGCTCACGCGTATACACGCACATAATCACGCACATGTCCATAATCGCACCCCACACACTGCCCGTGCGTATACCTGCACAAAATCAAAAGTTACAACAACAAACATGGCGGACGCGTACAATTACTGGTTCGCACTGATTCTCTAGCCCCTAAGGACCCTTCAACAAACAGTGCAAGAGCCCATACTTGCACTCAACCGCGCACGTACACACGAGACCGCATTCAAGTGGATATAAAAAAGAATACATTGCGCAATTAAATGCAATTATATAAGCACACACCATGGACAGTTGTCAACACAAAGATATATACGTTGCAATACCCAAGCTCCAGCACGCGCGAATACAAAAATACGCACACTGGATTGCCACATATTTTTCACATGCATCAATCGGTACACAAGCACATACCCACATATGGCGTCATAGACGTAAAGATACAATTAAGAACGTTGCAACTATTGTACGAAGAAGCGTACACATACACAACGGATAAGTACATGTGCCCACTGGTAAAACCTCGCTTTAATCTCGATTTAGATCGACTTGACCTTGACTTGACCTTGACTTCTTCTTGACTTGACCTCGACTTGACCTTGACATGACCTTGACTTGACCTTGACTTGACCTTGACTTGGCCTTGACTCGATCTTGACTTCACCTTGACATGACCTTGACTTGACCTTGACTTGTCCTTGACTTGACCTTGACTTGACCTTGACTTGACCTTGACTTGACCTTGACTTGACATTGACTTGACCTTGACTTGACATTGACTTGACATTGACTTGACCTTGACTTGACCTTGACTTGACCTTGACTTGACCTTGACTTGACCTTGACTTGACCTTGACTTGACCTTGACTTGACCTTGACTTGACCTTGACTTGACCTTGACTTGACCTTGACTTGACCTTGACTTGACCTTGACTTGACCTTGACTTGACCTTGACTTGACCTTGACTTGACCTTGACTTGACCTTGACTTGACCTTGACTTGACCTTGTCTTGACCTTGACTTGACCTTGACTTGACCTTGACTTGACCTTGACTTGACCTTGACTTGACCTTGACTTGACCTTGACTTGACCTTGACTTGACCTTGACTTGACCTTGACTTGACCTTGACTTGACCTTGACTTGACCTTGACTTGACCTTGACTTGACCTTGACTTGACCTTGACTTGACCTTGACTTGACCTTGACTTGACCTTGACTTGACCTTGACTTGACCTTGACTTGACCTTGACTTGACCTTGACTTGACCTTGACTTGACCTTGACTTGACCTTGACTTGACCTTGACTTGACCTTGACTTGACCTTGACTTGACCTTGACTTGACCTTGACTTGACCTTGACTTGACCTTGACTTGACCTTGACTTGACCTTGACTTGACCTTGACTTGACCTTGACTTGACCTTGACTTGACCTTGACTTGACCTTGACTTGACCTTGACTTGACCTTGACTTGACCTTGACTTGACCTTGACTTGACCTTGACTTGACCTTGACTTGACCTTGACTTGACCTTGACTTGACCTTGACTTGACCTTGACTTGACCTTGACTTGACCTTGACTTGACCTTGACTTGACCTTGACTTGACCTTGACTTGACCTTGACTTGACCTTGACTTGACCTTGACTTGACCTTGACTTGACCTTGACTTGACCTTGACTTGACCTTGACTTGACCTTGACTTGACCTTGACTTGACCTTGACTTGACCTTGACTGTGACCTTGACTTGACCTTGACTTGACCTTGACTTGACCTTGACTTGACCTTGACTTGACCTTGACTTGACCTTGACTTGACCTTGACTTGACCTTGACTTGACCTTGACTTGACCTTGACTTGACCTTGACTTGACCTTGACTTGACCTTGACTTGACCTTGACTTGACCTTGACTTGACCTTGACTTGACCTTGACTTGACCTTGACTTGACCTTGACTTGTACCTTGACTTGACCTTGACTTGACCTTGACTTGACCTTGACTTGACCTTGACTTGACCTTGACTTGACCTTGACTTGACCTTGACTGCCTTGACTTGACCTTGACTTGACCTTGACTTGACCTTGACTTGACCTTGACTTGACCTTGACTTGACCTTGACTTGACCTGTGACTGCTTGACCTTGACTTGACCTTGACTTGACCTTGACTGCCTTGACTTGACCTTGACTTGACCTTGACTTGACTCTTGACTTGACCTTGACTTGACCTTGACTTGACCTTGACTTGACCTTGACTTGACCTTGACTTGACCTTGACTTGACCTTGACTTGACCTTGACTTGACCTTGACTTGACCTTGACTTGACCTTGACTTGACCTTGACTTGACCTTGACTTGACCTTGACTTGACCTTGACTTGACCTTGACTTGACCTTGACTTGACCTTGACTTGACCTTGACTTGACCTTGACTTGACCTTGACTTGACCTTGACTTGACCTTGACTTGACCTTGACTTGACCTTGACTTGACCTTGACTTGACCTTGACTTGACCTTGACTTGACCTTGACTTGACCTTGACTTGACCTTGACTTGACCTTGACTTGACCTTGTTGACTTGACTTGACTTGACTTGCTTGACTTGACCTTGACTTGACTTGACTGACTTGACTTGACCTTGACTTGACCTTGACTTGACCTTGACTTGACCTGACTTGACTTGACTTGACTTGACTTGACCTTGACTGACCTTGACTGACCTTGCTGACCTTGCTTGACCTTGCTTGACCTTGACTTGACTTGACTTGACCTTGACTTGACTTGACTTGACCTTGACTTGACTTGACTTGACCTTGACTTGACTACTTGACTTGACTTGACTTGACTTGACTTGACTTGACTGTGACTTGCTTGACCTTGACTGACCTTGACTTGACTTGACTTGACTGACTTGACTTGCTTGACCTTGACTTGCCTTGACTCGACTTGACTCGACTTGACTTGACCTTGACTTGACCTTGACTTGACCTTGGCTTGACCTTGGCTTGACCTTGACTTGACCTTGACTTGACCTTGACTTGACCTTGACTTGACCTTGACTTGACCTTGCTTGACCTTGACTTGACTTGACCTTGACTTGACCTTAGACTGCTTGACCTTGGCTTGACCTTGACTTGACCTTGACTTGACCTTGACTTGACCTTGACTTGACCTTGACTTGACCTTGACTTGACCTTGACTTGACCTTGACTTGACCTTGACTTGACCTTGACTTGACCTTGACTTGACCCTTGACTTGACCTTGACTTGACCTTGACTTGACCTTGACTTGACCTTGACTTGACCTTGACTTGACCTTGACTTGACCTTGACTTGACCTTGACTTGACCTTGACTTGACCTTGACTTGACCTTGACTTGACCTTGACTTGACCTTGACTTGACCTTGACTTGACCTTGACTTGACCTTGACTTGAACTCGACTTGACCTTGACTTGACCTTGACTTGACCTTGACTTGACCTTGACTTGACCTTGACTTGACCTTGACTTGACCTTGACTTGACCTTGACTTGACCTTGACTTGACCTTGACCTGGCCTTGACCTCGACTTGACCTTGACTTGACCTTGACTTTGACCTTGACTTGACCTTGACTTGACCTTGACTTGACCTTGACTTGACCTTGGCTTGACCTTGGCTTGACCTTGACCGGACCTTGACTTGACTTTGACTTGGCATTGACTTGACCTTGACTTGACCTTGACTTGACCTTGGCTTGACCTTGACTTGACCTTGACTTGACCTTGACTTGACCTTGATTGACTTGACTTGACATTGACTTGACCTTGACTTGACCTTGACTTGACCTTGACTTGACCTTGACTTGACCTTGACTTGACCTTGACTTGACCTTGACTTGACCTTGACTTGACCTTGACTTGACCTTGACTTGACCTTGACTTGACCTTGGCTTGACCTTGACTTGACCTTGACTTGACCTTGACTTGGCCTTGACTTGACCTTCACTTGCCCTTGACTTGACTTTGACTTGACTTTGACTTGACCTTGACTTGACCTTGACTTGACTTGACTTGACTTGACTTGACCTTGACTTGACCTTGACTTGACCTTAACTTGAGCTTGACTTGACCTTGACTTGACCTTGACTTGACCTTGACTTGACCTTGCCTTGACCTTGACTTGACCTTTGACTTGACCTTGACTTGACCTTGACTTGACCTTGACTTGACCTTGACTTGACCTTGACTTGACCTTGACTTGACCTTGACTTGACCTTGACTTGACCTTGACTTGACCTTGACTTGACCTTGACTTGACCTTGACTTGACCTTGACTTGACCTTGACTTGACCTTTACTTGACCTTGACTTGACCTTGACTTGACCTTGACTTGACCTTGACTTGACCTTGACTTGACCTTGACTTGACCTTGACTTGACCTTGACTGCTTGACCTTCTGACTTGACCTTGACTTGACCTTGACTTGACCTTGACTTGACCTTGACTTGACCTTGCCTTGACCCTGACTTGACCTTGACTTGACCTTGGCCTAACCTTGACTTGACCTTGACTTGACCTTGACTTGACCTTGACTTGACCTTGACTTGACCTTGACTTGACTTGACCTTGACTTGACCTTGACTTGACCTTGACTTGACCTGACCTTGACTTGACCTTGACTTGACCTTGACTTGACCTTGACTTGACCTTGACTTGACCTTGACTTGACCTTGACTTGACCTTGACTTGACCTTGACTTGACCTTGACTTGACCTTGACTTGACCTTGACTTGACCTTGACTTGACCTTGACTTGACTGCTTGACGCTTGACCTTGACTTGACCTTGACTTGACCTTGACTTGACCTTGACTTGACCTTGACTTGACCTTGACTTGACCTTGACTTGACCTTGACTTGACCTGCTGACCTGGCTGACCTTGACCTGCTTGACCTTGACTTGACCTTGACGTGTGACCTTGACGCTTGACTTGACCTTGACTTGACCTTGACTTGACCTTGACTTGACCTTGACTTGACCCTGACTTGACCTTGACTTGACCTTGACTTGACCTTGACTTGACCTTGACTTGACCTTGACTTGACCTTGACTTGACCTTGACTTGACCTTGACTTGACCTTGACTGACCTGACTTGACCTTGACTTGACCTTGACTTGACCTTGACTTGACTTGACCTTGACTTGACCTTGACTTGACCTTGACTTGACCTTGACTTGACCTTGACTTGACCTTGACTTGACCTTGACTTGACCTTGACTTGACCTTGACTTGACCTTGACTTTGACCTTGACTTGATCTTGACTTGACCTTGACCTTACCTTGACTTGACCTTGAATTGACCTTGGCCTTGACTTGACCTTGACTTGACCTTGACTTGACTTGACCTTGACTTGACCTTGACTTGACCTTGACTTGACCTTGACTTGACCTTGACTTGAACTTGACTTGACCTTGACTTGACCTTGACTTGACCTTGACTTGACCTTGACTTGACCTTGACTTGACCTTGACTTGACCTTGACTTGACCTTGACTTGACCTTGACTTGACCTTGACTTGACCTTGACTTGACCTTGACTTGACCTTGACTTGACCTTGACTTGACCTTGACTTGACCTTGACTTGACCTTGACTTGACCTTGACTTGACCTTGGACTTGTCCTTGACTTGACCTTTTGACTTGACCTTGACTTGACCTTGACTTGACCTTGACTTGACCTCGACTTGACCTTGACTTGACCTTGACTTGACCTTGACTTGACCTTGACTTGACCTTGACTTGACCTTGACTTGACCTTGACTTGACCTTCACTTGACCTTGACTTGACCTTGACTTGACCTTGACCTGGCCTTGACCTCGACTTGACCTTGACTTTACCTTGACTTTACCTTGACTTGACCTTGACTTGACCTTGACTTGACCTTGACTTGACCTTGGCTTGACCTTGGCTTGACCTTGACCGGACCTTGACTTGACTTTGACTTGGCATTGACTTGGCCTTGACTTAGCATTGACTTGACCTTGACTTGACTTTGATTTGACCTTGGCTTAACCTAATCGTGTTTTGAAACTTGATTTGATTTTGGTTTGACCTGACCGTGTTTTTACCCTAACTTGACCTGACCGTGTTTTGACCTTGATTTGACTATGGCTGGACCTGACCTTGTCTTGACCTATACTTTTTCTTCAAATCTTCCAGAGTGACCCGTTGTTTTATAATGTAGATCTTTTCTTCAGTGTCATAGTCTTTTTCAGGGTGAGTAGCATCTTCTGGTGTAAATTTTTTCTTGAACGTCATTACTACCTTCACACACAAATTCCATTTTTATGTGCACTTCTGCTTGAAAGTTTTATCAGCTTGCAGGATGGGATGTAGACTTCCTCTTGGGCTATCTTCAATCCTGCGGTGTAGAGAGGAGCTTTTTGGACATTTTCCAGAATAAATGGGCAATTTCTTATGTACAATTTTTCTTAAGTCGGTTCTTCAAGACCTGTACAATCTTCCAGAGTGAGTGACTATTTTCTAATATATAACTTCCGAGCGTCTTATCCAGTTTTCAGACTGAGTATCTTCCTCTTGTGTAGCCTTTTTCTTGAGGGTTACTACCATCTTCTAGAGTGGCTTTCATCAACTGCTGTAGCTTTTTTCTTAATCATGTTTTCTATCTTCCAGAATGAATGGTGGTTTTCTGGTGTACACGTTTAAAAGTTTTCACCATCTTGAAGTGTTAGTTGTCGTCTTGTGGTCTATACAGTCTCTTGATTGTCTTAGCAGTTTTCCAGAGTTTTCTTTGCCATCTTCTAGAACGAATGGTTATTTTCTGGTGCGTGTGCAATCTTTCAAACTGAGCGGCATCTTCTGGTAAAGATTTTTCCTGAGCACCTTTGTTATCTTCTACAATTAGTGATTGTTTTCTGGTGTACATTTTTTCTTCAACACACAGTCGGTTCTTAGTATTGGTGTATACTTTTCGAGGGCCTTTGCCGTCTTGTAGGTGAGTTGCTATTTTCTTGTGTAGGTTTTTCCTGAGCGTCTTTGCGATCTCCCAGAATGAATTTCGACTTTTGGTATAGAATCTTTCTTGAGCATCTTCGTTATTTCCCGAACGAATAGTAATTTTTTTATGAACACCTTTTCTTCAGCATCTAGTCATCTCCTAGCGTAAGTGTCATCTTCTGGTGTAAACTTTTTCGAGGTTCTGTCTTGCCGCCGAGTTGCTACTTTCTGGTGTAGTCTTTTTCTTGAGTGTTTTTACGAACTTCCAGAATGAATTTCGACTTCTTGAGCGTCTTCGCCATTTTCCGAACAAATAGTAATTTTTTAGTGTACACCTTTTCTTCAGCATCTAGTCATCTCCTAGAATAAGTGTCATCTTCTGGTGTATACTTTTCTGAGGGTCTATCTTACTGCTGAGTTGCTACTTTCTGGTGTAAGCTTTTTCTTGAGCGTCTTTGCGATCTTCCACAATGAATTTCGGGTTTTGGTATAGAATCTTTCTTGAGCATCTTCGCTATTTCCCGAACGAATAGTAATTTTTTGGTGTACATTTTTTCTTCAGGATCTAGTCATCTCTTAGTAAGTGGCATCTTGTGGTATATACTTTTTGAGGGTCTTCGTCGTCTTCAGCAGAGTTGCTACTTTCTGGCGTAAACTTTTTCTTGAGCGACTGGCGATTTTCCAAAATAAACGTCGTGCTTTGGTAACGAATCTTTCTTGAGCATCTTCGCTGTTTCCCGAACGAAAGTAATTTGGTGTATTTTTCTTCAGGCATCTAGTCATCTCTTAGTAAGTGGCATCTTGTGGTGTATACTTTTTTGAAGGTATTCGTCGTTTTGCAGCAGAGTTGCTACTTCCTGGCGTAGACTTTTTCTTGAGCAACTTGGCGATTTTCTAAACTAAACGTCGTGCTTTGGTAAAGAATCTTTCTTGAGCATCTTCGCTGTTTCCTGAACGAAAAGCGATTTTTTGGTGTACACCTTTTCTTCAGCATCTAGTCATCTCTTAGTAAGTGGCATCTTGTAGTGTATACTTTTTTGAGGGTCTTCGTCGTTTTGCAGCAGAGTTGCTACTTTCTGGCGAAGACTTTTTCTTGAGCGACTGGCGATCTTCCAAAATAAACGTCGGGCTTTGGTAAAGAATCTTTCTTGAGCATCTTCGCAGTTTCCTGAACAAAAAGTGATTTTTTGGTATACACTTTTTCTTCAGCATCTAGTCATCTCTTAGTAAGTGGCATTTTGTGGTGTATACTTTTTGAGGGTCTTCGTCGTTTTGTGCAGAGTTGCTACTTTCTAGCGTAGACTTTTTCTTGAGCGGCTGGCGATCTTCCAAAATAAACGTCGTCTTTAGGTAAAGAATCTTTCTTGAGAATCTTTGCTGGTTTTTGAACGAAAAGTTCAGCATCTAGTCATCTCTTAGTAAGTGGAATCTTGTGGTGTATACTTTTTGAGGTTCTTTGTCCTTTTGCAGCAGAGTTGCTACTTTCTAGCGTAGACTTTTTCTTGAGCGGCTGGCGATCTTCCAAAATAAACGTCGTCTTTAGGTAAAGAATCTTTCTTGAGAATCTTGCTGGTTTCCTGAACGAAAAGTATTTTTGGTGTCATTTTTCTTCGCATCTAGTCATCTCTTAGTAAGTGGAATCTTGAGGTGATATTTTTTGAGGGTCTTCGTCGTTTTGCAGCAGGGTTGCTACTTTCAGGCGTAGGACTTTTATTGAGCGACTGGCAATCTTCCAAAATAAACGTCGTCCTTAGGTAAAGAATCTTTCTGGAGCATCCTTGCTGTTTCCTAAACGAAAAGTAATTTTTTGGTGTACACTTTTCTTCAGCATCTAGTCGTCTCTTAGTAAGTGGCATCTTGTGGTGTATACTTTTAGAGGCTCTTCGTCGTCTTGCAGCAGAGTTGCTACTTTCTGGCGAAGACTTTTTCTTGAGCGACTGGCGATCTTCCAAAATAAACGTCGTCCTTTGGTAAGGAATCTTTCTTGAGCATCTTCGCTGTTTCCTGAACGAAAAGTGATTTTTTGGTGTACACTTTTTCTTCAGCATCTAGTCGTCTTTTAGTAAGTGGCATCTTGTGGTGTATACTTTTTTGAGGGTCTTCGTCGTTTTGCAGCAGAGTTGTACTTTTGGCGTAGACTTTTTCTTGAGCAACTTGGCGATCTTCTAAACTAAACGTCGTGCTTTGGTAAAGAATCTTTCTTGAGCATCTTCGCTGTTTCCTGAACGAAAAGTGATTTTTGGTGTACACTTTTTCTTCGGCATCTAGTCGTCTCTTTGTAAGTGGCCTTTTGTGGTGTATACTTTTTTGAGGGTCTTCGTCGTTCTGCAGCAGAGTTGTTACTTTCTGGCGTAAGACTTTTTCTTGAGCAACTTGGCGATCTTCCAAAATGAACGTCGTCCTTTGGTAAAGAATCTTTCTTGAGCATCTTCGCTGTTTCCTGAACAAAAAATGATTTTTGGTGTACACATTTTATTTCGGCATCTAGTCGTCTCTTTGTAAGTGGCCTCTTGTGGTGTATACTTTTTTGAGGCTCTTTCGTCGTCTTGCAGCAGAGTTGTTACTTTTTGGCGTAGGTTTTTCTTGAGCGTCTTTGCGATCTTGCAGAATAAAATTTTGAGGGTCGTCCTCGTCTTCAGCAGAGTTGCTACTTTCTGGCGTAAACTTTTTCTTGAGAACTGGCGATCTTCCAAAATAAACGTTGTCCTTTGATAAAGAATCTTTCTTGAGCATCCTCGCTATTTCTCGAACGAATAGTAATTTATTGGTGTACACTTTTTCTTCGAGGTATTCTAGTTATCGCGCAGAGTTATATGTGGTTTCTATCTTCTGGTGTTAATACCTTTTGAGGGTCTGTCGTCGTTGCAGGAGAGTTGCTACTTTCTGGCGTAGACTTTTTCTTGAGCGTCTTCATGATCTTCTAAAGCGATCGTCGTCCTTGAGCATCTTTGCCATCTTTCCGAACGAATAGTCATTTTCTGGTGTACACTTTTTGAACGCTGGTACGCACCTTTTCTTGAGCGCGGTGTACATCTTTTCTTGAGCGCTAGGGTTTACTCCATCTTCTAAAGTGGGTGATTATCTTCTAATGCATGCTTCATCTTGAGTGCCTTAGCCATCTTCCAGAGTGATGTAGACTTTGAGTGTCTTTGTCATCTTTCAGAATACGTGCTATTTCTTGTGTGAGCCTTTGTTGAGCGTCTTCGCATCTTCCAGAGTGAGTGTAAACTTGATCTTGAGCAGATTGAGTCTTTCTCAGGTGTACAATTTTTCCAGCCGTCTCTCAGATTAAGTATCTCCTAGCATACAGCATCTTTGCCATCTTCTGCTGAGCGTCTTTGAAAAATTTAGAAATAACTCGACGATGACGATGACAACAGCAACGCCGCTTTCTGGAGAAGAATGCGCAAACGCCTAAAATCCTTTCCAACGCACCTAAATAAATCAAGAACTAAAGAATGTAATCGCTTTTCGTACAAACTAGAATATTCTGGAATGTTAGCGTGATAATAGTCACAGCTTTTTTACTATTGGAATTGCGTGAAATGCTCAATACCTATGAACATACCTGAAACTCCTTCATGATAAATAGTTTGCCAGAAACGTTCAACTATGAGCGTTGGCGTTTATCGATTGCACTACACCTGTAGATACATTCCTGAACCATTGTCATCGTACTGTAGGACGCAGAGCGCACTATCTGAAGTGGAAAACCCCCAAAATCGATAAGGAAGTACAAGGTTTTCATTCAAAATTAAATATTTCGTCAAGTGTTTGCTTGGTTGCCTTTGTTTTTCTTCAACCTCGTCCTTTCCCTTTGTTTAAATTTTAAAGCTCAACATTTAAATTATTTAGTCTTCTTAAAGTGAAGTTATTTCTAATTCAATTGTAGAAAATTGTGTTTATTTTTGTATTTATTTAATTCTGGCTTTGCCTTTGTTTCTCTTTAAAGTCGTCCTATCCTTTGTTTAAATTTTAGAGCTCAAATATTGAACCTACCTTGTCTCTTTGAAGTAATTTTAAACTAAACTATGTTAAGTTGTGTCAATTTTGTTATTTATCTATTTTTGCTTTTGTTTGTCTTCAATGTTTTGCTTTCCTTTGTTTAAATTTTAAATCAAATACACTGAACTTCTTTTGTCTCCTTAAAGTAAAAGTTATTTTTGATTAAATTACATAAAATTGTAATTATATAAAATTGCCTTTGTTTCTTTTCGACGTTTTCCTTCCCTTTGTTTAAATTTTAAATCCCAAATAATTAACCTACTTTGTATCTTTAAGGTAAAGTTATTTCAAACTAAATTTTGTTAAATTGTGTTAGTTATTGTATTGATTTTGCTTGGCCTTTGTCTTTCTTCGATGTTTTTATTTGCCTTTGTTTAAGTTTTAAAGCATAAACACTCAACTTCTTTTGTCTACTTAAAGTAAAAGATATTTCTGATTAAATTACGTAAAATTGCAATTATATAAAATTGCCTTTGTTTCTCTATAACGTTTTCCTTTCCTTTGTTTAATTTTATAGCATATACACTTACCTTTTTTTGTCTCCTTAAAGTTAAAATTATTTCTGATTAAATTACGTAAAACTGTAATTATATAAAATTTCCTTTGTTACTCTTCAACGTTTTCCTTTCCTTTGTTTAAATTTTAAATCCCAAATAATTAACCTACTTTGTCTCTTTAAGGTAAAGTTAATTTAAACTAAATTTCGTTAAATTGTGTTAGTTTTTGTATTCATTTCGCTTCGCCTTTGACTTTCTTTGATGTTTTTATTTGCCTTTGTTTAAATTTTAAAGCATAAACACTCAACTTCTTTTGTCTATTTAAAATAAAAGATATTTTTAATTAAATTACGTAAAATTGTAATTAAATAAAATTGCCTTTGTTTCTCGTCAACGTTTTCCTTTCCTTTGTTTAAATTTTAAATCAAATTCACGGAATCTTTTTCTCTTCTTAAAGTAGAAGTTATTTCTGATTAAATTACGTAAAATTGTAATTATATAAAATTGCCTTTGTTTCTCTTCAACGTTTTCCTTTCCTTTGTTTAAATTTTAAATCCCAAATAATTAACCTACTTTGTCTCTTTAAGGTAAAGTTAATTTAAACCAAGTTTTGTTAAATTGTGTTAGTTTTTGTATTCATTCCATTTCGCCTTTGTCTTTTTTCGATGTTTTTATTTGCCCTTGTTTAACTTTAAAGCATAAACACTAAACTTCTTTTGTCTATCTAAAATAAAAGATATTTCTGATTAAATTACGTAAAATTGAAATTATATAAAATTGCCTTTGTTTGTCCTCAACGTTTTCCTTTCCTTTGTTTAAATTTTAAATCAAATACACTGAACCTCTTTTGTCTCCTTAAAGTAAAAGTTATTTCTGATTAAATTACGTAAAATTGAAATTATATAAAATTGCCTTTGTTTCTCTTCAACGTTTTCCTTTCCTTTGTTTAAATTTTAAATCCCAAATAATTAACCTACTTTGTCTCTTTAAGGTAAAGTTATTTTAAATTAAATTACGTTAAATTGTATTAATTTTTGTATATATCTATTTTTACCTTTGTTTTTTTTCAAGGTGTTCCCCTTTGCCTTTGTTTAAATTTTAAAGCATATACGCTTACCTTTTTTGTCTCCTTAAAGTAAATATTATTTCTGATTAAATTACGTAAAATTGTAATTATATAAAATTGGCTTTGTTTGTCTTCAACGTTTTCGTTTTTTTTGTTTAAATTTTAAATCCTAAATAATTAACCTACTTTATCTCGTTAAGGTAAAGTTATTTTAAATTAAATTACGTTAAATTGTATTAATTTCTGTATATCTAATTTTACCGTTGTTTTTCTTTAACTTGTTTTTACCTTTGTTTAAATTTTAAAGCATATACATTTATCCTGGTTTGTTTTTTTAAAGTAAAAATTATTTCTGATTAAACTACGTAAAAGTAATTATCTAAAATTGCCTTTGTTTCTCTTCGAGCTCTTCCTTTCATTTCTTTAAATTTTTAAGATCAAATACTTAACCTACTTTGTCTCGTTAACGCAAAGTTATTTTAAATTAGATTTCGTTAATTTGTGTTAATTTTTGTATATACCCAATTTTACCTTTGTTTTCTTTAACGTGTTTATTCGCCTTTGTGTAAATTTTAAAGCATATACACTTAACTTTTTTGGCTCCTTAAAGTAAAAATTATTTCTGATTTAATTACGTAAAATTGTAATTATATAAAATTGCCTTTGTTTCTCTTCAACGTGTTCCTTTACTTTGTTTAAATTTTAAATCCCAAATAATTAACCTACTTTATCTCGTTAAGGTAAAGTTATTTTAAACTAAAATACAATAATTGTGTTAATTTTTGTATATCTAATTTTACCTTTGTTTTTTTTCAACGCATTCCTTTGCTTTTGTTTAAATTTTAAAGCATGATTACTTAACTTTTTTGTCCTAGTAAAGTAAAAATTTGTTCTGATTAAATTACGTAAAAGTAATTGTTTCAAGTTACCTTTGTTTCTCTTCGAGCTCTTCCATTTCTTTAAATTTTTGAGTGCAGATACTTAACCTACTTTGTCTCGTTAAGGTAAAGTTATTTTAAACTAAATTACGCTAAATTGTGTTAACCTTTGTATATAACTAATTTTACCTTTGTTTTTCATCAACGTTTTCCTTTGCCTTTGTTTAAATTTTAAAGCATAGACACTTATCCTTTTTTGTCTCCTTAAAGTAAAAATTATTGTCGATTAAATTACGTAAAATTGTAATTATCTAAAATTGCCTTTGTTTGCTTCACCGTTTTCCTTTCCTTTGTTTAAATTTAAAGTATCAACATTTAAACTATTTTGTCTCTTTTAAATAAAAGGTTTTTCTGATTAAATTGCGTAAAACTGGGTTTATTTTTGTATTTATATAGTGTTGCCTTTGTTTCTCTTCAACGTCTTTCTATTTTTGTTTAAATTTTAAATCATAAACATCTAACTTATTTTATCTCCTTAAAGTAAAGATTTTTTCTAATTAAATCACCTATAATTGCGTTTATTTTAGTATTATCTGAAAATTACCTTTGTTTCATTTTAACGACTTCCTTACCTTTGTTTGAATTTTAAAACATAGCATCCTACCCATTTTATTTTCTGAAACTATAGGTAACTTTTATTTAATTTTCGTAAAGTTGTGTTTATTTTTGTATTTATCGAATAATTGCCTTTGCTTTTCTCCAATGTCTTCCTTTTTATCGCTTGTTTTGGTTTCTGATATCGATAATTTTAAAGAGTTTGCCTTTGTTTAGAACGTTTCTTGTTTCTGTTCATATACATTGGTAATTTTAACGCAGGTTGACTTTGTTTACGATCATCGCTTGCTTTTGTTTGTTTATTTTAAATATGTTAGTATTACCTTTGATTACAATTATCGTTTGTTTTTGTTTGTATATAGTAATATATTTTGCAGTTTTTGCCTTTGTTTACCATCATCGCTTGATTTTCTTCGTTTATATTAATAATTTTGGATAGTTTTGTCTTTGTTGTTTATCGCTTGTTTTTGTTTTCTGATCTCGATGATTTTAAAGTGCTTGCTTTTGTTTACTAGCTTTGTCTGTTTCTTTTCATCTACTTTGGTTATTTTAAAGCGGGTTGACTTTGTTTACGTTTATTGCTTGCGTTTGTTTGTTTATTTTAAACATGTTAAAGTGTTACCTTTGATCACAATTATCGCTTGTTTTTGTTTGTATATAGCAATATGTTTTGCAGTTTTTGTCTTTGTTTACCTTCATCGTTTGTTTTTCTTCGTTTATATTAATAATTTTGGATAGTTTTGACTTTGTTTTGGTTATCGCTTGTTTTTGTTTTCTGATATCGATGATTTTGAAGTGTTTGCCTTTGTTTACGACCGTTTCTTGTTTTTGTTCATTTACATTAGTAATTTTGAAGCGGGTCGACTTTGTATACTATTATCGCTTGCTTTTGTTTGTTTATTTGAAATATGTTAAAGTGTTACCTTTGATTACGATTATCGCTTGTTTTTGTTTGTATATAGTAAAATATTTTGCAGTTTTTGCCTTTGTTTACCATCATCACTTGTTTTTCTTCGTTTATATTAATAATTTTGGATAGTTTTGACTTTATTCTGTTTATCGCTTGTTTTTGTTTTCTGATCTCGATGATTTTAAAGTGTTTGCCTTTGTTTACGACCGTTGCTTGTTTCTGTTCATTTACCTTAGTAATTTTAATGCGGGTTGCCTTTATTTACGGTAATCGCTTGCTTCTGTTTGTTTATTTTAAAGTGTTCTGGATTTGTTTACGACTATCGTTCGTGTTTATATCAAAAAATTTAGTTTTTGCCTTGTTTACAATTATCTTTGGTTTTTCTTTGTTTATATTAAATATTTTAAAAAGTTTCGCTTTGGTTTACGTTTATTGCTTGTAGTTGATTTTTTAATTTAATGATTTTTAATAGTTTGCCTTTGTTTACAATTGTTTCTTGCTTTTGTTTGTATACATTGAAAATTTTAAATAAAGATTATCGTCTGTTTCCGTTTGCTTATGTTGAATATTTTTAAGTGTTTTTCTTGTTTATATTAGAAATTTTAAAGTGGTTTGCTTTTTTTAACAATCATCGATTGTTTTTATTTGTTTATAACAAAAATTTAAAGTGTTTGCCTTTGTTTGCGATTATCGCTTGTTTTTGTTTGTATATCTTGAAAACTTTGAAGTGTTTTGCATTTTTCACGATTATCGTTTGTTTTTCTTTGTATGTATTAAAAATTTTAAAGGTTTTATCTTTGTTTACGATTATCGTTTGCTTTTGTTTGTTAATCTTAAAGATTACAAAGTGTTTGCCTTTGTTTACGATTATCGCTTTAAAGTGTTTTGCAATTGTTTACGATTATTGTTTAGTTTTGTTTATTCACACTAAAAATTTTTATGTGGGTTATCATTGTATACGAATATCACTAGTCTTTGTTTTATTTATATTGAAAGAATTAGTTTATTTTGCATTTGTTTGCGATTATCGTTTGCTTTTGTTTGTTTATATTGAAAACTTTAAAGCGATTTGATTTTGTTTACGATTATCGCTTGTTTCTGTTTGTTAATGTTAAACATTTTAAAGTGTTTACCTTTGTTTATGATTATCGCAAGTTTTTGTTTGTTTACATTGATAATTTTTAAGTGAGTTGCTTTTGTTTACTATCATCGTTTTTAATGTGTTTGCGTTTGTTTATGATTATTGCGTTTTAAATGTTTGTATCTAACAATTTACAACTTTTGCCTTTGTTGACGATCGTTTGGTTTTGTTTGTTTATAAAAATGTAATACTTTTTGAATTTGTTTATGGTTATAGCTTGTTTTTGTTTGTTTATATTGAAAATTTTTAAATGTTCTATTTTTGTTTACGATAATCGTTTGTTTTTGTTCCTTTATACTAAAAAATTTTTAAGTTGCTTGCCTTTGTTTAAAGGTATTGTCTGTTTTGTTTTAAATAAAAGATTTTGAAGTGTTTGGCCCTAGTTTAAGATTATTGTTCATATTGAAAATGTTTTTGCTTTTGTTTACAATTACCGCTGATTTTTTGTTTGTTTGCATTGAAAATTTAAAATTGTCTTGCGTTTATTTACGATTATTGTTTTTTTTTGGAATTTCTCAAATATTTTGCCTTTGATTACAATTATAGCTTGTTTTCGTTTGTTTACATTGAAAATTTGAAAGTTTTTCTTTGTTTACGATCATGGCTGTAAAGTGCTTTGCCTTTGTTTATGATTATCACTTGTTTTTAATTGTTTATATCAAAAATTTTACAGTATTTGCCTTTGTTTACCATCATCGCTTGTTTTTCCTCGTTTATATTACTAGTTTTATAGTTTTGACCTTGTTTTGTTTATCGCTTGTTTTTGTTTCCGTATATCGATAATTTTAAAGTGTTTGCCTTTGTTTACGGCCGTTGCTTGCTTTCGTTCATATACACTTGTAATTTTAATGCGGGTTGACTTCGTTTACGATTACCGCTTGCTTTTGTTTGTTTATTTTAAATAAGTTAAAGTGTTACCTTTGATTACGATTATCGCTTAGTTCTGATTCTATTTAATAATACATTTTGCGGTTTTTGCCTTTGTTTACCAACATCGCTTGTTTTTCTTCGTTTATATTAATAATTTTGGATAGTTTTGACTTTGTTCTGTTTAACGCTTGTTTTTGTTTTCCGATGTCGATGATTTTGAGGTGTTTGCTTTTGTTTACGACCGTTACACGTTTCTGTTCGTTTTTAATGCGGGTTGACTTTAATATTATCGCTTGCTTTTGTTTGTTTATTTTAACTATGTTAAAGTGTTACTTTGGGTTTCGATTATCGCTTGTTTTTGTTTTCAGATATCGATGATTTTAAAGTGTTTGCCTTTGTTTACGACCGTTGCTTGTTTCTGTTGATTTACATTTGTAATTTTAAGGCGGGTTGACTTTGTTTACGATTATCGCTTGTTTTTATTTGTTTATTTTAAATAAGTTAAAGTGTTACCTTTGATTACGATTATCGCTTAGTTCTGATTGTATTTAATAATACATTTTGCAGTTTTTGCCTTTGTTTACCATCATCGCTTGTTTTCCTTCGTTTATATTAATAATTTTGGATAGTTTTGACTTTGTTCTGTTTATCGCTTGTTTTTGTTTTCCGATGTCGATGATTTTGAAGTATTTGCCTTTGTTTACGACCGTTACTCGTTTCTGTTCGTTTTTAATGCGGGTTGACATTAATATTATCGCTTGCTTTTGTTTGTTTATTTTAAATATGTTAAAGTGTTACCTTTGTTTACGATTATCGCTTGTTTTGTTTGTATATAGCAATATATTTTGCAGTTTTGGCCTTTGTTTACGATCATCGTTTATTTTTCTTCGTTTGTATTAATACTTTTAGATAGTTTTGACTTTGTTTTGTTTATCGCTTGTTTTCATTTTCTAATATCGTTGATTTTAAAGTGTTTGTTTTTGTTTACGACCGTTGCTTGTTTTTGTTCGTTTAAATGGGTAATTTTAATGCGGCTTGACTTTGTTTACGATTATCGCTTGTTTATTTTAAATATTTTAAAGTGTTTTCTTTCATTACGATTATCGCTTGTTTTTTTTGTATGTATTAGATATTTTAACTGGTTTTGTCTTTGTTTACGATTATCGTTTACCTTGTTTGTTTGCATTAAAAATTTTAATGCGGTTTGCCTTTGCTTACAGTTGTTGCTTGTTTTTGTTTGATTATATTGAAAATTTTGAAGTGTTTTGTCTTGGTTTACGATCATCGTGTGTTTTTATTTGTTTATATATAAATTTTAAAGCGTCTTGCCTTTTCATACAAAAATCGTTTTTTATTTATTTATTTATGTATAAATTTTAAAGCGTTTTGCCTTTGCTGGCGATTATCGCTGGTTTTAGTTTGTTTGTAATAAAAATGTTTAAATGTTCTGCTGTTGCTAACAATCATCGATTGTGTTCATTTGTTTATAATAAAATTTTAAAGTGTTTTGCATTTATTATCGATTAACGCTTGTTTTTCTTTGTTTGGATCAAAAAATTCAAATGGTTTACCTTTTCTCACGATTACTGCCCGTTATATTTAAAATTTTAAAGGCTTTTGTCTTTGTTTGCGTTTATTGCTTCTTGTTGTTTGTTTCTATTAATGATTTTAAAGTGTTTATCTTTGTTTACGAGTATTGCTTGTTTTTATTTATTTACATTGTGGACTTCCTTTGGTTACCATCATCGTTTTGTTTATTACAACCTCTTGTTTTTGTTTGATTATATTAAAAAAAAATTTAAAGAGTTTTGCCTTTGTTTACAATTAACATTGTTTTTGCTTATTTACGTTGAAATTTTTAAAGCGGGTTGCTTTTGTTTGGGAATATTATTCGTTTTTCTTTGTTTATATTAGAAATTTTCTAGTGTCTTACCTTAGTTTGCAATTATCGCTTGACTTTGTTTACATAAAAATATTTTAAAGTAAATTGCCTTTGTTTATGATCATAGCTTTAAAGATTTTGCATTTATTTACGATTATCGCTTCTTTTTATTATTCATACTAAAAATTATAATGTACGTTACCTTTGTTTACGATTATCACTAGTTTCTGTTTGTCTATATTCAAATTTTTTATTTGTTTTGCTTTTGTTTAAGATTATCGTTTATTTCTATTTGTTTATATTGGAAATTTTAAAGCGATTTATCTTTGGTTACAATTATCGCTTGCTTTTGTTTGTTAATGTTAAAGATTTTAAAGTGTTGCCTTTGTTTACGATTATTGCTTGTTTATGTTTGACTATATTGATAATTTTAAATTAATTTTCCTTTATTTACGATTATCGCTCGATTTTGTTTATTAATGTTAAAGATTTTAAAGTATTTGTCTTTGTTTACGATTATCGCTTGTTTTTGAAATTTTTTAAAGTATTTGCCTTTGTTTATAAACAGCCCTTTATGGTATTTTGCATTTGTTTACGATCATCGTTTGCTTTTATTTATTTGCACTAAAAATTTTAATGTGGACTGTCTTTATGAACCATTATCGCTAGTTTTTGTTTGATTATATTGAAAGTTTTACCTCGTTTGCCTGTGTTTATGATTATTGCTTTAAAGTGTTTGCAATTGTTTACGATTATGGCTTGCTTTTATTTGTTTTTATTGAAAGTTTTACCTTTTTTTTGCCCTCGTTTACGACTATCCTTTTTTTTTGTTTGTTTATATTGAAAATTTAAGACGATATGTCTTTGTTTACGATTATCGTTTGTTTTTGTTCGTTAACGTTAAAGATTTTTAAAGTATTTACCTTTGTTTACGATTATCACTTGTTTTGTTTGATAATGTTAAAGAATTTAAAGTGTTTACTTTTGTTTTCTGCTTGTTTTTGTTTGTTAACATCGAAAATTTTATAGTGCTTTACCTTTGTTTATGATTATCGCTTTAAAGAATTTTAAAATATTTTACGATTATCGATTGCTTTTGTTTATTCGCGCTAAAAAATTTAAAATGGGTTGCCATTGTTTACCATAGTCACTAGTTTTTGTTTATTTATATTATTTTGCCTTTGTATACGATTATCGTTTGTTTTTGTTTGTTTATATTGAAATTTTTTAATTGATTTGTCATTGTTTACGATAATCGCTTGTTTTTGTTTATGATCAGCCTTTTATGGTGTTCTCCATTTGTTTACAATTATCGTTTGCTTTTGTTTATTTGCACTGAAAATTTTAATGTAGGTTGCCTTTGTTTACGAATATCTCTAGTTGTTGTTTGTTTATATTGAAAGTTTTAATTTTTTGCCTTCGTTTACGATTATAGTTTCTTTTTGTTTATTTATATTAAAACTTTAAAGCAATTTGTTTTTGTTTGTGATTTTTTATTGTTTTGTCTTTGTTTACGATTATCGTTAGTTTTTGATTGTTTGCAAAGAAAATTTCAAAGTGATTTGCCTTAGTTTACGATTATCGCTTATTTTCTTTGTTAATCTTTTAGATTTTAAAGTGTTTGCCTCTGTTTTCGATATCCCTGGTTCTTATTTGATTACATTGAACATTTTATAGTGGTTTGCCTTTGTTTATGATTATCGCTTTAAAGTGTTTTGCGATAGTTTACGATTATCGCTTTGTTTTTGTTTATTCACACTAAAAATTATAATGTGAGTTGCCATTGTTTACGATTATCCCAAGTTTTTTGTTTGTTTATATTGAAAGTATTCACTTTTTTTCTTTCCTTTACGATTATCGTTTCTTTTTGTTTGTGTCTATTGAAAACTTTAAAACGATTTGTTTTTGTTTGTGGAGATTTCAAAGTGTTTGCTTTTGTTTTCGATTATTGCTTGTTTTGGTTTGTTAACATCGAAAATTTTATAGTGGTTTACCTTTGTTTAAGATTATGATTTAAAGTGTTTTGCAATTTTTTACGATAATCGCTTGTTTTTGCTTATTCACACTTAAAATTTTAATGTGGGTTGTCATTGTTTACGAATATCACTTGTCATTGTTTGTTTTATATTGAAAGTACTAACTTATTTTACATTTGTTTACGATTATCGTTTGCTTTTGTTTGTTTATATTGAAAACTTTAAAGCGATTTGCTTTTGTTTACGATTATCGCTTGCTTATGTTTGTTAATGTTAAACATTTTAAAGTGTTTGTCTTTGTTTATGATTATCGCATGTTTCTGTTTATTTACATTGATAATTTTTAAGTGATTTGCCTTTGTTTAATAACATCGCGTTTAATGAGCTTGCCTTTGTTTATTATTATTGCGTTTATGATTGCTTGTATCAAACAATTTACAGTTTTTGCCTTTGTTGGTGATCATCGTTTGGTTTTGTTTGTTTATAAAAAATTTAATGCGTTTTGAATTTGTTTATGGTTATAACTTGTTTTTGTTTGTTTATATTGAAAATTTTGAAATGTTTTATTTTTGTTTACAATTACCGTTTGTTTTTGTTACTTTATACTAAAAAAATTTTAAGTTGCTTGCCGTTGTTTAAGAGTATTGTCTGTTTTCTTAAAATAAAAGATTTTAAAATGTTTGGCCTTATTTTACGATTATTGTTTGTTTTTGTATGTTAATATTAAAAATCTTAAAGTATTTTCCTTTGTTTACAATTATCGCTTGTTTTTTGTTCGTTTGCATTGAGAATTTAAAATTTACTTGCATTTATACAATCATCGTTTGTATTTGTTTGTTTATATTGGAATTTATCAAATATTTTACCTTTGTTTACAATTATCGCTTGTTTTTGTTTGTTTAAATTAAAAATTTTAAAGAGTTTTTGTTTACGATTATTGCAGTAAAGTGTTTTGCTTTTGTTTACGATTATCGCTTGTTTTTATTTGTTTATATCTAAAATTTTACTAGTTTTGCCTTTGTTTCACCTCATCAGTTGTTTTACTTTGTTTATATTAATAATTTTAAAGAGTTAGCCTTCATTTACGATTATTGCTTGTTTTTGTTCGTTTATATTAAAAAATTTTAAATGTTTTGTTTACATTTCTCGCTTATATTAAAAATTTTTAAGTGGGCTGTCCTTGTCTACGGTTATCGCTTTAAAGTATTTTTTATTTGTTTAGGATTATCGTTCGTGTTCATATCAAACAATTTAGTTTTTGCCTTGTTTACGATCATCGTTGGTTTTTCTTTGCTTATATTAAATATATTAAAAAGTTTTACTTTGGTTTACGTTTATTGCTGGTAGTTGTTTTTTTATATTTTATATTTTAGATTTTGTTTGTTTATTTTAAATATGGTAAAATTTTACCTTTGATTATGATTATCGCTTGTTTTTGTTTGTATCTAGCAATATGTTTTGCAGTTTTTACCTTTGTTTACGATCATTGCTTGTTTTTCTTCGTTTATATTAATAATTTTGAATAGTTTTGACTTTGTTTCGTTTATCGCTTGTTTCTGTTTTTTGATATCTATGATTTTAAAGTGCTTGCCTTTGTTTCTGTTCATTTACATTGGTAATTTTAATGCGGGTTGAGTTTATTAACGATTATCGCTTGCTTTTGTTTGTTTATTTTAAATATGTTAAAGTGTTAACTTTGATTACAATTAACACTTGTTTTTGTTTGTATATAGCAATATGTTTTGCAGTATTTATCTTTGTTTACGATCGTCGTTTGTTTTCTTCGTTTATAATAATAATTTTGAATAGTTTTGACTTTGTTTTGTTTATCGCTTGCATTTATTTTCTTATATCGATGATTTTAAAGTGTTTGCCTTTGTTTGTGTTCAATTACATTAGTAATTTTAAAGCGGGTTGACTTCGTTAACGATTATCGCTTGCTTTTTGTTTGTTTATCTTAAATATGTTAAAGTGTTACCTTCGATTACGATTATCGCTTGTTTTTGTTTGTGTATAGTAATATATTTTGCAGTTTTTGCCTTTGTTTACCATCACTTTTTTTTTCGTTTATATTAATAATTTTGGATAGTTTTGACCTTGTTTTTGTTTTCTGATATCGATGATTTTAAAGTGTTTGCCTTTGTTTGTGTTTATTTACATTGGTAATTTAAAGCGGGTTGACTTTGTATACGGTTATCGCTTGCTTTTGTTTGTTTATTTTAAATATGTTAAAGTGTTACCTTTGATTACGATTATCACTTGTTTTTGTTTGCAAATAGTAAAATATTTTGCAGTTTTTGCCTTTCTTTACCATCATCGCATGTTCTTCTTCGTTTATATTAATAATTTTGGATAGTTTTGACTTTGTTTTGTTTATGGCTGGTTTTTGTTTTGTGATATCGATGATTTTAAAGTGTTTGCCTTTGTTTACAAACGTTGCTTGTTTTTGTTCATTTACATTGGTAATTTTAACGCGGGTTGACTTTGTTTACGATTATCGCTTACTTTTGTTTGTTTATTTTAAAGAATTCTGGATTTGATTACGATTATCGCTTGTTTTCCTTTGTTTATATTGAAAATTTTAAAGCGACTTGCAAATGCTTACGAATATCGCTCCTTTTTCTTGTTGATATTACAAATTTTATGATGCTTTACCTTTGTTTGTGTTTATCGCTTGTTTTAGTTTGTATATCTTGAACAATTTGAAGTGTTTGGCATTTGTTCACGATTATCATTTGTTTTTCTTTGTTTGTATTAAAAATTTTAAAGGTTTTTATTTTTGTTTACGATTATCGCTTGCTTTTGTTTGTTAATGTTAAAGATTTTTTAAAGTGTTTGCCTTTGTTTACGACCGTTGCTTGTTTTTGTTCATTCACATTGGTAATTTTAATGCGCGCTGACTTTTTTTACAATTATTGCTTGGTTTTTGTTTGTTTATTTTATATATGTTAAAGTGCTACCTTTGATTAGGATTATCGCTTGTTTTCGTTTGTGTACAGCAATATATTTTCAGTTTTTCCCTTGTTTACCATCATCCCTTGTTTTTCTTCGTAATATTAATAATTTTGGATAGTTTTGACTTTGTCTTGTTTATCGCTTGTTTTTGTTTTCTGATGTCGATGATTTTAAAGTACTTGCCTTTGTTTACGACTGTTGCTTGTTTTTGTTAATTTACTTTAGTAATTTTAAATCGGGTTGCCTTTGTTTACGATTATCGCTTGCTTTTGTTTGTTTATCTTAAAAGCGTTACTTTTGACTACGATTATCGCTTGTTTTTGTTTGTATATAGTAATATATTTTGCATTATTTGCTTTTGTTTACAACAGTTGTCTGTTTTTGTTTATGTACATTACTAATTTTAAAGCGGCTTGGTTTTGTTTACGATTATCGCTTGCTTTTGTTTATTTATTTTAAATATGTAAAAGTGTTTCCTTTCACTACGATCATCACTTGTTTTCTTTTGTATTTAGCAATATATTTTGCAATTTTGCCTTTGTTTACGATCATCGTTGGTTTTCCTGCGTTTATATTAATAATTTTGAATAGTTTTGACTTTGTTTTGTTTATCGCTTGTTTTGTTTTCTGACATCGTTGATTTCAAAGTGTTTGCCTTTGTTTGTGTTTATTTACATTGGTAGTTTTGATGCGGGTTTACTTTGTTTACGATTATCCCTTGCTTTTGTGTGTTTATTTTGAAGTGTCACCTTTGACTACGATTATCGTTTGTTTTTGTTTGTATATAGTAATATATTTTGCATTATTTGCTTTTGTTTACCATCATCGTTTCTTTTCTTTCGTTTATACTAATAATTTTGGATAGTTTTGACTTTGTTTTGTTTATCGCTTGTTTTAGTTTACTGATATCGATGATTTTAAGGTGTTTGCCTTTGTTTACGGCCGTTGCTTGTTTGTTTTCATTTACATTGGTAATTTTAACGCGAGTTGACTTTGTTTACGATTATCGCTTGCTTTTGTTTGTTTATTTTAAATACTTTAAAGTGTTATCTTTGATTACAATTATCGCTTGTTTTTGTTTGTGTATAGTAATTTATTTAACAGTTTTTGCCTTTGTTTACCATTATCGCTTGTTTTTATTCGTTTATATTACTAGTTTTATATAGTTTTGACCTTGTTTTGATTATCGCTTGTTTTTGTATCCGGATATCGATGATTTTACGTGTTTGCCTTTGTTTACGACCGCTGCTTGTTTCTATTCATTTACATTGTTAATTTTAATGCGGGTGGACTTCGTTTACGAATACCGCTTGCTTTTGTTTGTTTATTTTAAATAAGTTAAAGTGTTACTTTTGATTACGATTATCGCTTAATTCTGATTGTATTTAGTAATACATTTTGCAGTTTTTGCCTTTGTTTATCATCATCGCTTGTTTTTCTTCGTTTATATTAATAATTTTGAATAATTTTGATTTTGTTCTGTCTATCACTTGTTTTTGTTTTCTGATATTGATGATTTTAAAGTGTTTGCCTTTGTTTACGACCGTTACTCGTTTCTATTCGTTTTTAATGCCGGTTGACTTTAATATTATCGCTTGCTTTTGTTTGTTTATTTGAAATAAGTTAAAGTGTTACCTTTGTTTACGATTATCGCTTGTTTTTGTTTGTATATCGTAATATATTTTGCAGTTTTTGCCTTTGTTTAGCATCATCGCTTGTTTTTTTCGTTTATATTAATAATTTTAGATAGTTTTGACTTTGTTTTGTTTATCGCTTGTTTTTGTTTTCTGATATTGATGATTTTAAAGTGCGTGTCTTTGTTTACGACTGTTGCTTGTTTTTGTTCATTTACCTTAGTAATTTTAATGCGGGTTGCCTTTGTTTACGATTATCGCTTACTTTTGTTTGTTTATTTTAAAGTGTTCTGGATTTGTTTACGATTACCGCTTGTTCTCCTTTGTTTACATTGAAAATTTTAAAGCGACTTGCATTTGTTTACGAACATCGCCCTTTTTCTTGTTTATATTACAAATTTCATAATGCTTTACCTTTGTTTCTGTTTATCGGTTGTTTTTGTTTGTTTATATCTAAAATTTTAAAGTTTAATTATACAAATTTATACGTTAATTAACGGAAAGGTTTCCAAAGGCGTAAAATTTTTTGAATTAGATTTTGCCTTTGTTTAATGAAAGAATTTTTTTGTTTATAAAGAACTGCTTTATCGTTTAAATTTCTAAACAATATTTAGATAAATAAATGTTTTTTAAGGGTTTTTTTCAGAAGTTTGTGCCCCGGGAGTCGCCCTTGACGCAGTCAAAGCCCCAATAAAAGCTTTTGATCACCAGACAAAAAGTATTTTATTTCTAGTTTAAAAGCGCCTAACAAACCCACCCCCTTCAACCCTCCCTCACACAAACCTGACAGTTCTTCATCCCTATGTAAACCTTGAACGACATCGAACTTTTCCGATCAAATTTTCCACAAAAAATCTTTAAAGAACAAGTGATCTTTCAGCTCAAAGGGGGTAAAACGCATAAAGCCGCGATCGACATTGGGCCTCTGCTAATATTAGATCCGAGCTTAATCTTCCTGTTTATATTAAACCTTAGGGTTGGAAGCACCGCCCTTCCAATAAGCGTCCACGCAAGGCGTTCCCTGGCGCTTGTAGCATTGCGTCGCGACGCACGGCGTCGTTCTGATAAACGCGCCCTTTGGGAGTGGGGCGAAACAACCCCGATATCTCGTGTCGCTTGCAATCTGTGTCAAACCGTGCGACGGTGTTGTTACATATCGAAACCGACGTGGAAAAAAGCGTGGAAAAGTGTGAAAAAGTGTTAGGTGAATGAGAAAAGTGTACGGGAATATCGGAGCGATGTTGGAGTTTTACCCGAATGTGATGTTATCGGAGCATGGAGGGTTGCAGGCGATGGATTGTAGCACGAGAAGTGGTAAGTTGGTTCTTGATTAAGGCCCAAATACGCGAAACCCTTTGAGAAGGGTTGTTTTCACGTCGGTTTGCCAAAAGCTTGAAAAAACGCGCCGATCTTAGCTTTTTACAACCAGAGTGTCGCCAATTCTAAACACTTTCCCTACTAAAAATGGCACCACAATAAGCCCTCCGCTTGCTTTTCCTCAGTATGTGATTGAAATAGACAAGGCTCTCGCAGCTCTACCTGAACTGGCAATAAAAATCAAAAACGTCGTTCGCATTTCTTGCAAGAGGGCGACTGAAATCTTTGTAATTCAGCTACTTTTTGACTTGTCGGCCATTGTTTATAGCTCCTAAAACAGTGATCTGTAACAGTCTGTAGAGTTAGCACCTTGAAACTTCCTTCGGTTTGCTTGCTAAAAGCCAATCCCCCAACATTCTTTAAGTCTAGCTTGTACGAGTTGCAAAAGCTAAAAATTTTAAGTTCATAAGTAAGCAGAGCTGTTATCTTTGGAGACAAAGTACCAAAGGAACGTTGTAAGAAGTGAGTCCAAGTCTTTAGCCAATTGTTAGCTTTGAAGTCAAGTTAGCATATCTACCAAAGTATTAAGTTAACTGGAAGCATCTTTATTTAAGTAACAGATAAAGTTTTTAGCTAGGCTTTGAAGTCAAATTAGCATAACTACAGAGAGTAGCTACTAGTTAACTACAAACGGTTTTAACTAAGTGAGAGTCCAAGTTTTTAAACAGTTGTTAGCTTTGTAGTCAAGTTAGCATAACTATAAAGCTATTAAGTTAACTGGAATTATCTTTATTTAAGAAAGAGTTCAAGTTTTTAGCTCAGCTTTGAAGTCAAATTAGCTAACAACAAAGAGTAACTATTAGTTAACTAGAACTAGTTTTAACTCAGTGAGAGTCTAAGTTTTTAGCCAGTTGTCGGCTTTGAAGTCAAGCTGGTATAACTACAAAAGTTTTAAGCTAGCTGGAAGCATGTTTATTTAAGAAAGAGTCCAAGTTTTAGCTCAGTTTTGAAGTCAAATTAGCATAACTACAAAAAGTAACTATTAGTTAACTAGAACTAGTTTTAACTCAGAGAGAGCCCAAATTCTTAGCCACTTTGGCTTTGAAGTCAAGCTGGCACAACTACAAAAGTTTTAAGCTAACTGAATGCACCTTTATTTAAGAAGGAATCCAAGTTTTAGCTTAACTTTGAACTGAAATTAGCATAACTACAAAAAGTAGCTATTAGTTAAGTACAAGTAGTTTTAACTGTGAGATTCCAAATTTTTAGCTAGTTGCTAGTTTTGAAGTCAGGCTAGCTTAACTACAGAAGTATTAAGCTCATCGGAAGCATCTTTATTTACGTAAGAGTCTAAGTTTTTAGCTCAGCTTTGAAGTCAAATTAGCATAACCACAAAAAGTAACTATTAGGTAACTAGAACTAGTTTTAACTCAGTGACAGTCCAAGTTCTTAGCCACTTTGGCTTTGAAGTCAAGCTAACATAACTACAAAAGTTTTAAGCTAGCTGGAAGCATGTTTATTTAAGAAAGAGTCCAAGTTTTAGCTCAGTTTTGAAGTCAAATTAGCATAACTGAAAAAGTAGTTATTAGTTAACTACAAATGGTTGTAATTCAGTGAGAGTGCAAGTTTTAGCCAGTTGTTAGCCTTTGAAGTCAAGCTAGCTTAACTACAAAGTATTAACCTAACCGGAAGCATCTTCATTTAAGAAGGAGTCCAAGTTTTAGCTCAGCTTGAAGTCAAATTAACATAACTACAAGAAGTAGGTATTAGTTAAGTACAAGTAGTTTTAACTGTGAGATTCCAAATTTTAGCTAGTTGTAGTTTTGAAGTCAAGCTAGCTTAACTACAGAAGTATTAAACTAACCGGAAGCATCTATGTTTACGAAGATTCCAAGTTTTAGCTCCGCTTTGAAGTCAAATTAGCATAACTACAAAGTAACTATTAGGTAACTAGAACTAGTTTTAACTCAGTGACAGTCCAAGTTCTTAGCCACTTTGGCTTTGAAGTCAAGCTGGCATAACTACAAAAGTTTTAAGCTAACAGAAAGCATCTTTATTTAAAAAGAGTCCAAGTTTAGCTCAGCTTTGAAGTCAAATTAGCATAACTACAAAAATAGTTATTAGTTAACTACAAATGGTTGTAACTCAGTGAGAGTCAAGTTTTAGCCAGTTGTTAGCTTTGAAGTCAAGCTAGCTTAACTACAGAAGTATTAACCTAACCGGAAACATCTTTATTTAAGAAGGAGTCCAAGTTTTAGCTTAACTTTGAAGTCAAATTAGCATAACTACAAGAAGTAGCTATTAATTAACTACAACTAGTTTTAACTCAGTGAGTTTCTCAAGTTTTATCCAGTTGTCGGCTTTGAAATCAAGCAGGCATAACTACAAATGTTTTAGCTGGAAGCATGTTTATTTACGAAAGAGTTCAAGTTTTAGCTCTTTGAAGTCAAATTAGCATAACCTAAAAGTAACTATTAGTTAACTAGAAGTATTTTAACTTATTGACAGTCCAAGTTCTCAGTCAATTTGGCTTTGAAGTCAAGCTGGCATAACTACACAGGTTTCAAGCTAACTGAAAGCATCTTTACTTAAGAAAGAGTCCAAGTTTTAGCTCAGCTTTGAACTCAAATTAGCATAACTAGTAAAGTAGCTATTAATTAACTACAACTAGTTTTAACTCAGTCGAGTTTAAGTTTTAGCCAGTTTTGCTTTGAAGTCAAGCTGGCATAACTACAAAGTTTTAAGTCTAGCTGGAAACATGTTTATTTAAGAAAGAGTCCAAGTTTTAGCTCAGCTTTAAGTCAAATTAGCATTACTACAAAAGTACTATTCATTAACTACAACTAGTTTTAACTCAAGTGAGTCCAAGTTTTTAGCCAGTTGTCGGCTTTGAAGTCAAGCTGGCATAACTACAAAGTTTTAAGATAGTTGGAAAGTATCTTTATTTAAGTAACAGTTGAAGCTTTTAGCTAGGCTTTGAAGTCAAATTAGCATAACTACAGAAAGTAGCTATTAGTTGAGTACAAATGGTTTCAATGTCCAAGTTTTTAGCCAGTTGTTAGCTTTGAATTCAAGTTAGCATAACTACAAAAGTATTAAGTTAACTGGAATCATCTTTATTTAAGTAAGAGTTGCAAGATTATTAGCTCAGCTTTGAAGTCAAATTAGCATAACTACAGAAAGTAGCTACTTAGTTAACTACAAATGGTTTTCATCAGTGAGAGTCCAAGTTTTTAAACAGTTGTTAGCTTTGAAGTCAAGTTAGCATAACTATAAAGCTATTAAGTTAACTGGAATTATTTTTATTTAAGAAAGAGTCCAAGTTTTAGCTCAGCCTTGAATGTCAAATTAGCATAACTATAAAAAGTAGCTATTAGGTTAACTATAATAGTTTTAACTCACTGAGAGTCTAGTTGTCGGCTTTGAAGTCAAGCTGGCTACAAAAGTTTTAAGCTAACTGAAAGCATCTTTATTTAAGAAGAATCCAAGTTTGTAGCTCAAGCTTTGAAGTCAAATTAGCATAACTACAAAAGTAGCTATTAGTTAACTACAACTAGTTTTAACTCAGTGAGAGTCTAAGTTTTAGCCAGTTGTCGGCTTTGAAGTCAAGCTGGCATAACTACAAAAGTTTTAAGCTAACTGAAAGCATCTTTATTTAAGAAAGAGTCCAAGTTTTAGCTCAGCTTTGAAGTCAAATTAGCATAACCACAAAAGTAACTATTAGGTAACTAGAACTAGTTTTAACTCAGTGACAGTCCAAGTTCTTAGCCACTTTGGCTTTGAAGTCAAGCTAACATAACTACAAAAGTTTTAAGCTAGCTGGAAGCATGTTTATTTAAGAAAGAGTCCAAGTTTTAGCTCAGTTTTGAAGTCAAATTAGCATAACTGAAAAAAGTAGTTATTAGTTAACTACAAATGGTTGTAATTCAGTGAGAGTGCAAGTTTTTAGCCAGTTGTTAGCTTTGAAGTCAAGCTAGCTTAACTACAGAAGTATTAACCTAACCGGAAGCATCTTCATTTAAGAAGGAGTCCAAGTTTTTAGCTCAGCTTCGAAGTCAAATTAACATAACTACAAGAAGTAGGTATTAGTTAAGTACAAGTAGTTTTAACTGTGAGATTCCAAATTTTTAGCTAGTTGCTAGTTTTGAAGTCAAGCTAGCTTAACTACAGAAGTATTAAACTAACCGGAAGCATCTATGTTTACGTAAGATTCCAAGTTTTTAGCTCCGCTTTGAAGTCAAATTAGCATAACTACAAAAAGTAACTATTAGGTAACTAGAACTAGTTTTAACTCAGTGACAGTCCAAGTTCTTAGCCACTTTGGCTTTGAAGTCAAGCTGGCATAACTACAAAAGTTTTAAGCTAACAGAAAGCATCTTTATTTAAAAAAGGAGTCCAAGTTTTTAGCTCAGCTTTGAAGTCAAATTAGCATAACTACAAAAAATAGTTATTAGTTAACTACAAATGGTTGTAACTCAGTGAGAGTCCAAGTTTTTCGCCAGTTGTTAGCTTTGAAGTCAAGCTAGCTTAACTACAGAAGTATTAACCTAACCGGAAACATCTTTATTTAAGAAGGAGTCCAAGTTTTAGCTTAACTTTGAAGTCAAATTAGCATAACTACAAGAAGTAGCTATTAATTAACTACAACTAGTTTTAACTCAGTGAGTTTCTAAGTTTTTATCCAGTTGTCGGCTTTGAAATCAAGCGGCATAACTACAAATGTTTTAGCTGGAAGCATGTTTATTTACGAAAGAGTTCAAGTTTTAGCTTAGCTTTGAAGTCAAATTAGCATAACTACTAAAAGTAACTATTAGTTAACTAGAAGTATTTTTAACTTATTGACAGTCCAAGTTCTCAGTCAATTTGGCTTTGAAGTCAAGCTGGCATAACTACACAGGTTTCAAGCTAACTGAAAGCATCTTTACTTAAGAAAGAGTCCAAGTTTTAGCTCAGCTTTGAACTCAAATTAGCATAACTAGAGAAAGTAGCTATTAATTAACTACAACTAGTTTTAACTCAGTGAGAGTTTAAGTTTTTAGCCAGTTTTCGGCTTTGAAGTCAAGCTGGCATAACTACAAAAGTTTTAAGCTAGCTGGAAACATGTTTATTTAAGAAAGAGTCCAAGTTTTAGCTCAGCTTTAAAGTCAAATTAGCATTACTACAAAAAGTAGCTATTCATTAACTACAACTAGTTTTAACTCAGCGAGAGTCTAAGTTTTAGCCAGTTGTCGGCTTTGAAGTCAAGCTGGCATAACTACAAAAGTTTTAAGATAGTTGAAAGTATCTTTATTTAAGTAACAGTTGAAGCTTTTAGCTAGGCTTTGAAGTCAAATTAGCATAACTACAGAAAGTAGCTATTAGTTGAGTACAAATGGTTTCAATCCAAGTTTTTAGCCAGTTGTTAGCTTTGAATTCAAGTTAGCATAGCTACAAAAGTATTAAGCTAACTGGAATCATCTTTATTTAAGTAAGGTTGCAAATTATTAGCTCAGCTTTGAAGTCAAATTAGCATAACTACAGAAAGTAGCTACTTGTTAACTACAAATGGTTTTCAGTTAGTGAGAGTCCAAGTTTTTAAACAGTTGTTAGCTTTGAAGTCAAGTTAGCATAACTATAAAGCTATTAAGTTAACTGGAATTATTTTTATTTAAGTAAGGGTCCAAGTTTTAGCTCAGCCTTGATGTCAAATTAGCATCACTATAAAAAGTAGCTATAGGTTAACTATAATAGTTTTAACTCACTGAGAGTCTAGTTGTCGGCTTTGAAGTCAAGCTGGCTACAAAAGTTTCAAGCTAACTGAAAGCATCTTTATTTAAGTAAAAATCCAAGTTTGTAGCTCAGCTTTGAAGTCAAATTAACATAACTACAAAAAGTAATTATTAGTTAACTACAACTAGTTTTAACTCAGTGAGAGTCTAAGTTTTTAGCCAGTTGTCGGCTTTGAAGTCAAGCTGGCATAACTACAAAAGTTTTAAGCTAACTGAAAGCATCTTTATTTAAGAAAGAGTCCAAGTTTTTAGCTCAGCTTTGAAGTCAAATTAGCATAACCACAAAAAGTAACTATTAGGTAACTAGAACTAGTTTTAACTCAGTGACAGTCCAAGTTCTTAACCACTTTCGCTTTGAAGTCAAGCTAACATAACTACAAAAGTTTTAAGCTAGCTGGAAGCATGTTTATTTAAGAAAGAGTCCAAGTTTTAGCTCAGTTTTTAAGTCAAATTAGCTTAACTGAAAAAAGTAGTTATTAGTTAACTACAAATGGTTGTAATTCAGTGAGAGTGCAAGTTTTTAGCCAGTTGTTAGCTTTAAAGTCAAGCTAGCTTAACTACAGAAGTATTAACCTAACCGGAAGCATCTTCATTTAAGAAGGAGTCCAAGTTTTTAGCTCAGCTTCGAAGTCAAATTAACATAACTACAAGAAGTAGGTATTAGTTAAGTACAAGTAGTTTTAACTGTGAGATTCCAAATTTTTAGCTAGTTGCTAGTTTTGAAGTCAAGCTAGCTTAACTACAGAAGTATTAAGCTAGCTGAAAGCATCTTTATTTAAGAAAGAGTCCAAGTTTTTAGCTCAGCTTTAAAGTCAAATTAGCATAACCATAAAAAGTAGCTATAGGTTAACTATAATGGTTTTAACTCACTGAGAGTCCAGTTGTCGGCTTTGAAGTCAAGCTGGCATAACTACAAAAGTGTCAAGCTAACTGAAAGCATCTTTATTTAAGAAAGAGTCCAAGTTTTAGTTCAGCTTTGAAGTCAAATTAGCATCACTATTAAAAGTAGCTATTAGTTAACTACAACTAGTTTTAACTAAGTATTAGTTTAACTTTTTAGCCAGTTGTTAGCTTTTAAGTTGAGTTAGCATAACTACAAAAATATTAAGTTATCTGGAAGCATCTTTATTTAAACAAGAAACCACGTTTTAGCTTAGCTTTGAAGTGAAATCAGCATTACTACAAAGAGTAACTATTAGCTAACTGCAAATAGTTATAACTAAGTAATAGTCCAAGTTTTTTGTCAGTTGTTAGCTTTCACGTCAAATTAGCATATCTACAAGTCTATTATGCTAATTGGAAGCATCTTTATTTAAGTGAAAGTCCAAGTTTTTAGCTCAGCTTTCAAGTCAAATTAGCATTTAAACAAAAAGTAACTACTAGTTAATTACAAATGGTTTTACCTAGGAGCAGGTTTAAGTTTTACCCACTTGATAGCTTTAAAATAGAGTTAGCATAACTACAAACGTATTATGTTAACTGGAAGCATCTTTATTTAAGTAACAGTCCAAGATTTTAGCTCAGCTTTGAAGTCAAATTAGCACAACTGCAAAAAGTAGCGATTAGTTAACTACAGATGGTTTTAGCTCAGTGAAAGTCCTAGTTTTTAACCAGTTGTCGACTTTAAAGACAAGCTAGCCTAACTACAAAAGTTTTAAGCTAGCTCATAACATCTTTATTTAAGAAAGAGTTAACTGCAAATAGTTTTAATTAAGTGAAAGTCCAACTTTTTAGCCAGTTGTTAGGTTTGAAGTCAAGTTAGCATAACTACAAGGGTATTACGTTAACTGAAATCTTCTTTATTTAAGTAAAGGTCCAAGTTTTTAGCTCAACTTTCAAGTCAAATTAGCATATCCACAAAAAGTAGCTATTAGTTAACTACAAATGGTTTTAACTCACTGACAGTTCAAGTTTTTAACCAGTTGTCGGCTTTGAAGTCAAGCTGGCATAACTACAAACGTTTTAAGCTAACTAAAAGCATCTTTATTTAAGAAAGAGTCCAAGTTTTAGCTTAGCTTTGAAGTCAAATTAGCATAACCACAAAGAGTTGTTAGCTTTGAAGTCAAGTTAGAATAACGACAAACGCATTAAGCTAACGGCAAACACTTTTATTTAAATAACAATAAAAGTTTTTAGCTCACATTTGAAGTCAAATTAGCATTACCACAAGGTATTGTTAGCTTTGGAATCATGTTAGCATAACGACAAACATATTAATCTAACTGCAAACATTTTTATTTAAGTAACAGTAAAAGTTTTTACTTCAACTTTGAAGTCAAATTAACATTACTACAGAGAGTAGCTGTTTGTTAACTGCAAATAGGTTTAACTAAGTGAGAGTCCAAATTTCTAGCTAGTTGTTGTCTTTGTAGTCAAATTAGTATAGCCACAAATGTGTTAAGCTAACTGGAAGCATCTTTGTTAAAGTAGGAGTCCAAGTAAAAGTCCAAGTCAAATTAGCATTACTACAAAGAGATATTAGCTTTGAAATCAAGTTAGCATAACGACAAACGTATTAAGCTAAATGCAAACATTTATATTTAAGTAGCAGTTCTTAGCTAAGCTTTTAAGTCAAATTAGCATTACTACACAAAGTAGTTATTAATTAACTGCAAATGGTTTTGACTAAGTGAGACTCCAAGTTTACACCTAGTTGATATCTCTGAAGTCAAGTTAGCATGACTACAAAATATTAAGCTAACTGGAAGCATCTGTTTCTAAGTAAAAGTTCAAGTTTTTAGCTCAGCTTTGAAGTAAAATTAGCATTACCACAAAAAGTAACTATTAGTTAATGACAAATGGTTTTAATTAAGTGAAAGTACAAGTTCTTAGAACGTTGTTAGCTGTAAAGTCAGCTTTACATAACTACAAAAGTATTAAGTTAACTCTAAGCATCTTTATTCAAGTAAGAGTCCAAGTTTATAGCTCAGTTTTGAAGTAGTTATTAGTTAACTGCAAATAGTTTTAATTAAGCAAAACACCAAATTTTTAGACAGATGTCGGTTTTGAAGTCAAGTTAGCATAACTATAAAACTACTAAGCTAACTGTAAGAATCTTTATTCAGGTAAGGGTCCAAGTTTTTAGCTAAGTTTTGAAGCAAATTAGCATAACTACAAAAAGTAACTATTAGTTAACTAGAACTAGTTTTATCTCAGTGAGGGCCCAAGTTCTTAGCCACTTTGGCTTTGAAGACAAGATGGCATAACTACAAAAGTTTCAAGCTAATTGAAAGCATCTTAATTTAAAAAATAGTCCAAGTTTTTAGCTCATCTTTGAAGTCAAATTAGTATAACTACAAAAAGTAGCTATTAATTAACTACAACTAGTGAGAGTCTAAGTTTTTAACCAGTTGTCGGCTTTGAAGTCAAGCTGGCATAACTACAAAAGTTTTAAGATAGCTGGAAGCAAGTTTATTTAAGAAAGAGTCCAAGTTTTAGCTCAGCTTTGAAGTCAAATTAGCATAACTATAAAAAGTAGCTATAGGTTAATTATAATATGTTTAACTCACTAAAAGACCAGTTGTTAGCTTTGAAGTCAAGCTGGCATAACTACAAAAGTTTTAAGCTAACTGAAAGCATCTTTATTTAAGAAAGAGTCCAAGTTTTAGCTCAGCTTTGAAGTCAAATTAGCATCACTATAAAAAGCAGCTATAGGTTAACTATAAATGGTTTTAACTCACTGAGAGTCTAATTGTCCGCTTTGAAGTCAAGCTGGCATAATTACAAAAGTCTCAAGCTAATTGAAAGCATCTTTATTTGAGAAAGAGTCCAAGTTTCAGCTTAGCTTTGAAGTCAAATTAGCATAACTGTAAAAAGTAGCTATAGGTTAACTATAAATGGTTTTAACTCACTGAGAGTCCAGTTGTTGGCTTTGAAGTGTAGTTGGCATAACTACAAAAGTATTAAGCTAACTAGAAGCAAGTTTATTTAAGAAAGAGTCCAAGTTTTAGCTCAGCTTTGATATCAAATTAGCATAACTATAAAAAGCAGCTATAGGTTAACTATAAATGGTTTTAACTCACTGAGAGTCTAGTTGTGGGCTTTGAAGTCAAGCTAGCATAATTACAAAAGTCTCAAGCTAACTGAAAGCATCTTTATTTAAGAAAGAGTCCAAGTTTCAGCTCAGCCTTAAAGTCAAATTAGCATAACTGTAAAAAGTAGCTATAGGTTAACTATAAATGGTTTTAGCTCACTGAGAGTTTAGTTGTCGGCTTTGAAGTCAAGCTGGCATATCTACAAAAGTATTAAGCTAACTAGAACCAAGTTTATTTAAGAAAGAGTCCAAGTTTTAGCTCAGCTTTGAAGTTAAATTAGCATCACTATAAAAATTAGCTATAGGTTAACTATAAATGGTTTTAACTCACTGAGAGTCCAGTTGTCGGCTTTGAAGTCAAGCTGGCATAACTACAAAAGTTTTAAGCTAACTGAAAGCATCTTTATTTAAGAAAGAGTCCAAGTTTCAGCTCAGCCTTGAAGTCAAATTATAATAACTACAAAAAGTAACTATTGGTTAACTAGAACTAGATTTAACTCAGTGAGAGTCCAAGTTCTTAGCTACTTTGGCTTTGAAGTCAAGTTGGCATAACTACAAAAGTTTCAAGCTAACTGAAAGCATCTTTATTTAAGAAAGAGTCCAAGTTTTTAGCTCAGCTTTGAAGTCAAATTAGCATAACTACAAAAAGTAACTGTTAGTTAACTAGAACTAGATTTAACTCAGTGAGAGTCCAAGTTCTTAGCCACTTTGGCTTTGAAGTCAAGTTGGCATAACTACAAAAGTTTCAAGCTAACTGAAAGCATCTTTATTTAAGAAAGAGTCCAAGTTTCAGCTCAGCCTTGAAGTCAAATTAGCATAACTACAAAAACTAACTATTAGTTAGCTTGAACTAGATTTAACTCAGTGAGAGTCCAAGTTCTTAGCTACTTTGGCTTTGAAGTCAAGCTGGCATAACTACAAAAGTTTCAAACTAACTGAAAGCATATTTATTTAAGAAAGAGTCCAAGTTTTAGCTCAGCTTTGAAGTCAAATTAGCATAACTATAAAAAGTAGCTATAGGTTAACTATAAATGGTTTTAACTCACTGAGAGTCCAGTTGTCGGCTTTGAAGTCAAGTTTAAGTAATTTTAAAGTAGTATGTTTTTATTTTAACAGTTAATAGATCATTTCAAAATATTCCAAAGTCGTTTAAATTTACTTCACCCGTTTTTAAATGGTTTTCCTAAGATTATCATTGTGAGTGTCTTAAAATTGTTTGAAATAAAAAATTTTTTTCACGTTAATTTTAAAATAACTTGTGTTTATCCTAAAAAGAAACAGACATTTAAAATTACTTCAAAATTGTTTAACTTTATTTCACGCATATTTAAAATGTATTTCCTGAGAATATTATTTTGAGTGCCTTAAAATTATTTGAATTTTAAATTGTTTTTCTTATTTTGAGGAAATTTAAATAGTTTTAATGTATAACGATTTCATTTTAGTGAGAGGGAATTATTCTGAAATATACAGAAATTATTTAAATGTATTTCACACGTTTTTAAATGCATTTTCTGAAATTATATTTCGAGTGCCTTAAAATAATTTGAAATTAAAACTGTTTTTTCTTACGTACAGTAGATTTAAGTAATTTTGAGGTTATTCAGGCTGCATTAATATGGTAAAAAGTTATTTTAAAATATTCCAAAATTGTTTAAATATATTTCACGAGTTTTTAAATGAATTTCTTGAGATTATTACTTTGAGTGCCTTAAAATTGCTTGAAATTTAATTTTTTTTCCTAATTCTAATAAATTTAAGCAATTTTAAAGTAGTAAGCTTTTATTTTAGCGGTAAAAAAGTCATTTTAAAACATTCCGAAGTAATTTAAATTTATTTCAAATGTTTTTAAATGCCTTTGCTGATATTATCAGTGAGTGCCTTAAAATAGTTTGAAATAAAAATCCTTTTTTCACGTTAATTTTAAAATAACTTGTGTTTATCCTAAAAAGAAACAGACATTTAAAATTACTTCAAAATTATTTAACTTTATTTCACGCTTATTTAAATGCATTTCCTGAGAATATTATTTTGAGTGCCTTAAAATTATTTGAATTTTAAGTTGTTTTTTTAAAGAGTTTTAATGCGATTATTCTGAAATATTCCAAAATTATTTAAGTGTATTTCACACGTTTTTAAATGCATTTCCTGACATTATATTTCAAGTGCCTTAAAATTGTTTGAAATTTAAATTATTTTCTCGCATTTCAAGTAATTTTACAAGTAAATAATTAAAATTAAGTTTTAATTTCTAATTGGAATACCATATATTAAGTACACACAACCTTCCACCCACCAAAATAACACATCGCGTTCGTAAAACCCCCTTGAAAATCGATTACGACGTAGACACAAAAGCTCAAAAAGTTCTGTACCGACCGAATTTATAAACAGCTGCAATTTAAAAAATTTGCATCGTACACGAGTAAGCTAGCTACATTGCGGTACTTTCCAAAGACTTTGTCCAAACCGAATAAATATGGAGTGTCGAGTTAGAAATCACCGGAAAAAGGATAATGACTGAATCAAATCGTCTCCGAGTTAAACGGAAAGCAAGACATCGACGATGAGACTTGGAACAACGAAAGCGTTTTCTGGTTTTCGCATAATGAAGCAAGACAGCATGATTAGCGGTGCACTCAGAGTCGCTTTAGGAACCACGAGCAAGCCCGATTAAGCACTTACTCGAGCGTGTCATCCTCCTCTTACCGGGACGAAGATGTTTCAATCTCACACCCTTATAAGCACACGAGGGTTTTGTATGTTTAGTAGATGATGCGTTACTGATTCTTGATGCTGAAGGAGCTGGAGGATTTTTTCAAGTTTTATTGGAGAACAATTTTTTGATTGCTTGATCGTGCATTTTAAAAGGCATGAAATAAATTTAAATAAATATGAAATATTTTAAATTACATCTAGAATTAAAACAAATTAATTTAAGGTCACTTAAGTTTAGTTAAAATAAAGAAGAAACAAATTTAACTTGAAATAATATTAAGAAATTCAATATTGGAATGCATTTAAAAAGGCGTGAAATAAATTTAAACAATTTCTAGACATTTTAAAATAATTTTTTACTACTAGAATAACAAAAGTTATTTTAAAATTTCTTAAAACAATTCAATTTTTAAACAATTTTGGGACACCTAAAATGCTAACCTCAAGAAATGCATTTAAAATGCGTGAAATAAATTTAAATAAATATAAAGTATTTTTAAATACATCTAGAATTAAAACAAATCAATTTAAGGTCACTGAAGTTCAGTTAAAATACGGAAATACAAATTGAACTTGAAATAATATTAAGAAATTCAATATTGGAACGCATTTAAAAGGCGTGAAATAAATTTAAACAATTTCTAGATATTTTAAAATAATTTTTTACCACTAAAATAACAAAAGCTATTTTAAAATTCCTTAAAACAATTCAAATTTCAAACAATTTTGAGACACCTAAAATGCTAACCTCAAGAAATGCATTTAAAATGCGTGAAATAAATTGAAATATTTTAAAATACATCTAGAATTAAAACAAATCAATTTAAGGTCACTTAAGTTTAGTTAAAATACGGAAATACAAATTTAACTTGAACTAATATTAAGAAATTCAATATTGGAATGCATTTAAAAAGGCGTGAAATAAATTTAAACAATTTCTAGACATTTTAAAATAATTTTTTACCACTAAAATAACAACAGCTATTTTAAAATTCCTTAAAACGATTCAAATTTCAAACAATTTTGAGACACCCAAAATGCTAACCTCAAGAAATGCATTTAAAATGCATGAAATAAATTTAAATAAATATGGAATATTTTAAATTACATCTAGAATTAAAACAAATTAATTTAAGGTCACTTAAGTTTAGTTAAAATAAAGAAAAACAAATTTAACTTGAAATAATATTAAGAAATTCAATATTGGAATGCATTTAAAAGGCGTGAAATAAATTTAAACAATTTCTAGACATTTTAAAATAATTTTTACTACTAGAATAACAAAAGTTATTTTAAAATTTCTTAAAACAATTCAATTTTAAACAATTTTGGGACACCTAAAATGCTAACCTCAAGAAATGCATTTAAAATGCGTGAAATAAATTTAAATAAATATAAAGTATTTTAAATACATCTAGAATTAAAACAAATCAATTTAAGGTCACTGAAGTTCAGTTAAAATACGGAAATACAAATTGAACTTGAAATAATATTAAGAAATTCAATATTGGAACGCATTTAAAAGGCGTGAAATAAATTTAAACAATTTCTAGATATTTTAAAATAATTTTTACCACTAAAATAACAAAAGCTATTTTAAAATTCCTTAAAACAATTCAAATTTCAAACAATTTTGAGACACCTAAAATGCTAACCTCAAGAAATGCATTTAAAATGCGTGAAATAAATTGAAATATTTTAAATACATCTAGAATTAAAACAAATCAATTTAAGGTCACTTAAGTTTAGTTAAAATAAGGAAATACAAATTTAACTTGAACTAATATTAAGAAATTCAATATTGGAATGCATTTAAAAGGCGTGAAATAAATTTAAACAATTTCTAGACATTTTAAAATAATTTTTACCACTAAAATAACAACAGCTATTTTAAAATTCCTTAAAACAATTCAAATTTCAAACAATTTTGAGACACCCAAAATGCTAACCTCAAGAAATGCATTTAAAATGCATGAAATAAATTTAAATAAATATGGAATATTTTAAATTACATCTAGAATTAAAACAAATTAATTTAAGGTCACTTAAGTTTAGTTAAAATAAAGAAGAAACAAATTTAACTTGAAATAATATTAAGAAATTCAATATTGGAATGCATTTAAAAGGCGTGAAATAAATTTAAACAATTTCTAGACATTTTAAAATAATTTTTTACTACTAGAATAACAAAAGTTATTTTAAAATTTCTTAAAACAATTCAATTTTTAAACAATTTTGGGACACCTAAAATGCTAACCTCAAGAAATGCATTTAAAATGCGTGAAATAAATTTAAATAAATATAAAGTATTTTTAAATACATCTAGAATTAAAACAAATCAATTTAAGGTCACTGAAGTTCAGTTAAAATACGGAAATACAAATTGAACTTGAAATAATATTAAGAAATTCAATATTGGAACGCATTTAAAAGGCGTGAAATAAATTTAAACAATTTCTAGATATTTTAAAATAATTTTTACCACTAAAATAACAAAAGCTATTTTAAAATTCCTTAAAACAATTCAAATTTCAAACAATTTTGAGACACCTAAAATGCTAACCTCAAGAAATGCATTTAAAATGCGTGAAATAAATTGAAATATTTTAAAATACATCTAGAATTAAAACAAATCAATTTAAGGTCACTTAAGTTTAGTTAAAATACGGAAATACAAATTTAACTTGAACTAATATTAAGAAATTCAATATTGGAATGCATTTAAAAAGGCGTGAAATAAATTTAAACAATTTCTAGACATTTTAAAATAATTTTTTACCACTAAAATAACAACAGCTATTTTAAAATTCCTTAAAACGATTCAAATTTCAAACAATTTTGAGACACCCAAAATGCTAACCTCAAGAAATGCATTTAAAATGCATGAAATAAATTTAAATAAATATGGAATATTTTAAATTACATCTAGAATTAAAACAAATTAATTTAAGGTCACTTAAGTTTAGTTAAAATAAAGAAGAAACAAATTTAACTTGAAATAATATTAAGAAATTCAATATTGGAATGCATTTAAAAGGCGTGAAATAAATTTAAACAATTTCTAGACATTTTAAAATAATTTTTTACTACTAGAATAACAAAAGTTATTTTAAAATTTCTTAAAACAATTCAATTTTTAAACAATTTTGGGACACCTAAAATGCTAACCTCAAGAAATGCATTTAAAATGCGTGAAATAAATTTAAATAAATATAAAGTATTTTAAATACATCTAGAATTAAAACAAATCAATTTAAGGTCACTGAAGTTCAGTTAAAATACGGAAATACAAATTGAACTTGAAATAATATTAAGAAATTCAATATTGGAACGCATTTAAAAGGCGTGAAATAAATTTAAACAATTTCTAGATATTTTAAAATAATTTTTACCACTAAAATAACAAAAGCTATTTTAAAATTCCTTAAAACAATTCAAATTTCAAACAATTTTGAGACACCTAAAATGCTAACCTCAAGAAATGCATTTAAAATGCGTGAAATAAATTGAAATATTTTAAAATACATCTAGAATTAAAACAAATCAATTTAAGGTCACTTAAGTTTAGTTAAAATAAAGAAGAAACAAATTTAACTTGAAATAATATTAAGAAATTCAATATTGGAATGCATTTAAAAAGGCGTGAAATAAATTTAAACAATTTCTAGACATTTTAAAATAATTTTTTACCACTAAAATAACAACAGCTATTTTAAAATTCCTTAAAACGATTCAAATTTCAAACAATTTTGAGACACCCAAAATGCTAACCTCAAGAAATGCATTTAAAATGCATGAAATAAATTTAAATAAATATGGAATATTTTAAATTACATCTAGAATTAAAACAAATTAATTTAAGGTCACTTAAGTTTAGTTAAAATAAAGAAGAAACAAATTTAACTTGAAATAATATTAAGAAATTCAATATTGGAATGCATTTAAAAAGGCGTGAAATAAATTTAAACAATTTCTAGACATTTTAAAATAATTTTTTACTACTAGAATAACAAAAGTTATTTTAAAATTTCTTAAAACAATTCAATTTTTAAACAATTTTGGGACACCTAAAATGCTAACCTCAAGAAATGCATTTAAAATGCGTGAAATAAATTTAAATAAATATAAAGTATTTTTAAATACATCTAGAATTAAAACAAATCAATTTAAGGTCACTGAAGTTCAGTTAAAATACGGAAATACAAATTGAACTTGAAATAATATTAAGAAATTCAATATTGGAACGCATTTAAAAAGGCGTGAAATAAATTTAAACAATTTCTAGATATTTTAAAATAATTTTTTACCACTAAAATAACAAAAGCTATTTTAAAATTCCTTAAAACAATTCAAATTTCAAACAATTTTGAGACACCTAAAATGCTAACCTCAAGAAATGCATTTAAAATGCGTGAAATAAATTGAAATATTTTAAAATACATCTAGAATTAAAACAAATCAATTTAAGGTCACTTAAGTTTAGTTAAAATACGGAAATACAAATTTAACTTGAACTAATATTAAGAAATTCAATATTGGAATGCATTTAAAAAGGCGTGAAATAAATTTAAACAATTTTTAGACATTTTAAAATAATTTTTTACCACTAAAATAACAACAGCTATTTTAAAATTCCTTAAAACGATTCAAATTTCAAACAATTTTGAGACACCCAAAATGCTAACCTCAAGAAATGCATTTAAAATGCATGAAATAAATTTAAATAAATATGGAATATTTTAAATTACATCTAGAATTAAAACAAATCAATTTAAGGTCACTTAAGTTTAGTTAAAATACGGAAATACAAATTTAACTTGAAATAATATTAAGAAATTCAATAGTGGAATGCATTTAAAAGGCGTGAAATAAATTTAAACAATTTCTAGACATTTTAAAATAATTTTTACCACTTAAATAACAAAAGCTATTTTAAAATTCCTTAAAACAATTCAAATTTCAAACAATTTTGAGACACCTAAAATGCTAACCTCAAGAAATGCATTTAAAGTGCTTGAAATAAATTTAAATAAATATAAAAGATTTTTAAATACACATAGAATTAAAACAAATTAATTTAAGGTCACTTAAGTTTAGTTAAAATAAAGAAGAAACAAATTTAACTTGAAATAATATTGAGAAATTAAATATTGGAATGCATTTAGAAAGGCGTGAAATAAATTTAAATAATTTCTAGACATTTTAAAATAATTTTTTACTACTAGAATAACAAAAGCTATTTTAAAATTTCTTAAAACAATTCAATTTTTAAACAATTTTGGGACACCTAAAATGCTAACCTCAAGAAATGCATTTAAAATGCGTGAAATAAATTTAAATAAATATAAAGTATTTTAAATACATCTAGAATTAAAACAAATCAATTTAAGGTCACTGAAGTTCAGTTAAAATACGGAAATACAAATTGAACTTGAAATAATATTAAGAAATTCAATATTGGAACGCATTTAAAAGGCGTGAAATAAATTTAAACAATTTCTAGATATTTTAAAATAATTTTTACCACTAAAATAACAAAAGCTATTTTAAAATTCCTTAAAACAATTCAAATTTCAAACAATTTTGAGACACCTAAAATGCTAACCTCAAGAAATGCATTTAAAATGCGTGAAATAAATTGAAATATTTTAAAATACATCTAGAATTAAAACAAATCAATTTAAGGTCACTTAAGTTTAGTTAAAATACGGAAATACAAATTTAACTTGAAATAATATTAAGAAATTCAATATTGGAATGCATTTAAAAAGGCGTGAAATAAATTTAAATAATTTCTAGACATTTTAAAATAATTTTTTACCACTAAAATAACACAAGCTATTTTAAAATTCCTTAAAACAATTCAAATTTCAAACAATTTTGAGACACCTAAATGCTAACTTCAAGAAATGCATTTAAAATGCATAAAATAAATTTAAATAAATATGAAATATTTTAAATTACATCTAGAATTAAAACAAATCAATTTAAAGTCACTTAAATTTATTTAAAATAAGGAAAAAACAAATTTAACTTGAAATAATATTAAGAAATTTAATATTGGAATGCATTTAAAAGGCGTGAAATAAATTTAAACAATTTGTAGACATTTTAAAATAATTTTTACCACTAAAATAACAAAAGCTACTTTAAAATTCCTTAAAACAATTCAAATTTCAAACAATTTTGAGACACCTAAATGACTAACCTCAAGAAATGTATTTATAATGCGTGAAATAAATTTAAATAAATATGGAATATTTTAAAATACATCTAGAATTAAAATAAATCAATTTAAGGTCACTTAAGTTTAGTTAAAATACGGAAATACAAATTTAACTTGAAATAATATTAAGAAATTCAATATTGGAACGCATTTAATAAGGCGTGAAATAAATTTAAACAATTTTTAGACATTTTATAATAATTTTTTAGCACTAAAATAACAAAAAACTACTTTAAAATTCCTTAAATTAATGTGAAATAAGAAAAAACAATTGGCTAAAATTGGATATAATTTAATGAAATTGGATCAAATTGAATAAAATTGGATAATATTGGATAAAATTGGATAAAATTGGATAAAATTGGATAAAATTGCATAAAATTGGATAAAATTGTATAAAACTGAATAAAATTGGATAAAATCGTATAAAATCGGATAAATTGAATAAAATTGGATAACAGTAGCGAAAATTGGATAAAATTGGACAACATTGGTTAAATTTGGATAAAATTGGATACAATTGGATAAAATTGAATAAAATTGAATAAAATTGAATAAAATTGAGTAAAATTGGATATCATTGGGTAAAATTGGCTAAAATTAGATAAAATTAAATGAAATTAAATCAAATTAAATACAATTGGATAAAATTGAAAAAAATTAGACAAAATTGGATAAAATTGGATAAAATTGGATAAAATTGGATAAAATTGGATAAAATTGGATAAAATTGGATAAAATTGGATAAAATTGGAAAAAATTGTATAAAACTGAATAAAATTTGATAAAATTGTATAAAATCGATTAAGATCGAATCGCAGTGGATAAAATTAAATATAGTTAGATAAAATTGGATGAAATAGAATAAGGTTCGATCGGATTAGATAAGATTTAGGGTTGGATAAAATTGGTTAAGGTGATCTAGGGTTGAATAAAATTAGAAACAATTGGATAAGATTGAATAAAAGGTTAGATCGAATTAGTTGAAATTGTATGCAAATGGATAAAAATGGATAAAGTCGGTTAAGGTTGGATCGGATTGAATAAAATTGAATAAAATCGGTTAAGGTTGGAACGGATCGATTAAATTTAAATAAAATCGAATAAGGTTGGATAATATTAGGTAAAATTAAATAAAATTGAATAAAATTGGATATAATTGGGTAAATTGGTTAAAATTGAATAAAATTAAATGAAATTGGATCAAATTGAATAAAATTGGATAATATTGGATAAAATTGGATAAAATTGGATAAAATTGGATAAAATTGGATAAAATTGGATAAAATTGGATAAAATTGGATAAAATTGCATAAAATTGGATAAAATTGTATAAAACTGAATAAAATTGGATAAAATCGTATAAAATCGGATAAATTGAATAAAATTGGATAACAGTAGCGAAAATTGGATAAAGTTGGACAACATTGGTTAAATTTGGATAAAATTGAATAAAATTGAATAAAATTGAATAAAATTGAATAAAATTGAGTAAAATTGGATATCATTGGGTAAAATTGGCTAAAATTAGATAAAATTAAATGAAATTAAATCAAATTAAATACAATTGGATAAAATTGAAAAAAATTAGACAAAATTGGATAAAATTGGATAAAATTGGATAAAATTGGATAAAATTGGATAAAATTGGATAAAATTGAATAAAATTGGATAAAATTGAATAAAATTGAGTAAAATTGGATATCATTGGGTAAAATTGGCTAAAATTAGATAAAATTAAATGAAATTAAATCAAATTAAATACAATTGGATAAAATTGAAAAAAATTAGACAAAATTGGATAAAATTGGATAAAATTGGATAAAATTGGATAAAATTGGATAAAATTGGATAAAATTGGATAAAATTGGATAAAATTGGAAAAATTGTATAAAACTGAATAAAATTTGATAAAATTGTATAAAATCGATTAAGATCGAATCGCAGTGGATAAAATTAAATATAGTTAGATAAAATTGGATGAAATAGAATAAGGTTCGATCGGATTAGATAAGATTTAGGGTTGGATAAAATTGGTTAAGGTGATCTAGGGTTGAATAAAATTAGAAACAATTGGATAAGATTGAATAAAAGGTTGGATCGAATTAGTTGAAATTGTATGCAAATGGATAAAAATGGATAAAGTCGGTTAAGGTTGGATCGGATCGATTAAATTTAGATAAAATCGAATAAGGTTGGATAATATTAGGTAAAATTGGATAAAATTGGATTAAATCGAATAAGCTTGCGTAGGATTAGATGAAATTATATACAATTGGATAAAATTGTTTAAAGTCAAAGGGTTGGATAAGATTTCATAAATTGAATGAAAACGGTTAAGGTTAGAAGCACTTGTATAAGCTACGTAGGTTCGGATTGGATAAAATCGGATAGAATCTAATTAAATTGAATAAGGTTGGATAGGATTAGATAAAATTTCATAAAATAAGATAAAATTGGATAAAAATGGATAAAATTGGATAAAATCGGTTAAAGTGGGATAGAGTTAGATAAAATTAGATACAATTGTAAAAAATTGGATAAAATTGAGTAAAATTAGATAAAATTGGATTAAATTGAATAAAAATGAATAAAATTGGATAAAATTGGGTAAAATTAAATAAAATTTGATAAAATTGGATAAAATTGGATAAAATTAAATGAAATTAAATCAAATTGAATACAATTGAATAAAATTGTATAAAATTGGTTAAAATTAGATAAAATTGGATAAAATTGAATAAAATTGGGTAACATTGGATAAAATTGGATAAAATTGGATAAAATTGGATAAAATTGGATAAAATTGGATAAAATTGAATAAAATTGGATAAAATTGGATAAAATTGAATAAAATTGGGTAAAATTAAATAAAACCTATTAAGGAGGGATAGGGTTGTATAAAATTAAATAAAATAAAAAAAGGTTGGATAACATTAGTTATATTGGATTAAATCGAATAAGGTTACATAGAATTAGATAAAATTGAATATAATTAGATAAAATTGGGTAAAATTGCATAAAATTGAATAAAATTGTATAAAATGGGGTAAAATTGTATAAAATCTGTTAAAGTGGGATAAGGTTCGATAAAATTAGATAAAATTGGATAAGATAGAGTAAGGTCGGATCGAATTAAGTGAAATTGGATGTAATTGGATAAAAGTGGATAAAGTCGGTTGAGGTTGGATCGGATTGAATAAAATTCGATAAAATCGAATAAGGTTGCATAGGATTAGATAAAATTTTATAAAATTGGATAAAATTGGATAAAATTGGATAAAATTGGATAAAATTGGATAAAATTGGATAAAATTGGATAAAATTGGATAAAATTGGATAAAATTGGATAAAATTGGATAAAATTGGATAAAATTGGATAAAATTGGATAAAATGAATAAAATTGGATAAAATCGGATAAAATTTAAAGAATTGGATAAAATTGGATAAAATTTGATAAAATTGGATAAAATTGGATGAAAGTGGTTAAAGTTGCATAGAATTGGATAAAATTGGGTAAAATTGAATAAAATTGGTTAAAGTGGGATAGGGTTGAATAAAATTAGATACAATTGGATAAAATTGGGTAAAATTGGTTAAAATTAGATAAACTTTGATAATTTTGGATAAAATCGGATAAAATTGTATAGAATTGGATAAAATTGGATAAAATTGTATAAAATTGGATAAAATTGGATGAAATTGGATAAAATTGGGTAAAATTGTGTAAAGTTGGATAAAATCGGTTAAAGTGGGATATGATTGGATAAAATTAGATACAATTGGATAAAATTGAATAAAATTGGATAGAAATTGGATAAAATTGGATAAAATTGGATAAAATTGGATAAAATTAGATAAAATTGGATAAAATTGCATAAAATTGGATAAAACTGGATAAAATTGGATAAAATTGGATAAAATTGGATAAAATTGGATAAAATTGGATAAAATTGGATAAAATTGGATAAAATTGGATAAAATTGGATAAAATTGGATAAAATTGGATAAAATTGGATAAAATTGGATAAAATTGGATAAAATTGGATAAAATGAATAAAATTGGATAAAATCGGATAAAATTTAAAGAATTGGATAAAATTGGATAAAATTGGATAAAATTGGATAAAATTGGATAAAATTGGCTACAATTGGATAAAATTGAATGAAATTGGATAAAATCGGATAAAACTGGATAAAATTGGGTAAAATTGAATAAAATCGGTTAAGGTTGGATCGTGTTAGATAACATTGGATGAAATAGTATAAGGTTCGATCGGATTAGATAAAATTTAGTACAATTCGATAGAGTCGGTTAAGGTTTAATCAGATTATATAAAATCATACACATTGGATAAAATTTGATAATATCTATTAGAATTGGATAAAATTCAAGATAATCTTTAAAATTTTGTTCCATCTTTAGCTGACATTTTAAAAAAATTCTGACTAGTGTAAACTTACTTGCACCATATACAGCACCCGGGATAGCATTTGATGCTATGCCGATACCTCAAAAATCTAGGTATACTTCACGTTAACAAAAAAACGCGTTTATTTCCATTGTTTAAATAAATTGTATGGTCTTTGGTTATCTTATGGGTTACTTTTGAATTGTTTCTTCATGCTCCAAAGTGTGCTGCCTTATTACTTGTGCAGCTGTTGCGCTAAGAGAGGGTACACGTTTGCTAGTTGTATCCCTGTTTCTAACCTTGCTTCTGTACGTGTGAAAAACCATACTCGATGTCATTTTGACACATCTTCACAATTTCCAGTGGCACAACTGGTGTACTTTTGAACCCACCGCTTTTTATTTAAAAGATTGCACACTGAGCTAGCTTATAATTGAAATACCTACCTTCCTTCTCTCCCCCTAAAATTCCAATTAAAACACAACATATTTATATCATCCAGCTCTAAAATGAAAGCGTTCAAGCTCGACATTCCCTTAGTATAATACAAAACAACCCAGTTGAAACTAAACGTTCCCATTTGTTGCAGATGCCAGCATAATAAAATGTGAGAAAAACTACGAAATGTGCGAGGGTTGCGGCCAGAAAATCCACGATCGGTACCTGATGCGAGTTACAGACGCAAGCTGGCACGAACATTGCCTCTCGTGCTGTGTATGTGGGGTTCTTCTCAATCATTCCTGTTACACGAGAAACACCAAGCTTTATTGTAAAGCTGACTACGATAGGTAAGATGCGTTGCTTACGTTGTAATTTTAGGTTATTAAAGCTGTAGCTTAGACGAGGGTGGTTCAAGATTGCTTACGTAAAATTTTAATATATATTAACATTGATTTTCTTTTGTCTTATACCTTTGATTATCTCTTAAGCTACTAGGCATTTGCGCCAATAAACAAGGCTGCTATTTTAGTAGTTGCAATAGAAATAGTTGCGGCAGTAATAGTAACAGTACTAACAATAGTAACTAGTAAAAATAGCAATAGCAGTAACACAGAAACAGTTTTAACAGTTGAATTACAGTAACAATTTTACCAGCGGTGCAATAGTAACGTCAACAATAGAAACTAGTAATAATTATGACAGTTGCAATCATAGTAACGACAATAACTGTAGGAGCAGTTATAACGGTTGAACTGCAGTAACAATACTGACAATAGCTGCAACAGGAGAACATTAACACTAGAATCTAGTAACAAATGTTACCATTGTAACAGTAGCAGCAACAGTAGCAGTAGGAATAGTTGTATCAAGTCAATCACAGCTTTCAAAAGAAACAATGCTAACAATTGAAACTGGTAAAAGTTGTAACAATTGTAATCATAGTAACGACAGTAACTGTAGGAACAATTGTGATAACTAGACTGTGGTAACAATATTGAAAATAGTAACAATTGTAACACTAGTAACAATTACAGCAACAATAAAAAGGAAGAGCAATTGTATCGGTTCAATCACACTGGCAAAAGTAACAATATAAACAACAGAAACTAGTAAAATATTGCAACAATTGTAGTCATAGTGCGACAGTAACTGTAGGAGCGTTTGTAATAGTTAGACTGCGGTAACAATATTGAGACTAGTAACAATAGGACAACATAAACAGTAGAAACTAGTAGCAATTGTAACAATTACAGCACAGTAGAACAAAGAACAGTTGTATCAGTTCAATCGCAGTAGCAGAATTGGTTTTTCAATAGTAGCAATGTTAGCAATAAAAACCAGTAACAATTGGTACAATTGGAATCATAGTAACGAAAGTAACTGTAGGAGCAATCATGACAATTAACATGAAGTAAGAATATTGGGAATAGTTGCAACAGGAGTATATAAACACTAGAAACTAGTAGCAATTGTAACAATCAAAGCAATAGTAGAAGAATGAACAGTTGTATCAGTTCAATCACAGTAGCAGTATCGTCAGCTTTGCAATAGTACCAATGTTAACAATAGAAACTAGTGAAAACTGTGACAATTGTAATCATAGTAACGACAGTAACTGTACAAGCAATTATGACAGTTAAACTGCGGTAACAATATTGAAAGTAGTAACAATAAAGGAGCATAAACACTAGTAACAATTACAGCAACAGTATCAATTCAGTGATAGTGGCAACAATCACAACAGCTGCAACAAATGCAATAATTGCAACAATCGGAACAATTGCACCGATTGCAACAATCGCAACATTCGCAACAATCTCAGCAATAGCAACAATTGCAACAATTTCCAAATTGCAGTAATTGTAACAATTGCAACAATTTAACAATTGCTACAACTGCAACAATTATACGAATTATAACAATTGCAACAACTGCCGCGATTGCAACAATTGCAACAACTGCCGCATTGACAACAATTGCAACAAATGCAGCCGTTGCAACAATTTCAATCGTTGCAACTGTTGCAACGATTTCAACACCCTCAGCGATCGCAACAACTGCTACAATTGCAGCAATTTAACAATTGCAAGAATTGTACCAATTACAGCAATCGCGACAATTGCATCAATTGCCGCAATTACAAAATTCCAACTATTGCAGCAATTGCAATAATTCCAACAATTGCAACAAATGCAAAAGTGGTAGTAATTGCAACAGTTGCACCCGTTACAAAAATTGCAACAATTGCGACAATGGAACAACCGCAGCAATCACAACAATCGCAACAATTGCAATAATCGCAAACGTTGCAACAATTGCAACAATCGCAACAATCGCAACAATTGCGACAATTGCCCCCATTGCAACTGCAACAATTGTACCAATTGCAACAATAACAACTATTGCAACGAGTACAACAATTTCAATAGCTGCAACAATTGCATCAATTGCAACAATAACAACTATTGCACCACCTCCACAATCGCAATAATTGCAACAATTGCAACAATTGCAACAATTGCAGCAATTGGAGCAATTGCAGCAATTCCAACAATTGCAACAATTGCAGCAATTGCACCAATTGCAACGGTTGCAATGGCACAGTGGATACAATGGTTACACTAGTCACATTGCTTGCAATGGTTGTAATGTCTGTAAGAGTTGCAATGGTTTCAATGGATACAAGGATTACAATGGTTACTATGGTTACAACAACAATTGTAGCAATTGTAACTAGTGCAGCAATCGCAACTATAACAACAATTATAACATTTGGAGCAAGTGTAATAATTTAACAATTGTAGCAATTATAAGATTTGTAACAATTGCACCAATTGTAACAACCGTATCAATTACACCATTTGTAATAATTATGACAATTATAACAGTTGCATCGATTATGGCGAATGTAACAATTGCAACAATTACAACCATGCCAATAAGTGTTATAATTTCAGTGATTGCTACGGTTACAACAATTGTAACAATTATCAAATCGTATCAATGGTTGAAATTGCTACAATTGTTGCAATTGCTGCAATCGTTGTAACCGTTTCAATTGTAGTAGCGGTTGCAATTGTTGCAATTGTTACAATTGTTGAGTTTTGTTGCGTTTGTGGCGTTTGTTACGATTGTTGCTATTGTTGCGATTACTGAGATTGTTGCAATTGTTGTAATGGTTGCAATGGTTGCAATTGTCGCAATTATTGCAATTGTTGCAATTGCCGCAATTTGTGCAATTATTACAATTGTTGCAATTACTTCAATTGTTCTCATCGCAGCAATTGTTGGTTTGGCGCATTCTTTCATTTCTTGCAACTGTTGCAATTCACTCAACTGTTTTAATTGTTGCAATTGTTGCTATTGTTGAATTGTGTAATTGTTGCAGCTGTTACAAATGTTGCAATTGTAACATTTATTGCAATTGGTGAGATTGGCAAAATTGTAGCGAGTGTAGCAATTGTTGTGCTTGTTGCAAGTGTTGCAATGGTTGAGATGGTTAAAATTGTTACAACTGTTGCAATTGTTGTAATTGCGCAATTGTCGCAATTGTTGCAATTGTTGCAATAGTTGCATTGTTACAATTGTTTCTATTGCAATAGCTGTTGCTATTGTTTCGATTGTACAGTTGCAACACTTGTTACGCTTGTAACAATTGTTTCAAATGTACCAATTGTTACAATGGTGACAATTGTTACAATTGCTATAGTTGCAGCAATTGCAACCATTGTAGCAATTGCAACAATTGTATCCCTTGTAACCATTGTATCAATTGCCACAATTGTAGCAATTGCAACTTTCCCGCAATTGTAACAATTGTAATGATTGTAACAATTGCAGCACTTGCAACAATTTATCAGTTATGACAATTGCCACAACTGCAACACTTGCAACAGTTGTATCAGTTGCGGCACTTGCAACAACTACAACAATTTAACAATTGTAGCAATTGCAACAATTGTGAAACTACAACAATTGCCACGGTTATAATTTTGGTAACCATTGTAACAGTTGCAACGACTGTAGCAATTGCGCAAATTGCAAGATTTGTAACAATCGCAACAATTGCAACAATTGCAGCAAGTGCATCAATAGTAACAATTGTAACAATTGCAACAATTGCAGGAATTGCAACAACCGCAAGAAGTGTGACAATTTACCAATTGCATCAATTGTACCAATTGCAACAAGTCTACCGATTGTAACAATTGTTACAATTATAACAATTGTAACAGCCGTACAATCGCAGTAATTGAACAATTTTAACAATTGCTACAATTGTAACAACAGGAGAACACTAGCACTGAAAACTAGTAGCAATTGCTACAACTGTAGGAACAGCAGCAACAGTAGCAGTGGGAAAAGTTGTATCAGTTGAATCACAGAGGAAATATTGTCAGCTTACAAAAGTATCAATGCTAACAATCGAAACTAGTTAAAGTTGTGACAATTGTATTCATAGTAACGACAGTAACTGTAGGAGCAATAGTGATAACTAGACTGCGGTAACAATATTGAAAATAGTAACAATAGTAACACTAGTAACAATTACAGCAACAGTATCAGTTCAGAGAGTGGCAACAATCACAACAATCGCAACAGTTGCAACGATTGCAACAATCACGACAATCGCAACAAGTGCAACAATTGCAACAGATGCAAAGGTGGTAATAATTGCAACAGTTGCAACCGTTACAATAATTGCAAAATCGCGACAATTGCAACAATCGCAACAATCGCAACAATTGCATCCATTGCAACACTTGCAGTAATTGCAACAACTGCAACAATTGTAACAATTGCAACAATTGCTGCAATTGCAACAAATGCAACAATTTTAATAGTTGCAATAGTTACATCCATTGCAGCAATTGCAGCAATAGCAACAATTGCAACAAAACAACTATTGCACCAACACAACAAATGCAATAATTGAAACAATTGCACCAATTGCAACAATTGCAGCACATTCAACACTTTCAACAATTACAATTACAATAATTGTAACAATTGCAACAATCGCAACAATTGCAACAATTGCACCAATTGCAATAACTGCCACAATCCAGCAATTGTAACAATTGCCACAATTGCATCAAATGCACTAATTCCAGCAATTGCGTCAATTGCAACTATTGCAACCGTTGCAACTATTGCAACAGTTGCAACAATTACAATAGTTGCAACAATTGCATCAATTGCAACAATTGCAGCAATAGCAACAATTGCAACGAAACAACTATTGCATTACCACAACAATTGCAATAATTGCAACAATTGCAATAATTGCAACAATTGCAGCAATTGCAACAATTGCAGCAATTGCAACAATTGCAGCAATTGCAACAATTGCAACAATTCAACACTTTCAACAATTACAATTACAATAATTGTAACAATTGCAATAATCGCAACAATTGCAACAATTGCACCAATTGCAATAACTGCCACAATCCAGCAATTGTAACAATTGCCACAATTGCATCAAATACACTAATTCCAGCAATTCCATCAATTGCAACTATTGCAACAATTGCGCAATTACAACAATTGTAACAATTTCAACCATTGCAACACTTGCAACAATCGCAACAATTGCTACACTCGCTACAATTTTATCAATCGCATCAATTGCAATAAATGCTACAATTGCAACATTTGTAACAATTGCAACAATTGCAACAATTGCAGCAATAACAACAATTACAACGATTACAACAATTGAATCAATTGCAACAGCTGCAACAAATGCAACAAAGCGCATACTTAACAATTGCTGCGATGGCAACAATTGAAGTACTTGCAACAATTGTAATAATTGAACCAATTGCGGCAATAGCAACAATTACAACAACTGCAACAATTGCAATAATTGCGACAATTGCAACCATTGCAACCATTATAACAATTGCAACAATCCCTGTAATCGCAACAATCGTAGCAAACGCCACAAACGCAACAAACTCAACAATTGCAACCGTTACTATAATTGCAACAATTACAACGATTGCAAGAACCTCAACAATTGTAGTAATTTCAACTTGTGGCAATTTCAACCATTGATACGACTTGACAATTGTTACAATTGTTGTAACATTGCAATCGCTGAAATTATAACAATTCTTGACATGGTTGTAATTGTTGCAATTGTTACATTCGCCATAATCGATGCAACTGTTATGATTCTCATAATTGTTACAAATGGTGTAATTGATACAGTTGTTACAACTGGTGCAATTGTTACAAATGTTACAATTTCTATATTTGTCACAATTATTACAATTGTCCAGAATGTTATAATTGTTGTGATAGTTACCATTGTTGCGATTGTTGCAATAGTTACAATTGCTACAATTGTTACAATTGTTGAAATTGTTACAACCGTAATAACGATTGCATCCAGTGTGCTCATTGTACCCATTGCAACCATTACAACCGTTTTAACCATTTTAACAAATGCAACCATTCCCACCCGCGTAATAATTGTAACCATTGCGGCTACTGCAACCATTGCAACCATCGTAACCATTGAAATAATTGTAATCACTGTAGTCATTTACCAACTGTTGCAACTGTTACAATTGTTGCCATTGTTACAATTGTTACAATTGTTGCAATTATAATTGCAACAATTGCAGCAATTATTACCATTGCAACCATTGCCGCAGCCGCGACACTTATAACAGTTGTTACAATGATTGCAATGGTTCAGTTGCAACAATTGCTACAATTGTAGCAATTGCGTCAGTTGCAACAATTGTTACAATTATAACACTTGTAACAATTATAACAATTGCAACAATTGCAGCAATTGCAACCGTTGTACCAATTCTAAGAATTGTAACAATTGTAACTATTATAGCGATTGTAGCAATTGAAAAAATTGTGCCGATAGTAACAATTGTAATAATTAATCAATTGTAGTAATTGTCACAATTGTAACAATTAAAAGAATTGTTAGTTATGTTACAATAGTTGCATGCTTTTGGTTTTTTTAGCACTATGGTTACCATTGCTATAAATTAGTATCGTCTACAGTGTTGCTATAACTACATTTGTTAATTTTGTTAATATAGTTATTCTTGTAACTGTTGCTGTCAGTGCAACATTGCTACCATTAAGTTTTGTCTTGGTTAGTGCTTTTCAAATAATTTGGATTATTGTCATTGCTACAAATTACTATTGTCGTTATCGAAACTACGGCTACTGTTGTTGCTACTAATGCAATTGTGTTACTATTGTTACTATTGTAACTATTGCTACCATTGAGATTTGTATTAGTCGATTGTTACAAACTGCTCTTGTTGCTATCGTTGCCATTGTTACCATTGTTTTGATGCTATTTTTATTGCAAAGAGTGCTACCACCTAGGTTTAGCACACCTTTAACTTTAGCTTCTCGCAACTGTTACTACCATTGCCACGAATTACTATTGTTTTGATAGTTACTGCAGTTACAAATGTTACTGAAATACCACTGTGCCGCAATTGTTAGTATTGTACCTATTGCTACTATCAAGATTTTGTATACTTTGTCTTTGTTATTGGTACAACTACTATAAAATTACTATTGTCCCTTTGCTACTGCGGCTACAATTGCTACTATTAGCACCATTGCTTTACTATTCTTATTAATGCAACAATTGTTACTGGTGCAACATTGCTACCAATAACATTTTGTTAGTTAGTGCTATTGTTACGTTGGGATTATTATTGGCACTGTTACTAATTACTATTTATTTTATTGTTATTACTGTTGTTGCTTGTAATTGTTATTACTGTAACTATTGCAACAGGTGCAACACTGTAACTGTCGAGATTTTGTATTGGTCTATTGTTACAAATTAATCTTGTTGCTATAGTTTTGATTGTTACTATGGCTACAATTGGTTTGTTACTGTTGTTATTGCAATTCTTGTTAGAAATATGACATTGCTACCAACAAGGTTATGCACACCTTTGCCTTTATCGGTACTAATGTTCTTCTCGCAACTGTCGTTACTGTCGTTCTTATTGTTACTGCGGGTACAACTGTTACTATTGGTATCAGTATGCCACAATTGTTAAGATTGCAACTATTTCCGCTAGCATAGCAGTGCTAGCATCAAAATTTTGTGTGCCTTTGTTTGTGGCAATACTATTGTTATTGTTGGAGCTACAAGTTACTGTCGACACCATTGCTACTGCAGCTACAATTGTTACTATTGTTACCATTGTGTTATTATTGTTATGATGTAACTATTGTTACCAATGCATAGGGGGCTTGTAGACTTTTGACCTTGTTAGTACTATTGTTATTCTTGGAATTAATATTACCATTGTTACAAATTACTAGAGTCTTTATTGATAATACAGTTACAATTGTTACTATTAACACTATTGTGTTACAATTGCTAGCACTGTAACTATTGCTACAAATGCAACATTGCTACCATCGAGCACTTGTACACTTTTGTTTTTGTTAGCACTATTGTTATTATTGGAACTAATAGTACAATTGTTCAAATTGCATTAAGTCGACGAAAGCGTAAACCTTCCAAAAGTCTCTAAAACTTAGCAGCTTTATAAAACTAGGTCAGCTGAGTTATACGCATAAACTTGAAGGTAGAACGCCCACAATTCAGCTATTTAAACGTTTGCAGTATCGTTGGTGGCCTATCTTCAACAACTAACAAAACGTCAAAAATCAGCTTACGCCATCTAACCACAACATGCTCAGGCTTCTCCAAGCATACATTTTATTAAACTATTTCAGAAACGCGCGCTTTGAAAATATGCTTAGTTTGAAGAAAGACCACGCGTTCGATCTCGTATATTACTTCACCCCCACGTGAAGTAGAAGGCGGCGAAGCGAATCCAATAAGGACTCCCTCTTTGTCCCTTTCGCGTTTCTTACAAAGGATTCAAGGAGAATGGAATCAATTGTAGATGGTTCTTTTGATGTTTGAAAGCATCCTCGCTTGGAGCTACAGATTCTTAAATTAAGCTTTTCAGGGTTACTTTAAGACAGACGTAGATTTACGTACAGTTGAGAATTTCTGTGACACAAATGCGAAATGTGACACAATGTTGAGTTGGTATTTTCTTAGTTTAATTTGGCCTTGAAGGATTAAACGTGGCAGTGGCTAGAAAAAATGGGACACTAGTAACAATAGTTACAATAGTTAAAAATGTAACAATAGTTGCAATGGTAACTATAGTAACAGTTACAGTGGGAATATAGTAAAAATAGTAACACAAGTTATAACGATTGTGGCATTGGAGATAGCAGTCCTAAGAGTTGCACGGTTCAACAAATGATTAAACAAAAGTGGGTAATATCCTAGTAATAATAATGGTTTCACTAGTAACAATAGTTACAATAATAACATCAATTACGATCAATAGTAGCATTGCTAGACCATTACAAATAAGTACAATAGTAATTGGTGGGAATAGTAACTTGTAACAGTAGTAACTAAAATGAAAAATAACTAGTAACAATAATAGCTAGAAATAACCATAAATTTATAATAATAATAATAACTAGTAGCAATGGTTAATAGTAACTATAATAAGTAGTAGCAATAGTAGCCAATAACAATTGTAACTAATGACAGTGATAACTAGTAACGGTAGTAGCAGGTAGTAGTAATAACTAGAAACAAACGTAACTATAGTAACAACAGTGAATAGGATCAACAATAATTGTTAACAATAATTACTAATAACAAAAGTAAATAGTAACAATAGTAACTGGTATCGGTAGTATCGGTAATAACTTGTAACAATAGTAACCAGAAACAACGATAACTAGTAACAATAGTGACTGGAAACAACTACGACTAGTAACAATAATAACTAGTATAAGTAGAAAATAACAACAATAATAATTAGCAATAGTAGCGAGTAACAGTAGCACCTAATAGCAATAGTAACTAATAACGGTAGAAACTAGAAATAAACGTAACTATAGTCCATTCGCTTTAACTATAGGATGATGTCACAACTGGATAAAATACTACATTACCAATGTTAGCTTAAACTATAATATATTTAATGAAAGATAACTAATAACTGATGACTGATGAGTGATGCCTGATGACTGATAACTGATTACCGATGACTGATGACTGATGACTGATGACTGATGACTGTTGACTGATGACTGATGACTGATGACTGATGACTGATGACTGATGACTGATGACTGATGACTGATGACTGATGACTGATGACTGATGACTGATGACTGATGACTGATGACTGATGACTGATGACTGATGACTGATGACTGATGACTGATGACTGATGACTGATGACTGATGACTGATGACTGATGACTGATGGCTAGTGACTGATTGATGACCGATGAACGATGACTGATGACTGATGACTGATGACTGATGACTGTTGACTGATGACTGATGACTGATGACTGATGACTGATGACTGATGACTGATGACTGATGACTGATGACTGATGACTGATGACTGATGACTGATGACTGATGACTGATGACTGATGACTGATGACTGATGACTGATGACTGATGACGATGACTGATGACTGATGACTGATGACTGATGACTGATGACTGATGACTGTGACCTGATGACGATGACTGATGACTGATGACTGATGACTGATGACTGATGACTGATGACTGATGACTGATGACTGATGACTTGATGAACTGATGACTGATGACTGATGACTGATGACTGATGACTGATGACTGATGAACTGATGACTGATGACTGATGACTGTGACTGATGACTGTTGACTGATGACTGATGACTGATGACTGATGACTGATGACTGATGACTGATGACTGATGACTGATGACTGATGACTGATGACTGATGACTGATGACTGATTGATGACCGATGACTGATGACTGATGACTGACTACTGATGAGTGAGGACTGATGACTGCTGACTAACTGATGACATGACTGATGATTGATAACTGATGACTAATGACTGATAGCTGATGACTGATGAACTGATAACTGATAACTGATAACTGATAACTGATAACTGATAACTGATAACTGATAACTGATAACTGATGACTGATGACTAATAACTAATGGCTGATGACTGATGACTGATCACTGGTGACTGATAACGGATGACCCATGACCGATGACCGATGACTTATGACCGATGACCGGTGACCGATGACCGATGACCGATGGCCGATGACCAATGACTGATGACCGATGACTGATGACCGATGACCGATGACCGATGACCGATGACCGATAAAAGAATACCGAATACCGATAACCGATGACCGTTAACCGAAACCGATAACTAATCACTGATCACTGATGACTGATATTTGATAACTGATAACTGATAACTGATGACTGATAACTGATAACTGATAACTGATAACTGATAACTGATAACTGATAACTGATAACTGATAACTGATAACTGATAACTGATAACTGATAACTGATAACTGATAACGATAACTGATAACTGATAACCTGATAACTGATAACTGATAACTGATAACTGATAACTGATAACTGATAACTGATAACTGATAACTGATAACTGATAACTGATAACTGATAACTGATAACTGATAACTGATAACTGATAACTGATAACTGATAACTGATAACTGATAACTGATAACTAATGATAACTGATAACTGATAACTGATAACTGATAACTGATAACTACTGATAACTGATAACTGATAACTGATAACTGATAACTGATAACTGATAACTGATAACTGATAACTGATAACTGATAACTGATAACTGATAACCGATAACTGATAACTACCGATAACTGATAACTGATAACTGATAACTGATAACCGATAACTGATAACTGATAACTGATAACTGATAACTGATAACTGATAACTGATAACTGATACTAACGATAACTGATAACTGATAACTGATAACTGATAACCGATAACTGATAACTGATAACTGATAACCTGATAACTGATAACCTGATAACCTGATAACTGATAACCGATAACCGATAACTGATAATGATAACTGATAACTGATAACTGATAACTGATAACCGATAACCGATAACGATAACTGATAACTGATAACTGATAACTGATAACCTGATAACGATAACGATAACTGATTACTGATAACTGATAACTGATAACTGATAACTAATAATTGATAACTAATTACTGATAACTGATAACTGATAACTGATAACTGATGACTGATGACTGATGACTGATAAGTGATAAGTGATAAGTGATAAGTGATAAGTGATAAGTGATAAGTGATAAGTGATAAGTGATAAGTGATAAGTGATAATGATAAGTGATAAGTGATAATGATAATGATAAGTGATAAGTGATAAGTGATAAGTGATATGATAAGTGATAAGTGATAAGTGATAAGTGATAAGTGATAATGATAAGTGATAAGTGATAAGTGATAATAAGTGATATGATAAGTGATAAGTGATAATGATAAGTGATAAGTGATAAGTGATAAGTGATAAGTGATAAGTGATAAGTGATAAGTGATAAGTGATATGATAAGTGATAGATGATAAGTGATAAGTGATAAGTGATAAGTGATAAGTGATAGTGATAAGTGATAAGTGATAAGTGATAAGTGATAAGTGATAAGTGATAAGTGATAAGTGATAAGTGATAAGTGATAAGTGATAAGTGATAAGTGATAAGTGATAAGTGATAAGTGATAAGTGATAAGTGATAAGTGATAAGTGATAAGTGATAAGTGATAAGTGATAAGTGATAAGTGATAAGTGATAAGTGATAAGTGATAAGTGATAAGTGATAAGTGATAAGTGATAAGTGATAAGTGATAAGTGATAAGTGATAAGTGATAAGTGATATCTGATAACTGATAACTGATAACTAATAACTAATAACTAATAACTAATAACTGATAACAATAGTCACTAGTAACAGCAGTAACTTACATGAGTAGTAACTAGTAACAATTGCAAATAGTAACAAGAACTAGTAACAGTAATTGCTACGAACACCGATAACTAGCGTAACTTGTCAATAACTAGTAGCAATAGTAAATAGTATCAACGGTAACTAATAACAATAATTGTAAACAACAGAAGCAATTAATTACTAATAGTAGTAACTAGTGGCAATAGTAACGGTAGTAATTTGTAACAAGTGTAACTAGTAACAACACTGACTATAAACAATAACAACTAGTAACAATAATAGCTAGTACCACCAGTATATGGTAACAACATTTACCATTAACAACAGTAACTAGTAACAATAGTAATTAATAATAATTGTAACTGGAAATAACAGTAGTAAGCAACGAAAGAAACGAATAACAATAGTAAGTGGTAACCAGAGTAACTAGTAACGAAAATAACTGGTATCTGTAGTAACTAATAACAATAATTGAAAAAAAAGTAACTAGTAACAATAGTTACTAGAAGAAACAATAAGTAGTAACAATAGTAATTAGTATCAATGATAAATAGTGACAATAGTAACTAGTAACAATAGTAACTAGCAACAGAAACAACTAGAAACAATAGCAACTAGTACTAATAACAAATAGTAACAATAATGACTAGTTTCAATGGTAACTAGTAACAATAATAACTAAAAACAATGGTAACTAGTAACGGTTGTAATTTGCAACAAGTGTAACTAGTAACAACAGTGACTATAAACAACAATAACTAGTAACAATAGTAACTAGTAGCAATAGTAAATGGTAACCTAAGCAACTATTAACAGCAGTTACTAGTAATAATAGTAATTAGTTATAATGGTAACTGGAAATAACAGTAGTAAGCAACAAAAGAAACGGATAACAATAGTGGCTGGTAACAAGGGTAACTAGTAACAATAGTAACTGGTATCTGTAGGAACTAGTAACAATGGTAACTGGAGAAAAAGGTAACTAGTAACAATAGTGACTAGAAGAAACTATAAGTAGTAACAATAGTAACTAGTAGCAATAATAAATAGTGACAACAATAACTAGTAACAATAGTAACTAGCAACAGAAATAATAGTAGCTAGTACTAATAGCAAGAAGTAACAATAGTAACTAGTTTCAATAGTAACTAGTAACAATAATAACTAGAAGCAACGGTAACTAGTAACGATAATAATTTGTAAGAATAGTTACTAGAAACAAGTGCAACTAGTAACAACAGTGCCTATAAACAACAATAACTAGTAACAATAATTACTAGTAGCAATAGTAAATAGTAACAATAGTAACTATTAACAGCAGTAAGTAGTAACAATAGTAATTAGTAATAAGGGTAACTGAAAATAACAGTCGTAAGCGACAAATGAAGCGAATAACAATAGTGACTGGTAACAAGAGTAACTAGTAGCAATAGTAACTACTATCTGTAGTAACAATAATAACTGGAAAAAAGTAACTAGTAACAATAGTCACTAGAAAAATCAATAAGTAGTAACAATAATTAGTAGAAATAATAAATAGTGGCAATGGTAATTAGTAACAATAGTAACTAGCAACAGAAATAACTAGAAATAATACTAGCTAGTACTAATAGCAAATAGTAAATAATAACAATAGTAACCAGTAACAATAATAGTTGGTAACAATAGTAACCGGTAACAATACTGACTGCTAACAATAGTAACTAGTAAGGTAGTAACTTGTAACAATTATAACAATTAATGGCAGTAGTAACTAGTAACAGTAGTAACTTGTAACAGTAGTTGGTAGAAACAAATGCAACTGGCAACAATAGTTACTGGAAACAAGCATAACTAGTAGCACTATGCACTAGCAGCAATAGTATATAGCAATAACAATAACTACCAGCAATAGTAACGGATTACAAAGTGACTGACAACTGTAGCTATTAACAACAGTAACTAGTAACGGTAGTAGCTCGTAACAGTAATAATCAGAAATGAAGATTACCAGTAACAATAGTGACTAGAAGCAAAATTCTTAAACTAAGCTTTTCAGGGTTGCTTTAAGACAGATCATGTGGATTTACATGTAGTTGAGAATTTCTGTGACGGAAATGAGAAACGTGACACAAATAGTACAAACTACGCTTTAAGTTGGTATTTTCTTAGTTTAATTTGGTGTTGAAAGATTAAACGTGATAGTGGCTAGAAAAAATGAGTACACTAGTAAGAATAGTTACAATAGTTAAAAATGTAACAATAGTTGCAATGGTAACTATAGTAACAGTTACAGTGGGAATATAGTAAAAATAGTAACACAAGTTATAACGACTGTGGCATTGGAGATAGCAGTCCTAAGAGTTGCACGGTTCAACAAATGATTAAACAAAAATGAACAATATCTTAGTAATAATAATGGTTTTACTAGTAACAATAGTTACAACAACAACAATTACGATTAATAGTAGCATTGCTACACCATAAACAATAAGTACAATAGTAACTGGTGGGAATAGTAACTTGTAACAGTAGTAACTAGAATGAAAAGTAACTAGTAACAATAGTGACTAGAAATAACCATAAATTTATAATAATAATAACTAGTAGCAGTGGTCAATAGTAACTATAATAACTAGTAGCAATAGTAGCCAGTAACAATTGTAACTAATGACAGTGGTAACTAGTAACGGTAGAAGCATGTAACAGTAATAACTAGAAACAAACGTAACTGGTAACAACAGTGAATAGGATCAACAATAACTACTAATAACAAAAGTAAATAGTAACAATAGTAACTAAAAACAATAGTAGCTGGTTACAATAGTAATTGGTATCGGTAGTACCTAGTAACAATGATAACTAGAAACAATAGTGACCAGTAGCAATAGTGCTGGTAACATTAGTAACTTGTAACAATAATAACTAGAAACAAAAGTAACTAGTAACGATATTGACTAAAAGCGACAATAACTAGTAACAATACTTAATAAGTGATAAGAATAGTAACTAGTAACAATAGTAAGTAGCAACTGTGTAACTAGTAACAATAATAACAAACGACAGTAGCTTGTAACAATAATCCGGCTATCAATAATGACGTATTAATAAAACTAGCGGTAGTAACTTGAAACAATAATACTAGACACTAAGGTAACCAGTAACAATAGTGACTAGAAGTAACAATAACTAGTAACAATAATAACTAGTAGCAATAATAAACAGCGTCAACAGTAAATGGTAAATATAATTAGAGGCAATAATTGGAAACAATAGTAGCTAGTAACTAATAACAATAATAACTAATAACAGCAGTAACTTTACAAGAGTAGTAGGTGCAATCATAATAATTAATAACAATAGTAACTAGTAGCAATAATAAATAGTAACAACAGGAACTAGTAACATTAATAGCTACGAACACCTATAACTAACGTAACTTGTAACAATAGTACCTAGGAACGATAGTTGTTAATAACAATAGAGACAGGGTGCAATAGTGACTGGCAATAATAGTAACTAGTATCCTCAGTAGCTAGTAACGGTAGTAACTTATAACAGTAATAACTAGACACAAAGGCAAATGGTAACAATAGTGACTAAAACTTGATTTTTATTGGTAAACTAGAATTTTCGTGTAAAACTTAAATTTTCGTGGAAAACTTAAATTTTCGTAGAAAACTTGAGTTTTCGTGGAAAACTAGAGTTTTCGTGGAAACCTTGCGTTTTCGTGGATAACTTGTTTTTTGTGGACAACTTGAGTATTCTTGGAAAACTTGCGTTTTTGTGGAAAACTTGAGTTTTCGTGGAAAACTCGAGGTTTAGTGGGAAACTTGAATTTATGTGGAAAACTTAAATTTTCGTGAAAAACTTAAATTTTCGTGGAAAACTTGTGTTTTCGTGGAAAACTTATGTTTTCGTGGAAAACTTGTGTTTTCGTGGAAAACTTGTGTTTTCGTGGAAAACTTGTGTTTTCGTGGAAAACTTGTGTTTTCGTGGAAAACTTGTGTTTTCGTTGACAAATTGAGTTTTCTGGGAAAACTTAAAATTTTGGGGAAAAAATTGAGTTTCCGTGATAAACTTGAATTTCGTGGAAAACTTAAATTTTCGTGGAAAACTTGAATATTCGTGTAACACTTGAGTTTCCGTGGAAAACTGGAGTTTTTGCGGAAGCCTTGAATTTTTGTGGAAAGCTTGCATTTCCGTGAGGAACCTGAATTTTGGCAAGAAACTTAAATTTTCGTGAAAAACTTGAATTTTCTTGAACAACTTGAGTTTTCGTGGAAAACTTAAGTTTTCGTGGACAAATTGAGTTTTCTGGAAATACTTTAGTTTTTTGGGAAAAACTTGAGTTTTCGTGGAAAACTTGAATTTTCGTAAAAAACTTGAGAGTTTAGGCGGAAACTTTGAATTTTCGTACAAAACTTGAATTTCCGTAAGGAATACGAATTTTTGTGAAAACTTGTTTTTTGTGGAAAACTTGAATTTTTCGTGCAAAACTTGAAATTTCGTGAAAACCTTAAATTTTCATGGGAAACTTGAACTTTTGTGAACAATTTGAGTTTTCGTGGAAAACTTGAATTTTCGTGGACAACTTGAATTTTCGTGGAAAACGGTTTTTTAGAAAACTCAAGTTTTCGCGGAAAACTTGAATTTTCGTGCAAAACTTGAATTTTCGTGCAAAACTTGAATTTTCGTGAACTTGAGTGTTCTTGAAAACTTGAGTTTTCGTGGACAACTTGAATTTTCGTAAAAAACTTGAATTTTCTTGAACAACTTGAGTTTTCGTGGAAAACTTAAGTTTTCGTGGACAAATTGGGTTTTCTGGAAATACTTTAGTTTTTTGGGAAAAACTTGAGTTTTCGTGGAAAACTTGAATTTTCGTAAAAAACTTGAGAGTTTAGGCGGAAACTTTGAATTTTCGTACAAAACTTGAATTTCCGTAAGGAATACGAATTTTTGTGAAAACTTGTTTTTTGTGGAAAACTTGAATTTTTCGTGCAAAACTTGAAATTTCGTGAAAACCTTAAATTTTCATGGGAAACTTGAACTTTTGTGAACAATTTGAGTTTTCGTGGAAAACTTGAATTTTCGTGGACAACTTGAATTTTCGTGGAAAACGGCTTTTTGTAGAAAACTCAAGTTTTCGCGGAAAAACTTGAATTTTCGTGCAAAACTTGAATTTTCGTGCAAAACTTGAATTTTCGTGAACTTGAGTGTTCTTGAAAAACTTGAGTTTTCGTGGACAACTTGAATTTTCGTAAAAAAAACTTGAATTTTCTTGAACAACTTGAGTTTTCGTGGAAAACTTAAGTTTTCGTGGACAAATTGGGTTTTCTGGAAATACTTTAGTTTTTTGGGAAAAACTTGAGTTTTCGTGGAAAACTTGAATTTTCGTAAAAAACTTGAGAGTTTAGGCGGAAACTTTGAATTTTCGTACAAAACTTGAATTTCCGTAAGGAATACGAATTTTTGTGAAAACTTGTTTTTGTGGAAAACTTGAATTTTCGTGCAAAACTTGAAATTTCGTGAAAACCTTAAATTTTCATGGGAAACTTGAACTTTGTGAACAATTTGAGTTTTCGTGGAAAACTTGAATTTTCGTGGACAACTTGAATTTTCGTGGAAAACGGCTTTTTAGAAAACTCAAGTTTTCGCGGAAAACTTGAATTTTCGTGCAAAACTTGAATTTTCGTGCAAAACTTGAATTTTCGTGAACTTGAATGTTCTTGAAAACTTGAGTTTTCGTGGACAACTTGAATTTTCGTAAAAAAACTTGAATTTTCTTGAACAACTTGAGTTTTCGTGGAAAACTTAAGTTTTCGTGGACAAATTGGGTTTTCTGGAAATACTTTAGTTTTTTGGGAAAAACTTGAGTTTTCGTGGAAAACTTGAATTTTCGTAAAAAACTTGAGAGTTTAGGCGGAAACTTTGAATTTTCGTACAAAACTTGAATTTCCGTAAGGAATACGAATTTTTGTGAAAACTTGTTTTTTGTGGAAAACTTGAATTTTTCGTGCAAAACTTGAATTTTCGTGAAAACCTTAAATTTTCATGGGAAATTTGAACTTTTGTGAACAATTTGAGTTTTCGTGGAAAACTTGAGTTTTCGTGGACAACTTGAATTTTCGTGGAAAACGGTTTTTTTTAGAAAATTCAAGTTTTCGTGGAAAAACTTGAATTTTCGTGCAAAACTTGAATTTTCGTGTACTTGAGTGTTCGTGGCAAACTTGAGTTTTCGTGGACAACTTGAATTTTCGTGAATAACTTGAATTTTCCTGGAAAAATTGAGTTTTCGTAGAAAACTTGAGTTTCCGTGCAAAACTAGAATTTTCGTAGGAAACTAGGTTTTTCGTGGAGAACATTAATTTTCGAGGACAATCGAGTTTTCGTGAAAAACTGAGTTTTCGTAAAAAACTTGAATCTCCGTGGAAATCTTGAGTTTTTGGGAAAAACTTAAATTTTCGCGAAAAACTTGCATTTTCGTCGGAAACTTGAGTTTTCGTGGAAACCTTGAATTTTAGTCGAAAACTTGAAATTTCGTGAGGACCTTCAATTTTCGTGGAAAGCTCGAATTTTCGTGAAAACCTTAAATTTTCATGGGAAACTTAAGTTTTCGTAAAAAAACTTGAATTTTCGTGAACAGCTTAAGTTTACGTGGAAAACGAATTTTCGTGGAAAACTTTAGTCTCCGTGGAAAACTAAAATTTTCGTGGAAAAGATTAATTTTCGTGGACAACTCTAGCTTTTGTGGAAAACTTGAGTTTTCGTGAAAAACTTGAATCTCCGTGGAAAACTTGAGTTTTGTGGACAACTTGAGTTTTTGGAAAAACTGAAATTTTTGCGAAAAAACTTGCATTTTTATGGGAAACTTGAGTTTTTGTGGAAACCTTGAATTTTCGTGGAAAACTTGAAATTCCGTGCGGAACTTCAATTTTCGTGGAAAGCTCGAATTTTCGTGGAAAACTTGAATTTTTCGTGCAAAACTTGAATTTTCGTAAAAACTTGAATTTTCGTGGAAAACTTTACTTTTCGTGGAAAACTTTAGGTTTTGTGGAAAACTTGAATTTTCGTGTAAAACTTGAATTTTCGTGAACAACTTGAGATTTCGTGAAAAACTAGTGATTTCGTGGACAAATTGAGTTATCTGTGAAAACTTGAGTTGTCGTGGAAAACTTGAATTATCGAAAAAACTTGAGTTTTCGTGGAAAACTTGAATTTTCGTGAAAAACTTGAGTTTTCGTGGAAAACTGGAGTTTTCGTGGAAACCTTGAATTTTCGTGGAAAACTTGAATTTTCTTGGGAAACTTAAATTTTTGTGGAAAGCTTGGATTTTTCATTTTTGTGGAAAACTTGAATTTTCGTAAGAAACTTCAATTTTCGTGGGCAGCTCGAATTTTCGTGGAAAACTTGAATTTTTCGTCCAAAACCTGAATTTTCGTGAAAAACTTGACTTTTCGTGGAAAACTTAAGTTTTCGCAAAAAACTTGAATTTTCGTGAAAAACTTGAACTTTTGGGCCAATTTGAGTTTTCGTGGACAACTTGAATTTTCGTAGAAGACGGCTTTTTGTGGAAAACTCAAGTTTTCGTGGAAAAACTTGAATTTTCGTGCAAAACTTGAATTTTCGCGAACTTGAGTGTTCGAGGAAAACTTGAGTTTTCGTGGACAACTTGAATTTTCGTGTAAACTTGAGTTTTCGTTGAAAACTTGAGCTTCCGTGCAAAACTAGAATTTTCGTAGGAAACTAGGTTTTTCGTGGGAAACATTAATTTTCGAGAACAATCGAGTTTTCGTGAAAAACTTGAGTTTTCGTAAAAAACTTGAATCTCCGTGGAAATCTTGAGTTTTTGGGAAAAACTTAAATTTTTGCGAAAAACTTGCATTTTCGTGGGAAACTTGAGTTTTCGTAGAAACCTTGAATTTTAGTCAAAAACTTGAATTTTCGTGAGGAACCTTAATTTTCGTGGAGAGCTCGAATTTTCGTGAAAAACTCGAATTTTTCGTGCAAAACTTGAATTTTCGTAAAAACTTGACTTTTCGTGGAAAACTTGACTTTTCGTGGAAAACTTTAGTTTTCGTGGAAAACTTAAATTTTCGTGTAAAACTTGAATTTTCTTGGGAAACTTGAATTTTTGTGGAAAGTTTGAATTTTTCATGTAAAACTTCAATTTTTGTGGAAAACTTGAATTTTCGTAAGGAACTACAATTTTCGTGGAAAGCTCTAATTTTCGTAAAAAATTAGACTTTTCGTGGAAAACTTAATTTTTCGCGAAAAACTTGAGTTTCCGTGCAAAACTAGAATTTTCGTAGGAAACTTGAATTTTCGTGGAAAACTTGAATTTTCGAGGACAATCGAGTTTTCGTGAAAAACTTGAGTTTTCGTGAAAAACTTGAATCTTCGTGGTGAACTTAATTTTATGTGGAAAACTTGAGTTTTTGTGAAAAACTGAACTTTTCCCGAAAAATTGAAATTTCGTGGAAAACTTGAAATTTTGTGGAAAACTTGAATTTTCGTACAAAACTTGAATTTTCGTGAAAAACTTGAGTTTTCGTGGAAAACTGGAGTCTCGTGAAAAACGTAAATTTTCGTGGAAAACTTGGATTTTTGCGAAAACCTTGAATTTTCGTGAAAAACATGAGTTTCAACTTGAATTTTCGTGGAAAACTTGAATTTTTGTAGACAACCTGAGTTTTCTTGAAAAACTTGAGTTTTCGTGGAAAACTTGAGTTTTCGTGGAACACTTGACTTTTCGTGGAAAACTTGAAATTTCGTGTAAAACTTAAGTTTTCGTGTAAAACAATAGCTTGTAACAATAATAACTAGAAACAAATGTAACTAGTAGTAATAGTGACTAGAAGTAACAACTAGTAACGATAGTAGGTAGTAACAATGGTAACTAGTAGCAATACTAATTAGAAACATAGCTAAGTAGTATCAATATTGACCAAAAGTAACAATAACTAGTTACAATAATCCCTAGTAGCAATGGTAAATAGTAACAATAGTAACCAGAAATAATAGTAGCTAGTAACAATGGTAACAGGCAACAATAGTGACTGCTAACAATAATAACGAGTAGCAATAGTATTTAGAAACGGTAGTGACTTGTAACAAAGGCAACTAGTAACAATAGTAACTAGTAGTAACAGTAACTATTAACAATAATAATTAGTAGCAATAGTAAATAGTAACAGTAGTAACTACTAACAATAGTAACTAGTAGTAACCGTAGTAACTAATAATAATAACTAGTAACAATAATAACCCAAAACAAGAGTAATTAGTAGAAATAGTAACTAGTAACGGTAGTAACTTCCAACAATTTTAAGTAGAAACAAAAGCAACTAGTAACAATAGTGACTACAAACAACAACAATTAGTTACAATAATAACTAATAGCAATTGTGAATAGTAACAGTAGCAAATAGTAAAAATAATAACTAAAACCAATAGTAACTAGTAACAATAATAACTAGAAACAATGGTAACTAGTGACTGTTGTAATTTGTACCAATAAAGTAACAGTAGTAACTAGTAACAATGGTAGCTAGTATCAATAACAATGGCAACAATAGTCTCCATGAAACGTTAAAACGTAGCAAGAGCATGCGCAAACCAAAAGATACGATGTCTACAGTAACCTAGTTTCAAGGACGAAAAAAGTCCGCTACAGACAACTTTCTACTACTTACATTTCGGGCTCAAGGTGGACCATATAGCCAACGTACGATTAAAAAATATCGTCAGTTCTTGGGGGAAGTTATTGAGTTGGTAAAAGCCCCTTACTCTTCAGCTGAGTAGCGATTTTCAGCTCCTCATTGCTTTTGGATAGAAACTTTCCAATGTGTTACCGTATTGGTCGAGCATGCGCAGTGTAACTGTTTTGTGACCTGGGTTATGTGTAGCTGTTATTAAAGTAAGTTTATTTCCTTACCTTGTTGACACTTGTAAAGGTCATGACCTGTTGAAGCGTTTTGAAGACAGTTGTGATGTCGACACCTGCACCTATACTGATACCGATGCCTTGATCTATATTTGTTCTTCTCTCGTGTAAACTTACCTGCGAGTTACACTACTTGTTTCCAAGCACTCAACTAACATCCCTCTTTTTTTCAGAATATTCGGAATAAAATGTTCGAGATGCGGCGACCGAATCCTACCCCACGAAATGGTAATGCGCGCGCAACAGCACGTCTTCCACCTAGCATGCTTCGTCTGCGTAGTCTGCTGCCAACCCCTACAAAAAGGCGAGCAATTCGTCCTACGCGCCGGCCAACTATTCTGCAGACCAGACTTCGAAAAAGAAATGTACTTAATGCAACAAGCAGGCTCGGGAGACGACGACATGTTAGACGAAGGACGACCACGCGACGGCCGAAGAGGCCCAAAACGACCACGTACGATTCTAACCTCAGCTCAACGACGACAGTTCAAAGCATCGTTCGAAGTTAGCCCGAAACCTTGCCGAAAAGTCCGAGAAGCCCTAGCGAAAGAAACGGGCTTAAGCGTTAGGGTTGTACAGGTTTGGTTTCAGAACCAAAGGGCGAAGATGAAGAAGATACAGCGGAAGGCAAAGCAGGAGGATGGTAAGTCGCCTAGCGACAAGGAGAAGCTTGATAAAGACGAGAAGTGTATCAAACAAGAATCGCCGTCGAGTGATTATTTAGGACTTGGTGGGATGGGAGAGGCTGGCTTTCCCACTTCAACCCAGCCGCTTAATCCAAACATGCCGTACTCACCTGACGGTAAGTTACACCTAACGAACTCTATCTCACTTTGTTAATTTCAGACGCGTACCCGGCGCATTCAGGCGATAGCTTCTGTAGTTCCGATATCTCGCTGGATGGCAGTACGAATTTTGACCACTTAGACGAAGCCACTTCGGATACATTATCGTTGCAGAATATGGAACTGCAGTCGGCGCATGCGCGCGCGCATGAAACAATGCCACCTGGTGCTATAACAAACCCTATTGATAAACTCTACCTCATGCAAAATTCCTACTTTAGTACTGACCAATAAGCTTCTGCGTACGACAAACGCCCTTTGTGCTAAAAGACTGAGCTTTGCTACTTGTTCTTCGAGCGCCACCGCTTTCTTTTTCAGCTATATGAAGGGTTTCTACCTTACCTGAATATTAATAACCTGATTATTAAAACCGTAATAATTAGTATCACAAACCGTAGCCGATGATAGCCGATGGTTACAGCTTGCGAAAGCAGATCCGGCTAAACCAAAACAAACAGCTTCTTCTTCCGCTAGTAAATTAGTTTAGGCTACGACTACATCCAAAAAATGCTACGAAATGCGCGTTTATTCTGTTTTTCCATCGCTTCCCATGCATACCCAAGAAAGTGTAATAAGCGCGACGCGTTTGTCGCATTACAGCACTTGCAGAATTCTCAGACGCTTTCTATATCGCATGCAATTTTTTAAAAAAAGACTGTAATGTAAGGCAAATTTGGCGCCCAACGTTGCGGCGGTCATCGACCGTGAAAACGTGCAGCAGCAGAATACACCAGGGGGCGTTGTTTCTAAACCAATATTTCAACAGAGTTATGCGACGCGACGGTTGAGAAATGAAGTAGGTGCAAAACTAAGAGCAAAGAGCGTCTGTCGCCGTATAATTTTGTTGTCCAAATCTAGTCACTAGCTCTAAGATTTATAGCTTTTTTGTACATATAGATATGCAATGGTACTATATATATGATAAGGAGATTTTATATATGTTAGACAATGTATATATAAATATATGACGTAGTTACATGAGCTCTGAGTCGAATTATTCAATGTGATCATTAATATTCTAGAATTTGCCATTGCTTAGATTTTATTATGTCTATTTTAAATAAATAATACCGCCAATGTGATTTTTTTAATTTTTTTGTATACATTGGGAATCGTTGGACTCTCTCTCTCTCCCTTGTTGTGCGCGCGCAGCTCTCTCTCTCTCAAGAGAGAGAGAGAAAGAGAGAAAGAGATAGCGGGAGAAAGAGAGAGAGGGAGAGAGAAAGAGAGAGAAAGAGCGAGAGAGAGAGAAAGAGAGAGAAAGAGAGAAAGAAAAAGAAAGAGAGAGAAAGAGAAAGAACGAGAGAGAAAGAGAGAGAGAAAGAGAGGGAAAGAGAGAGGGGGGGGAAAGAGAGAGAAAGAAAGAGAAAGACAGAGAAAGAAAAAGAAAGAAATAAAAAGAGAAAGAGGCAAAGAAAGATAAAGGCAAAGAGAGAGAAAGGAAGAGAGAGAGAAGAAGAGAGAGAATGGTGGATCTTTCCATCTGAACTAAAACCTCCACAAAGACAACCCGAAAAAGAGTTTGGAATGAAACTGATCGCACTTCAATAGACAAAAAATGTTTTAAACACAATTCAAAAACTATGTTTTATCTGTCAACCAACAGGAACACTCGGGCGTGTCTAATACGGCAAGTATTTAGGATCCAGGCTAGGTTAGAACCATACCCACGGTGCCACTATTACCGATGGGTCCAAAACACCGTCAGAAGAAGCTCAGAGATGTAGGTGTCAGTTTGCTTGAAAGAAACCGGCCGCGTTGCAGCAGCTACTACAATGGCATCTCAAAACGTCCAAACAAACCCAAAGCGTTCAAACACGTGGCAACGCGTTCCAAAGCATTGGTGCTGCAAAAGATTGCAACCTCCCACAAAACGTTTCCAAGCATTGTAAAAGAATAGAAAGCATCTCAAAGCATCACATCGTTTCTCAAAACGTTCTAAAAGGCCCAAAGCGTCCAAACACGTCGCAACGCGTTCCAAAGCATCCGAAAGCATCTCACAGTGCTCCAAAAAATTCCAACGCGCCATAAAGCGTCTCAAAACATCGTAAAGGATTACAAATTATCTCAAAGCTTCACAAAGTTTCTCAAATCGTCCCAAACGGACCCAAAACGTCCAAAAACGTTGCAACGCATTCGAAAGCAGCTCAAAGTACTTCAAAAATTTCTAAAGCACCACAAAACGTCTCAAAGCATGGAACAGGATTGCAAAGCATTTCAAAGCTTCTCAAAGCATCCCAAACGGACCCAAAGCGTCCAAAGACGTCGCAGCGCGTTCCAAATCATTCTAAAGTAGCTCAAACTGCTCCAAAAAATTCCAACGCACCACATAACGTCTCAAAGCATCGTAAAGGATTACAAAGCATCTCAATGCTTCTGAAAGCGTCCTAAACCGACCCAAAGCGTCCAAACACGCCGCAACATGTTTCAAAGCATACAAAAGCTTCTCAAAGCGTCGCAAACGGACCTGAAGCGTCCAAACACGTCTAAACGCGTTTCAACTCATCCGAAAGCAGCTCAAAGCGCTGCAAGAAATTTCAACGCACCACATAACGTCTCAAAGCATCGTAAAGGTTTACAAAACATCTCAAAGCCTCTGAAAGCATCCCAAACGGACCCAAAATGTCCAAACACGTCGCAACGCGTTCCAAAGCATTCGGAAGTATCTCAAAGCGCTCCAAAAAATTACAACACGCCACAAAACGTCTCAAAGCCTCGTAAAGCATTACTATGCATCTCAAAGCTTCCAAAAGCTTCTCAAACCGTGCCAAACAGACCTAAAGCGTCCAAGCAAGTCGCAACGCGTTCCAAAACATTTGAAAGCATTTCAGTATGCTGCAAAAGATTCCAACCTTCCACAAAATGTCTCCAAGCCTCGCAAAGTATTAAAAAGCAACTAAAAACATCCCAAGGACTCTCAAAACATCACAAACGGACTCAAAGCGTCCAAACACGTCGCAACGCGTTCCAAAACACTCGAAAGTATCTCAAAGGGCTCCAAAACATTCCAACGCGCCACAAAACGTCTCAAAGCATCATAAAGCATTACAAAACGTCTCAAAGTATCCCAAAGCTAGTCAAAGCGTCCCAAACGAAACCAAAGCGTCCAAACACGCCGTAACGCGTTCCAAAGCATTCGATGGCAACTCAAAGCGCTCTAAAATTCCAACGTACCACAAAACGTCTCAAAGCATCGTAGAGGATTATAAAGCATCTAGAAGCATCCTAAAGTTTCTGAAGACGTCCCTAACGAACCCAAATCGTTCAAACACGTCGCAATACGTTCCAAAATATTCTAAAGCACCTCAACACGCTCCAAAAAATTCCAACGCGTCACAAAACGTCTTAAAGCATCTTAAAGGATTACGAGGCATCTCAAAGCATTCCAAAGCTTTTCAAAGCATACCAAAGAGACCCAAAGCGTCCAAACACGTCGCAACGCGTTCCAAAGCATTCAAAAGCATCTCAAAGCGCTCCAAAAAATTTTAACACACCACAAAACGTCTCAAAGCATGGTGAAAAATTACAAAGCATCCCAAAGCGTCCCTAAGCGTCCAAACGCACCTCGACGCTTTTAAAACCATTCTAAAACATCTAAACATCTCAAAGCGTTCCAAAAATTCCAATGCGCAACAAAACGTGTCAAAGGATCGTAAAGGATTACAAAGCGTCCCAAACTATCCAGATTCTTGTCAAAGCGTCCCAAACCAACCCAAAGCGTCCAAACACGTCGCAACACGTTTCAATGCATTCGAAAGCAGCTCAAAGCGCTCTAAAAAATTTCAACGCACCACAAAACGTGTCAAAGCAGCGCAAAGGATTACACAGCATCCTAAAGCTTCTCAAAGCGTCCCAAACGGGCCCAAAGCGTCCGAACACGTCGCAACGCGTTCCAAAGCAATTGAAAGCTGCTCAGAAGGCACCAAAAAATTCCAACGCGCCATAATACGTCTCAAAGCATCATAAAAGATTACAAAACGTCTCAAAGTATTCCAAAGCTAGTCAAAGCGTCGAAACACGTCGCAGCGCGTTTGAAAGCATTCGATGGCGACTCAAAGCGTTGCAAAAAATTCCAACGCACCATAAAACGTCTCAAAGCATCCGAAAGTTTCTGCAGGCGCCCGAAACGGACCCAAAGCATCCAAACACGTCGTAACACGTTCCAAAGCATTCGAAAGCACCTCAAAACCCTCCAAAAAATTCCAACACGCCACAAAACTTCTTATAGCATCTTAAAGGATTGCAAGGCATCTCAAAGCATCCCAAAGTTTCTCAAAGCGTTCTAAAGCGACCCAAAGCGTCCAAACACGTTTCGACGCGTTCCAAAGCATTTGAAAAGATTCCAGAGTGCTGCAAAAAATTCCAGCCTCCCACAAAACGTCTCCAAGTATAGTAAAGAATTACAAAGCATCTTAAAGTATCCCAAAGCTTCTCAAAGCGTCCAAAACGGACCCAAAGCGTCCAAACACGTCGCAGCGCGTTTCAAAGTATTTGAAAACATACCAGAGTGCTGCAAGAGATTCCAACCTTCCACAAAACGTGTCCAAGCATCTCAAAGCGTAACAAACGAACCCAAAACATCCACACGTCGCAACGCGTTCCAAAGCATTCGAAAACATCTCAAAACAGTCCAAAAAATTACAACGCGCAACAAAACCTGTCAAAGCATCGTAAAGGGTTACGAAACATCTCAAATCATCGTAAAGCTTTTCAAGTTCTCCCAAATGGACCCAAAACGTCGAAACACATCGCAGCGCATTCCAAAGCATTTGAAAGCATCTCGGAGTGCTCCAAAAATTCCAAATCGCCATAAAACGTCTCAAAGCATCGTAAAGGATTACAAATCATCTCAAAGCATCCTAAAACCTTTCAAAGCATCCCAAACGTCCCCTAAACGTCCAAACACATCGCAATGCTTTCCAAAGCTTTTGAAAGCATCTCAGAGTGCTCCAAAAGATTCGAATTTCTCACAAAACGTCTCCAAGCATCGTAAAGGATTACAAAACATTTCAAAGCATCCCAAAGCTTCTCAAAACGTCCCAAACAAACCCAAAGCATCCAAACATGTCGCAACGCGTTTCAAAGTCGAAATCATCTCAGAGTGCTGGAAAAGATTAGAACCTCCCACAAAACGTCTCCAAGCATTGTAAAGGATTAGCAAGAATCTCAAAGCATCACATGGTTTCTCAAAGCATTCCAAACAGACTCAAAGTGTCCAAACACGTCGCAACGCTTTGCAAAGCATTCGAATGCGCTCCAAAAAAATTCCAACGCGCCACAAAACTTCTCAAAGCATCGTAAAGGATTACGAAGCATCTCAAAGCATCCCAAAATTTCTCAAAACGTCCCAAACGGATCCAAAGCGTCTAAACACGTCGTAACGTGTTCCAAAACATCCGAAAACATCTCAGAGTGCTGCAAAATTCCAACGCGCCACAAAACGTCTCAAAGCATCGTAAAGGATTATAAAGCATCTCAAAGCCTCTCACGGCGTACCAAACGGACATGCTCCAAAGTACCCTAAATCAATTAAAGCCTTGGGATGGTTCTAGGACGCGCCAAAGAATCCCAAGACAATCCTGAACGCTTTAAAGCGCCCTAAAGCGGTAGCAAGAGTTTTGGTGTATACGAAGTATCCCCTAATGTTGCAAATCCACAGAACGCGTTGCTAAAGCGTTTCAGAGCGTTTGTAAGCATTTCATAATGTTCCAAAACAACCCAACATGCCTCAAAGTAATCCTAAGCATTACAAAGCACACCAAATCGGCGTGGAAAGTTCCAGTATAATATAAGTCGTGCGCAAGGGTTCCAAAGTGACACAGAGCGCCATAACGCATTTTATAGCGTTGTAAAACGTACCAGAACAACCTCACGCACCTCTGTCTAAAGCATCCAAAAGTATACCAAAGCGGCCCAAATTGTCATAAAGCAATTCAAAGCAGCCCACAACGTCTAAGTGCACACCTAGGCATCCTTAATCATTCCAAAGCATTTCAACAAAAACCCAACGCACTTCAGGGTCTCAAAGCATCCAAAAGTAACCCAAAATGACCCAAATTGCCGTAAAGCAATTTAAAATAGCCCACAACATCTCTAAGTGCACAAAAGAATTCCTAAGGATTTCAAAGCTCTCCAAGACAATCAACGCACTTCAGTGTCTCAAAGTATTCAACCCAAAGCGACTCAAATTGCCATAAAGCAATTTAAAGTGGCCGACAACGTCTCAAAGCGCACAAAAGAATTTCTAAGCATTTAAAAGTTCTCTAATGCAACCCAATGCACTTTAGTGTCTCAAAGCATCCAATCGTATTCCAATGCGATACAAATTGTCAGAAAGCAATTCAAAGCGCTCTGCAACGTCTAAGAGTGCACCAAGGCATTCTTAAGCTTCTCAAAGCTCTCCAAAACAACCCATCGCGCTTGAGTGCCTCAAAGCATCCAAAAGTATCCCAATGCGTCACAAATTGTCATAAAGTAACTCAAAGCGGCCTGCAACGTCTCAGAACGCACCAAAACATTCCTAAGCATCTCAAATCTCTCCAAAACAACCTAACGCACTTCAGTGTCTCAAAACATCCAAAAGCATCCCAATGCGCCACAAATTGTCATAAAGCAACTCAAAGAGGCCCACCACGTCTCAAAGCGCACCAAAGTATTCCTAAGTATCTCAAAGCTCTTCAAAACAACCCGACGCACTTCAGTGCCTTAAGGCATCCAAAAGTATCCCAATACATCACAAATTGTCATAAAGCAGCCTCCAACGTTACCGAGCGCACCAAAGCATCTCAAAGCTCTCCAAAACAACCTAACGCACTTCAGTGTCTCAATGCATCCAAACGTAACCCAAAGCAACACAAATTGCCATAAAGCAATTTAAAGTGGCTCACAACGTCCCAAATCGCACAAAAGAATTCCTAAACATTTCAAGGCTATCCAAAACAACCAAACGCACTTCAGTGCCTCAAAGCATCCAAAAGTATCCCAATGCGTCACAAATTGTCATAAAGCAATTGAAAACGACCCACAACGTTTCAAAGCTCACAAAAGAAGTTCTATGCATCTCAAAGCTCTCCAAAACAACCCAATGCACATCAGTGTCTCAAAGCATCTAATAGTATGCCAATGCGACATAAATTGTCATAGTGCAATTCAAAGCGGCCCACAACGTCTTAAAGCTCGGCAAAGCATTCCTAAGCATTTCAAAACCCTCCAAAGCAACCAAACTCACTTCAGTGTGTCAAAGCATCCAAAAGCGAACCGGCGCAGCCCAAATTGCCGTAAAGCAATTTAAAATGGCCTACAACGTCTCAAAGCGCACAAAATGATTTCAAAACTCCCCAAAACAACCCAACGCACTTCAGTGTCTTAAAGCATCTAATAGTATCCCAATGTGACACAAATTATTATAGAGCAATTCAAGGCGACCCACAATGTCGCAGAGCACACCAAAGCATTCCTAAGCATCTCAAAGCTCTCCAAAACAACCCAACGCATTTCAGTGCCTCGAAGCATTCAAAAAGTATCCCAATGTGTTACAAATTGTCATAAAGCAATTCAAAGCGGCTTACAACATCTCAGAGCGCATCCAACCATTCCTAAGCATCTCAAAGCTCTCCAAAACAGCCCAACGCACTTTAGTATCTTCAAATATCTACTAGCCCAATGAGACACGAATTGTCATAAAGCGATTAAAAGCGGCCCACAACGTCGCAGAGCGCACCAAAGCATTTCTAAACATCTCAAAGCTCTCTAAAACAACCAAACTCACTTCAGTGTCTCAGAGCATCCAGAAGGATCCCAAGACATTCCAAAGCGACCAAAATTGTCACAACATCTTAAAACGCACAAGCGTTCCAAAGCTTCTCAAAGCTTTCCAAAACGCGCCTCAAAGCAAAACGTCAGGATGTATCTCAAAGTGTTGTAAAACGTTCGATAACGTTTAAAAGCTTCTTAAAATGCGTCGATGCGTCCCAAAACGTCTCAAAGTGCCGCAAAACATCCCAAAGTATCTCAAAGTCTCCTGTAATACCTCAAAATATTTCTAAGCGTGTTAAAGCAGCTCAAAGCGTTGCAAGGCGACCCACTACGATCTCTTGTTCTCTAAAGCGGTTCAGTGTCCCCTTGCGTTCCAAAACAGGCATCCCAAGACAGGTTGGAACGTTTTAAAGCGTTGCCAAGCGTCGCTAAATGGCGTAGATTTTTCCAGAGTGTTCCAAAATATCTCCAAACATCTCACAAAGCGTTCCAAAACGGTATAAAGCTTCTGAATCTTCTAGACTGTCAGAAAGCAACCTTAAGCATTTTGAAATGTTGCAAAGTCTCTCTATCAATAGCCAATCGTGCTAAAGAATTTCATAGCATCCAAAAGCAGCCCAAAGCGTTCCCGAACGTTTACAAGCGTCCCAACAAGGTGACGTGTAAGAGTAGTTGTTTTTGTTTTAAGTTCGATTTGTCTTACTTATAAAAGAGTATCAACCGCCTCTTTTGTTGTATGCAAAGCTAACGTATGCCTATTAAAACGCATGCGTAGTGACGTCATTAAAACAAGGTTATACTTTGTTTATCCTTAAACGATATGCGCAGACTCCGGCGCATTGAATGCAAACGGTTTATTCAAACTTAAGACTAACGCCTTGGTAACTTCTAATGTTCAAGAAGAGGCTAAGGAAGGAAGTGATTAAAACTAGGTTATATTATATTTACGTAACATTTTTATTTAAAAACGCATTTTACAGGTTAGAAAGTTGGTTGAACGAATGTTTGAGAAACATTCAACGTTCTACTAGCAGAAATTAATGCAGAAAGCAAACAAATATTTGTAAATGAGTGGCAAAATAATTTAGCGTCCAGCTCGTTTAAACTTATGTAAGGAGTTGTCACTAATACACGGACGCCCAACCCTCTTCCAAGGTCACGTTCCTCAACGAGCTGCATCAAACAAGTCTTGTTTTCTGTAGGTCTGGAAATTTATTTAACAATCTGCTGGTGATAAAGATGCTTTTTCAACCCTTACATATGTTTGTTTTTGTAACTTAAGGCTTGTGGTTCACGCAGTAGTTCTTCATTTCTTTTTTACCAGAGTGTGGTTATACGAAATTGTAGCCATTTTCCTTAGATCGGAACAAAAGCATTTCTAAACATTTTAAAGCTCTCTAAAACAACCAAACTTGTTACGTGCCAAATTGGCACTAAACATTGTATTAGCTTAATTTTTATGTGCGGAAATTTTCGCGCCTTTACATTTAAAAGACTCGGTGCGCGTATTTCCGTCACGTTAAAAGTGGGTTGGACGAATAACTTCGCGTCGACGCGTGAAAGAACAAAAGTGGGAGAAGTGTTTCCGTGAGACTCTGTAACGTGGCTTTTTTCCTTGGACCTTCGTGAAGAGCGGTTTGGTCAGGTATCGTATCGTGCCTTATCTTTATTTATGTAGATATCCTTGCCTGATTATCTTTGTTTGTCGCCCTTATACCTGTTCCTGTCTTTCCCTACATAGGTAGAGGTAATTTGTAGCCGTTGGCTGAACCGCATTCCACGCCGGAGCACCATCTTTAAACACTCCGGAGTGGAGCCCTGAAATCGACTCAAAGCTATTTGGATGGACGTAGGCGTACCCTCTGTTAATTGCCTTAAAAGGGGCCATCAGTAGCCCTGATGGACTTCAACAGAAGCCAACTTTAACCCAGGAACATATTCATGTGAGTATTTCGCTGTTATAAACTATTGTCTTAAATTTATATTTTCCGATAATTGCGTATTAAATTTGTGCATTGGTGACGTCATTGACAGATGGGCGCGCCAAAATCTGTACAAAGATTAGCGTTACCAATCGCCCGTGGCGTCGCTTTTTCCGCGCTTGCGCGATGTAATTATGAACTTTTTACACTGTAAGAATTGGCTTTTTAAAGTGTAAGAAACTCACTTCAGAGTATCAAAGCATCCAGAAGGATCCGAAGGCATTCCAAAGCGATCCAAATTGTCACAACATCCTAAAGCACACAAGCGTTCCAAAGCTTCTCAAAGCTTTTCAAAACGCGCCTCTAAGCAATGCAAAAGGTTTCAAACCGTAGCAAAACGTTCAATAACGTTTAAAAGCTTCTTAAAATATGTCAATGCGTCGCAGAACGTTTCAAAGAGCCCTAAAGCGTTCTATAAACGTCTCAAAATGGCGCAAAAACATCCCCAAAGTATCTCAAAGTTTCATTTAATGCCTCACAATATTTCTAAGCGTGTTAAAGCATCTCAAAGCGTTGCAAGGCGACCCACTACGATCTCATGTTCCCTAAAGCGGTTCAAAGTATCCCCTTGCGTTCCAAAACGGCATCCAAAGACAAGTTGAAACGTCTTAAAGTATGGCCAAGCGTCCCTGTATGGCGTAGATCTTTCCAGAGTGTTCCAAAATATCTCCAAACATCTCACAAAGCGTTCCAAAACGATACAGCACATTTCGAATGTCCTAGATTGTCATAAAGCAACTCAAAGCGTTCCAAAATGTCCCCATCCAATTGTGCTAAAGAATTTCATAGCATCCCGAAACAGCCCAAAGCGTTCCAGAACGTTTACAAGCGTCCAAACACGACCTAAAGCGTCCCAAGGCGATTTGAGAATAATTGTAGTTGTTTTAAGTTCGGTTTGTCTCGCTTATAAAAAAGTATCAACCGCTTGTTTTATTTTATGCAAAGATTACGTATGCCTATCAAAACGCATGCGTAGTGACGTCATTAAACAAGGTTATACTTTGTTTATCTTTAAACTATATGCGCAGGCTCCGGCGCACTGAATACAAACGGTTTATTCAAATTTAAGACTTACGTTTTGGTAACTTTTAACGTTCAAAAGGAGGCTTGAGGGGAAGTGATTAAAACTAGGTTATATTATATTTACGTAACATTTTTATTTAAAAACGTATTTACAGGTTAGAAAGTCGATTGAATAAATGTTAGAGGAACATTCAACGTTCTACTAGCAGAAGTTAATGCAGAAAGCAAATGAATACTTGTAAATGAGTGGCGAAATGATTTAACGCCCGGCTCGTTTGGGACGTAGGTAGGTAAGGTAGAGACGCCCAACCCTCTTTCAAGGTCACATTTCTCAACGAGCTGCGTCAAACAAGTCTTGATGTTTTCTGTGGGTCTGGAAATTTATTCAGCAACCCGCTGGTGAAAAAGATGCTTTTTCAACCCTTACATATGTTTGTTTTTGTAACTTAAGGCTTGTGGTTCACCCAGTATTCCTACGTTTCTTTTTTTACCAGAGTGTGGTTATACGAAATTGTAGCCGTTTTCCTAAAATGTATTTATTTTCGTTATTTAAAGCTGTGGTTTTGTAACAACTTTTCTGAGGGTTTTCGTTATGAGGTTTTTTTGTAATATTTCTTGGATTTATAAAAACACTCACTGTATGTTTATTGTGGTTTGTTTAGCATTTTTCTTAATTATTTATTCAAGAGTACAGCTGCATGCAAGTTAAGTTAGGTATAAGACAGGGCCTAATGGCCCCAATCGCGCTTGATGCAGTTTGTATCAAAACTTTATATTTCATAATGTATATTTAATTTAATAATAAAGACGTTTTAATTAATCAATCAATCAATTTCTTTATTTACGTTTTGATGGATCGAAACGTAAATAAAGATGATTAAAAACTATGAGTGGTTTAATTTTCAAAGATTAAGAAAAATTATAAAAACACGTTGCAGTATTGGACGTTGATCAAGTAAAACCAGCCAATCACAACCAAGACCAATAAGGTACATTTTCCGAGTCTTCGTGACAGTTCACACATATTTCTCCCGGTTATATGTTTGTAGGGTGTGGCTGACAGCGTATCCACAAGCCTTTAAAGTATATCGTTTCTGCAGCTTTCCTCAAGCTCTCAATATGAGCTTACGCGCCCAAATGCCCCACATGAACCCGTACGACATCCACAAAGCCCTCGTCAACGTATACATCTTACAAAAACCAGGCGATACCAAGCTGTTACGCAGGGACTCGTCCAAAGACAAGCACGACATCGACGTTATCAGAGAACACCACAAGTTCCTATGGGATACCGACATTCCCGATAGTTGGGAAGCACGCCTCGCTAAGAAGTACTACGACAAACTATTCAAGGAATATTGCATAGGCGACCTCAGCCGTTACAAAGAAAACAAGGTAAATAATAATCAAATACTTACAATAGATAACGCATACTACCCTCGTTTGTGAGGTTGCTCTACGTTGGAGAACCGAAGAGGAGGTCGTAATTGGAAAGGGACAGTTTATATGCGGACACAAGAGTTGTAGCTGTAAAGACGATCTCAAGACGTGGGAAGTTAATTTTGCATACGTCGAACATGATGAGCGAAAGAATGCGCTTGTTAAAATAAGTAAGTTTCAAAGTAAGACGCTAGTTTAAAGCTTGGTTTGTAGGATTGTGTACAGAATGCTCGGTTAAGTTGAATTATCGTTCACGAAAGCGAGAAGTGAAGAGGTTAACCAAGAAAAGGCATAGACGTCAAGAGTCGTTCGATAACAATTCAGGCGAGCCGTCGCAAGCTCTTAGTAATAGTGTTAGCGAACTCGCTCCGGTTGTTAATGATAACGTCGAGCTCCCCTGGGAAAATCACAAACCGGTCGAGATTAAATCGAGGGATGATGAAATGGAAGATTACTTACACGACTTGCTTTTTTAGACTAAGAAATTGTTTTGTATTGTATTATTTTAGTAAAGATCTGTTTTATTTTATATCTAATGGTAGATTTTGTTATAGATGTAACGATGACAGACATCCATGGATGTAAAGCTAACATTTCCTCCACCTTGTCCTGTATGAAACTCGTCGAAACACTTCGTTAGCTAATATATGATCCAATCCCAGAACATTCGTATATTGTTACTTCGTTAAATAAATTCAAGGTATCCATCCCTTGAAGAAAAATGGTGGTATTCACTAGCGCTTTGAATTGGGACTGAACTGGACTAGGTGTGTTAGAAACATAATAAATATTTATCGAGATTAGTATGTTTGCCTGAGCTATCGCTCTAAAGTAATTTTTCTCGCAATCTTAGTTTATTTTCTGTTTGGTACATTTCAACCACGAGCTACTGTTCGAATGTAATTTTAATGGCAATCGTAAGGTGAAAGAAAAATGTTTATTTTCTTGATACATATTCAACGGCAACTAATACAACGTCGCATTTGGGCTTGTTACGTTCAATTTTGCACTTCTGTACATTTTCTCTATTTTTAATACAGTTACGAAACGTTTTCTTGTATTCTAATAATTTAATTTCAACGGGCTAGGCGTAATTGTTATAAATCTGGTTCCTTACGTGGTCAAAACAATATACAGAAGTGTGAAATTGGACGATACAAATCTCTCCGGCAGTAAAATTGATTGGTGTAGGGAATAGAAGGGAACGAGCAACAAAATAACAGCACAAAAGAAAAGTCATCAGACAAATAAAACAGAACCAAAAAGGGAAGGAAAGAGCAGCTTGCTCAAAATACCAGACGATGTAAAAATATAGAGGACTTGGAAAAGTATAGGGTAGCTATGACGAGGACAAATTAGCGAAAGTCGTCGAGGAGCGGATATCTCTAATAAGAAACATTTAAAAAGACATAAGAAATTTGTAACATTTGGCGATTGTAAACCTTGGCAACATTTGTGATATTTGTAAGACGTATAACATTTGTAATATTTGAGGATCATGAGGCTTGATCTTTGTTACATTTGTAAGATCTGAATAACATTTAATGAATTTGTATGACATTTGTAAGATTTATAAAAATTTTATAACATTTGGTGACGTTTGTACCATTTGAGGTTTATAAAATTTGGCAGCATACCTAATATTTATATGACATGAAGAAAATGTAACATTTGAGGATTGTAAAACTTGACGACATTTGTGCTATTTGTATGACATTTGGCTGCACTTGAACGGCATTTGTCGACTTTGTAAACAATTTGTCACATTTGAAGATTGTAAGACAACAACATTTGTGCTATTTGTAAGACATGTATGATTTTTGGTTACATTTGTCTAATTTATAATATTTAAAGATCACATGGCTAGATCTTGGTCACATTTGTAAGATCTGTATAACATTTGGCTGAATTTATACGACATTTGTAAGAAATTTATAACATTTGAGGTTTGTAAAACTTGATGACATTTGTGAAATTTGTAAGACATGTTTGACATTTGGTTAAACTAGATATGCATTTGTCGAATTTGTAAGTTTTGTAACATCTGGTGACTTTTGTAACATTTGAGGGATTGTCAAACTTGACGACATTTGAGCTGTTTGTAAAACATGTATGGCATTTGGTTGCACTTGAATGGCATTTGTCGAATTTGTAATATTTGAAAAGTTAATCTTTGACATTTGTGCGATTTGTTTAAGACATGTATGACATTTGGTTGTACTTGACTGGCAATTGTAAGATTTGTAGCATTTGTGCTGTTTGTAAGACATGTATGGCATTTGGTTGCACTTGAATGGCATTTGCCAAATTTGTAAGATTTATAACATTTGAAGGATTAATCCTTTACGACATTTGTGCGATTTGTTTAAGACATGTATGTCATTTGGTTGCATTTGACTGACGTTTGCCGAATTTGTAAGATTTTGTAACAAATTTGTAACATTTGGTGACTTGTAACATTTGAAGAATTGTAAAACTTGACGACATTTGTGCTGTTTTTAAGACGTTTGACATTTGATTGCACTTGAATGGCATTTGTTGAATTTGTAACATTTGAGGGATTAATCCTTGACATTTGTGCAATTTGTTTAAGACATCTATGACATTTGGTTGCGTTTGAATCGCATTTGTAACATTTGTGCTGTTTGTAAAACATGTATGGCATTTGATTGCACTTGAATGGCATTTGTCGAACTTGTAAGATTTATAACATTTGAAGGATTAATCCATTACGCCATTTGTGTGATTTGTTTAAGACATATATAACATTTAGTTGAATTTGACTGGCGTTTGTCAAATTTGTAAGATTTGCAACAAATTTGTAACATTTGATGACTTGTAACATTTGAAGTATTTTAAACCTGATGACATTTGTGCGATTTGTAAAACATGTATGACATTTGGTTGCACTTGAATAGCATTTGTCGAATTTGTAAGATTTGTACCAAATTTGTAGCATTTGGTTACTTTTGTAGTATTTGGAAGATTGTAAAAGGAGGCGACATTTGTCCTATTTGTAAGACGTATGAAATTTGGTTGCACTTGTATGGCATTTGTCAAATTTGTAAGATTTGTAAAAAGTTTATAACATTTGGCGATGTTCATAACAGATGAGAATTGTAAGACTTAACGACCTTTGGGATATCTCTAAGACGTATAACATTTGTGGGATTTCTAACTTTTGAGGATCACGAGGCTAGATATTTGTTACAATTATAAGATCTGTATAATATTTGGCTGCATTTGCTGAATTTGTACGACATTTGTGAGATTTATAAGAAACTTATAACATTTGGTGATGTTTGTAACATTTGTAAAATTGGACCAAAAAAACATTTGACTGCGTTCGAAAGGCATTTGATGAATTTGTAATATTTGTGTCAAATTTGTAACATTTGGTGACTTTTGTAGCATTTGAAGGATTGTAAAAGTTGATGACATTTGTGCGATTTGTAAAACATGTATGACATTTGGTTGCACTTGAATGACATTTGTCAAATTTGTAATATTTGTGTCAAATTTGTAACATTTGGTGACTTTTGTAACAGATTGTAAAACTTGATGACATTTGTACGAAATGACATTTGGTTGCACTTGAATGACATTTGTAGAATTTGTAAACAGATTGTAACGTTTGAAGATTGTAAGACAATGACATCTGTGCTATTTGTAAGACATGTATAATATTTGGTTGCATTTGTCGGATTTATAAGAAGTTTATAATATTTAAAGATCACAAGGCTTGATTTTAGTCACATTTGTAAGATCTGAATAATGTTTGGCTGAATTTGTACGACATCTGTAAGAAATTTATCACATTTGACGAAGTTGTAGCATTTGAGGTTGCACTTGAGTGGCACTTGTCAAATTTGTAAAATTTGGCGGTGTTTATAACTTTTGAAGATTGTAAGATTTAACGGTAGTTGTGATATTTGTAAGACATGTATAACATTTGACGGATTTGTAAGGAATTTGTAACATTTGAGGATCACAAAACTTGATACATTGTTACATTTGTAAGATCTGTATAGCACTTGCGATATTTGTATGACCTAAAGAACATTTGATTTCATTTGTAAAGTATTTGTTGAATTTGTAAGATTTGTGACAAATTTGTAACGTTTCGTGACTTTTTTAACATTTGAAGAATTGTAAAACATGATGACATTTGTACTATTTGTAAGACATGTATGGCATTTGGTTGCACTTGAATGGCATTTGTCGAATTTGTAAGATTAGTAATAAAATTTGTAACATTTGGCGACGTTTATAACATTTGAGCATTGTAAGACTTAATGACATTTGTAATATTTGTAGGACATGTATAGCATTTAGGTTGCATTTGTCGGATTTTTAAGGTATTTATAAAATTTGAGGATCACGAGACGATGCTTGTTATATTTGTAAGATCTGTATAACATTTGGCTGCATTTGTTGAATATGTACAACATTTGTACGATATATAAGAAATTTATAACATTTGGTGACGTTTGTAACATTTAAGGTTTGTAAAATTTGAAAGCATATTTGTATGACATGAAAAATATTTGACTGCATTCGAAAGGCATTTGTCGAATTTGTAAGATTTGTAGTAATTTGTAACATTTGAGGAGAGTAAAACTTCACGACATTTGAGGCATTTGTAAGACATGTATGACGTTTGACTGCACTTGAATGGCATTTGTCAAATTAGTAAGATTTGTGACAAATTTGTAACATTTGGCGATGTTTATTACATTTGAGGATTGTAAGACTTAACGACATCTGTAATATTTGTAAGACCTGTATAGCATTTGGTTGCATTTGACGAATTTGTAAGAAGTTTGCAATGTTTAAATATCACAAGGCTTGATCTTGGTCACATTTGTAAAATCTGTATAACATTTGGCTGAATTTGTACGACATTTGTAACAAATTTATAACACTTGGCAAAGTTTATAACATTTTAGGTTTGTAAAATTTGATATTTGTTAGATTTGTAAGACATGTTTGACATTTGATTGGCATTTGTTGAATTTGTATCGTTAGTGACTTTTCTAACATTTGAGGTTTGTAAAACTTGACATTTGTGCTGTTTGTAGGATATGTATGGCATTTGGTTCCACTTGAATTGCATTTGTCAAATTTGTAAGATTTCTAACATTTAGTGACTTTTGTAAGATTTGAAGTTTGTAAAACTTGACGATATTTATGCGATTTGTAAGACATGTATGACATTTGATTGCACTTAAATGACATTTGTCCAATTTGTAAGATTTGTAACCTTTGGTAACTTTAGTAACATTTGAAAGATTGTACAGTTTGACGACATTTGTGCGACCTGTAAAACATGTATGACATTTGGTTGCATTTGAATGGCATTTGTCATATTTGTAAGATTTGTAAAAAATTTGTTATATTTGCCGATGTTTATAACGTTTGAGGATTGTAAGACTTAAAGACATTTGTAATATTTGTAAGACATGTATAGCATTTGGTTGAATTTGTTGGATTTGTTAGAAATGTATAAAATATGAGAATCACGAGACGATGCTTGTTACACTTGTAGGATCTTACAGCATTTGTCGAATTTGTACGACATTTGCGAGATTTATAAGAAATTTATAACATTTAGTGACGTTTGTAACATTTGAGGTTTGTAAAACTTGACAGCATTTGTGATATTTATATGACATGAAGAAGATTTGACTTCATTCGAAAAGCATTTGTTGAATTTGTACGGTTTGTGACAAATTTGTAACATTTGAAGATTGTAAAACTTAACGACATTTGTGCGACTTGTAAAACATGTATGACATTTCGTTGCACTTGAATGGTTTTTGTCAAATTTGTAAGATTTGTTACAAATTTGTAACATTTGAAAATTGTAAGACAAAGACATTTGTGCTATTTGTAAGACGTGTATAATATTTGGTTGCATTTGTCCGATTTGTAAGAAATTTGTAATATTTAAAGATCACAAGGCTTGGTCTTGCTCACATTAGTAAGAACTATATAACATTTGGCTGAATTTGTTCGACATTTGTAAGAAATTTATAACATTTGGAGCAGTCTGTAACATCTGAGGTTTGTAAAACTTGATGACATTTGTGAAATTTGTAAGACATGTTTGACATTTGGTTGCACTTGATTGGCATTTGTCGAATTTGTAACAAATTTGTAACACGCTGACTTTTGTAACAGATTGTAAAACGACGACATTTGTGCTATTTGTAAGACATGTATAATATTTGGTTGCATTTGTCTAATTTGTAATATTTAGAGATCACAAGGGTTGGGTCACATTTGTAAGATCTGTATAACATTTGGCTGAATTTGTACGACATTTGTAAGAAATTTATAACATTTGGCGAAGTTTGTAACATTTGAGGTTTGTAAAACATGTTTATATTCGTACGATTTATAAGACACATACGACATTTGGTTGTACTTGAATGGCATTTGTCGAATTTGTAAAAAAATTGTAACATTTGATGACATGTATCATTTGAAGAATTGTAAAACTTGATGACATTTTGTGCGATTTGTAAGAGATGTATGACATTTGGTTGCACTCGAATGGCTGCCGAATTTGTAACGAATTTGTATCATTTGGTGATTTTTGTAAAATTTGATGGATTGTAAAGCTTGACGACAGATTTGTAAGAAATTTGTAAAACCTGAGGATCACGGGACAATCCTTGTTACATTTGTAATATCTGTATAACATTTGGTTGCATTTGTCAAATTTGTACGACATTTGTAACAAATTTATAACATTTGGTGACATTTGTAACATTTGAGGATTGTAAACCTTACAGCATTTGTGATATTTGTATGACATGAAGAACATTTAAATTCGTTCGAAAAGCATTTGTCGAATTTGTAAGATTTATGACAAATTTGTAACGTTTGGTGACTTTTGTAACATTTAAAGATTGTAAAACTTGACGACATTCGTGATATTTGTAAGACATGTATGACATTTGGCTGCACTTGAATGACATTTGTCGAATTTCTAACATTTGTAAAGAATTAATAACATGTAGCGAAGTCTCCCCGGAAATCACCACCACCCTTCTTGACACACCGCGTCGGCGCAATCTCGCGCAAACGCACTGTCTAAAATGACGGAAATACGCGCACGTCTTTTTAAATCCTTGGCGCGAAATTCTTACAAATTAAAACTTGAATTGAAAATGTTTAGTGCTGATTTCGGCACGTAACAATTTATAAATTGTCCACGAACACATATGTAATCATCTTGTCAGTGACAGAAGTACTTTGTAGCAAGATGATGCACAGGTCAATAAGGTGCCTCGCCTTTGCCTTGGCTGGACTTTTACATGATCCAATCACTCCTGCTCACAAAAAGAACAATCATGAGTGGATATGAAACAACATAAAAGAAATTGTTAAATTCTGGAATAAAACTATAATACCAAGGAAGGTATTGCTTACTATGTACTTATAGTAAAAAGAAAACTAAATATCTACCTTCGAAGGTATTCATTGAAGCATTTAAGCTATACATAATGTAAACCTTTAATTCTATTTAACGCTCCCAGCAAAGGTAATCTCATTTTTCGTTATCAATTCAAGAACAATGGAACTGCAAGTTGTTGATGGGGCCTAAGTTGAATTTTGCGGGATCCTATATTTTGATGTTCCTCCACTGCATCTTATTTATTTACTTTATATTAAATGTAATATTTTCAATTTTAATAATCTCCATTCTGTTGCATTCTTGATATTCTAGTTTTTCAATTACTCCTAATAGGTGTTCACTGTAAATTAGTCTGGTTACTAAACGGGAAAAGTTCAAAAATCCTTAAGAATAAAATACTCTAAACAATTTTTAGTAAGAATAAGTTATTCTTAATAATTTATTAACCTTCCCAGATTAGTAAATGGATTGAATAACGTTGAAAACTTGTTAATAGTAATTTCAACGCTAGAATTTCAAGAATGCAAGAAAATTGCATTGATTTAAATTTTGCGATTTTTATTCATTTCTTTTATATTTGAATTTGACTCTATTTACCTGAGTTAGGACACCTACCACATGCCGCTCTTAGTGTAAACGGTAATTTCCAGAAAGCAGGCGATTGGCATCTATTTTATATTAGTTATCTTTGAACTTCCTTCATAAATTAATAAGAATGTAGACGTGTCTTTTCGTTTGCTGCCATGCGCAGTGTATCAAAGTACCTGGTATTACAACACACCCCAGTGTACGCAAAAGTTAATTTTCTTTTATTTAATTCTTTCAACACCCTTTTTTAAACGACACGTTTGAAGCAAATAGTACCCCTAAGATTCGTTGTTTTTTAACATTGGTTTGTGGTATTAAACGAAACTGTCTTTATGCACATGCAACCAGTTCGTGCAAAAGTAGAAGATTATTGGACTTTGCTCTTTGTATAGACAGGCAATTTATGTGATTATTGTGTACCGTTTCATAATTGACTGTTAAGACGTGTACGGTCTCCAACGTAGACTATCCGTTCGAGTTCTTTCTGTACCACAAGAAAGTGATTTACAAATCCATAACTTGGTCCCGTTCGGAGTCACGTGATTTACGTAATCAGTCTGCATTATATAAAAGTGCATCTAAAGTGGAAATGTTTTCACATACTAACGAACGACAATTTGCTTGCAATTTGTGTAATTTTTCCGCATCAGAAAACAATACTTTACAAAAACATTTGCGGTCGCATACTAACGAACGTCCATTCGCATGTAATTTGTGTAATTATGCCGCATCACGGCAAAGTCATTTACAAAAACATATTCGATTGCATTCCAACGAACGTCCATTTGTATGCATTTTGTGTAATTATACCACTTTGCAGAAAAATTATTTAAAACTACATATGCGATCGCATGCTAAGGAACGTCCATTCGAATGCAATTTCTGTAATTACTCTACATCAGTGAAAGGTTATTTGCGAAGACATATGCGGTCGCATACGAACGAACGTCCATTTGTATGCCACTTGTGTAACTATTCCGCGTCAAAAAAAGGTACCTTAAAAAACCATATGCGGTCGCATACCAACGAACGTCCATTCGCGTGTAATTTGTGTAATTATACCGCTTCACATAAAAATAATGTAAAAAGACATTTTCGGTCGCATACTAACGAACGTCCATTCGTGTGTAATTTGTGTAATTATGCCGCATCACGGAAAAGTCATTTACAAAAACATATGCGATTGCATTCCAACGAACCTCTATCTGTATGCATTTTATGTAATTATACCACTTCGCATAAAAATTATTTAAAACGACATATGCGATCGCATGCTAACGAACGTCCATTTGCATGTAATTTTTGTAACTATTCCGCGTCAGAAAAAGGTACCTTAAATAAACATATGCGGTTGCATACCAACGAACGTCCATTTGCTTGCAATTTGTGTAATTATTCCGCGTCACAAAAATGGAACTTACAAAAACATATTCAATCGCATACTAACGAACATCCATTCAAATGCAATTTGTGTAATTATTCCGCGTTACGAAAAAATACCCTACGAAAACATATGCAATTGCATACTAACGAGCGTCCATTCGTATGCAATTTGTGTAATTACTCTACATCACTGAAAGGTCATTTACGAAAACATATGCAATTGCATACCAACGAACGTCCATTTGCATGCAATTTTTGTAATTATTCTGCGTTACAAAAAGGTACCTTACAAATCCACATGCGGTCGCATACCAACGAACTTCCATTTGCATGTAATTTTTGTAACTATTCCGCGTTAGAAAAAGGTACCTTACAAAACCATATGCGGTCGCATACCAACGAACGTCCATTTGCATGCAATTTGTGCAATTATTCCGCATCACAAAAAAATACCTTACAAAACCATATGCGGTCGCATACCAACGAACGTCCATTTGTATGCAATTTGTGTAATTATTCCGCGTCACACAAATGTGTCCTTCAAAAACATATACAATTGCATATTAACGAACGTCCATTTGAATGTAATTTGTGTAATTACTCCACGTCACGAAAAGATACTTTACCACAACATATGAGGACGCATACTAACGAACGCCCATTCGAATGCAATTTGTGTAATTATTCCGCGTCACAAAAAGGTTCCTTACGAAAACATATGCAATCGCACACTAACGAATGTCCATTCGAATGCAATTTGTGTAATTATTCCGCGTCACAAAATGATACCCTACGAAAACATATGCAATTGCATACTAACGAACGTCCATTCGAATGCGATTTGTGTAATTATTCTACACCACTGAAAGGTTATTTACGAAGACATATGCGGTCGCATACCAACGAACGTCCATTTGCATGCAATTTTTGTAACTATTCCGCGTTAGAAAGAGGTAACATACAAAGCCATATGCGGTCGCATATCAACGAACGTCCATTTACTTGCAATTTGTGCAATTATTCCGCGTCACAAAAAAGTACGTTACAAAACCATATGCGGTCGCATACCAATGAACGTCCATTTGTATGCAATTTGTGTAATTATTCCGCGTCACAAAAAGGTTCCCTACGAAAACATATGCGATCGCACACTAACGACAAACGTCTATTCGAATGCAATTTGTGTAATTATTCCGCGTCACAAAGAGGTGCCCTACAAAGACATATGCAATTGCATACTAACGAACGTCCATTCGAATGCAATTTGTGTAATTACTCTACATCACAAAAAAGTCATTTACAAAGACATATCTGGTCGCATTTTAACGAACGCTCATTTACATTAAATTTGTGTAATTCTACCGCTTAAGAACAAGATATTTTACAAAAACATTTGCTGTCGCATACCAACGAACGTCCATTTGTATGCAATTTGTGCAATTATTCCGCGTCACAAAAAGGTGCCTTACGAAAACATATGCAATTGCATATTAACGAACGTCTTGAATTTTGAACCTTGGTTCTTGAGCATAGGATCTTGGGTCTTGACTCTTGGGTACCTCGGTACTTCGGCCTGAGATCTTGGGTCTTGTGGGCTTCTGTCTTGGGTCTTGCGCCTAGGGCCTTGAGTCTTAGCCTTCAGGTTTTGGGTCTTGAGCGGCGGGTCTTGTGTTTTGGGGTTTGAGCTTTGATCTGGGGTCTTGGGCCTTAGGTCTTGGATCTATTGTCTTAGGTTTTGTGTCACGGGTCTTCGATCTTGGGTCTTGGATTTGGTGCCTTTGAGTCTTGTGTCGTGGGTCTAGAGACTTGGATTTTGTGTCTTGTGTCTTAGATCCTGGGTCTTGGGACCTGGGCCTTGGCGCTTAACTTCTGGGTCTTTGGTCTTGATTATTGAGTCTTGGGTTTTCCGTCTTCAATCTTGAGTCTTGGGTTTTAGGTCTTTAGTCGTGGATTATGAATATTGAGTGTTCGGTCTCGAGTCTTGGGCTTTTGGTCTCGAGTCTCTGATACTTGACCTTGGGTTTTGGGCGTTGGATTTTGGGTCTTGGGTCTTAGGTCTTGGCCTTTAGGTCTTGGGTCTGCGGTCTGGTGTCTTTGATCCTGGGTCTCGGGTCTTGGGTCCTAAGTCTTGGGTCTTCTGACTTAACTTTTGAGTCTTGAGACGTAAGCCTTGGGTCTTGAGTTGTAACGTGCATTTTTGGTAGTTTAATATTTTACGCTATACAGAATTCGTAAATACATTTCTACAACTACTACTTCTATATTTTATATTTATTAACTCGTGTGTAGTACTTTTAAAGATAGTTTAATTGAAGATTGATTTTCAATTAATAAATAAATTCTAAGGAATGAATGTTAAACAGCTAGTAATTAATGATAGATTGTATCGTTCTTGTCTGGCCATTAGTATAAATTTTGTTCCTTATGTGGATATACAAGTCTAGATAACAGACGATAAGCGGTTGTAATAGCGACGAGTTAATATAAACAGAGGAGTGTAATTTGTTCTTTGTTCCTATATATTACTTACGTTGAAAATACTGTTGCTTGTTCGCTTTGACAATAGTGAGAAATTAATGCTGTAACAATTTTAGAATTGTTTATGAACAAGCACGGCATGTTTTTAGTTGATTTTCTGTTAGAAAGAAAAGTGGTAGAGCTTGTTAAACTCAACCGCACGTATGTTTTACGGAACATTTGGCGGACGGTTTTATTGCTTACGCGTGCCTTACTAATTGTTTTTAGTTATTTTTCTTGTGAGATAAATGTTTTAAGGAACATTTGACGGACTTGCTTTAGTGATACACGTGCTTTACCCATTATGGTTCTTTTTAGTTGTTTTGTCTTTTGATATTTAAACTGTGTGTGCGATCTAGTTTCGAGGTCCTTTTCTTATCAGAGTAGTGCATACTTTGGATTATTTAAATACATTTTATACTGTGGATTCTGAATTTTCTAACACCAAAGAATCTAAAATAGATCATTGCTTGTGCAAATTTCGTTATTTGCGAAATATAACAGATTACCAGTTTACAAAGGTATTGGTTGAAGTTGCTCACTGCTTTTTGGATGTTTATGAATATAATATACATTTGTCCCAGTTGAAATTAAACTAGTGCTACAGAATATTTCGAAATTATTGTCTTAGGAAATAGAATTACCAAGAAATTTATCAAGGCTACATAGTTCCGTCGCGTGATAATGTCTGCTGCTAACACCAGTGAAATACGTAGGTGTGATTAGTGTAACGTGTGATAAGTTACATCAACACCCGCACAGTCAAGGGTGAAGTGCTTCGTTAGTGCAGGACATCGTGAATCCCACACTTCAATTGCAAGGAAGCGTTAGTGAAGGACCTTTTGTAAGTTGAACTATTTCCTACTTGTTATTACTTTACATATCTACCCGTTGTTTTGCCATATCTTTGTCGTTCTGGTACTTTTTACCATAAAATAGCATGCTTTTATTTAAAAAAAAAGAAACAGGAAACTCAACAATACTGGACTACTCAATACTACTGTATTACTCATATCAATTGTGTCTTACCTATTTATTTATTTTTTTGTTAACATTTTGTCTGATTGATGTTTAATTGGTGTGTGAGGAAACGTTTCTGCTACTCCCCAATATTACCTCACTTTGTACTAAAAATTTTTGTATTGCTTGTACCGTTGTTATATTATATAGATTATCCAAACAGTTTTTTTTACATTCTACAAAGTACTGAACAATCTATGCTCGATCAGCATGCTATGCTTTTTCTTTATTTCAGGTTTGCAGGACTAATTTTTTTTATTGCAGGTTTGCTATTCTAATTTTTTTTGTTACAGGTATTGTTACTAATTCCTTACAGCCGCGTACATTATATGTTGGTCTGCTTTCTACACCCCCCCCCCTAATCTCCGATTGAGCCCGGTCATTTCTTTGATTTTCTTTGTGTTACGCACGGCTACGAGCCAACGTAACATAAATTTGGCGCCCGAACAGGGACTGCCACGAATTACGTAACAGAGTCTTGGAACTTGAGTCTAGGGTTTTGCGTTTTGGGTAATGGGTCTTCTATCTTGGTTGGTGATTGAATTTTGGGTTTTTGGTCTTTCTTCGTTCTTAAGCCGTTGCTTGACTCAAGAATGTGATAAATTCGTGGATTGTACTTATTGTTCTGTATCGGATTTATTATATTAAACTATAGAATATTCAGAACGATGTCAATTTGTATTTAATTTAACGTGCCGAAAATTCGGCACTAAACATTTTCAATTTAGTTTTAATTTGTAAGAATTTCGCGCCAAGGATTCTTACATTTAACACGGTGGTTAAAATTAAAAGTTCGATAATTACAACACCGGTAGCATGTAATAGACACTATCAACAGTTGGCTGCACTTATTCTTATACAGATTTAGGGCGCGTCAACTATCAATGATGTCATCAATATTACGCAATCCTACGCAAATTTACTACATTTTTAACACCAAGAATAAGGCATACACAAAATAAAAATAAGTAAAAGATTACTCACATCAGGTATCCTGCTTCCGCCTGAAATCGCATCGGGTAGGCCTCTAACCCAGTCCAGTCGGGCTCCTCCCGGAGGAATTAGAGATGACACGTTGACGCTACCAAATGCGTACGGAGCAGCTTCGGCTAGCTAGGGTAAACATGAGGTCTCTCCATCTACAGATGTGGAGGTCGGTAGGCCCTAGGCGGTGACAGATTCTTACCTATGTAAAATTTGGACAGGAGAAGGTATGAGGTAGACAAACAAACGATAATTAGGGAAGGAGCTACATAGGTAAACCCTAACGATACGTTACCAGAGATAGAAACGTGCACCTAACACGACGATACCCGGTAAAAGCCACGTTATCGCGAGACAAGCGGAGAACTCTCCCACCCCATTGTCTAGTATTGCCATACCCCTCTAGGGATAAGCACACTACGCAAACTCACTACTCTGACGTACGGAAGTGCCGCCTAGTCTATTTAAAAATTCCCGCGTCTCGCATATTTGAAAATATGGCGAGAAACTTCCGTACAACAACTTAACCTAAATACAATGTTAAAGTGACCCTTGGAACGTAACAATCGCGACAAAGCCACAAAAGAAAAAACTTAAAAAAAGAAAAAGTCTGTTAGCACAGTAACAGCTTAAAATCTAAATCCTAACTACCCTATATAAACCCTAACTTAAAACCTAGAAAATGTTTATATAGGGCGCCACCTGGTTTTTTCGACCGATAACACGTCTACCGAAGTACCAGGAAACGGAATAGGTAGCCCGATAGTCTTTGACTACACTAATTACCGACAGCACAAATTTGTCGGGGAGCATGAAACACTACTTAAACTAACACGGGTGCGACAAGTCGCCTAACCTATCTAAACCTATCTAACTAAAGCTAACATAAAAGTTGTTACGTGCAAACACACATGAGTGTTGCATCGAAACTATTCTTCTTTTTTGGCAAGAAGTGCCCAAATTTAAAAATGTTCCTGGAGTGCGTCACTCTGCACTCTAGCAAATTTTGTTACTGGTACTTTGGTTTTCTACGATGCACATTTAAAACTTGTCCATGACATAGTTGTGAATCAACAAATTTACCAAAAGTACCACCTACTAAATCCTTATATGCTAACCTGACAAATTATATTTCTAAATTGGGTTAGATTTTTCACTTAATTTTCAGGAAAAAATAATTCCCACGTTATACCACACGTTAGGACGATAAAAAGATAAAACAAGATCTCAAATTGTTGTTAAAGATTGTAACAATTTTATTTTCGAATTAATAAATCTCTTCATTAAAGGTACAACAAATGTTAAAACACCTTTATTAAGTAAAGTCGTAATACGTTTAACAATTAAATTACATTGAAATAGCATCTTGAGTCGTTAGTCTATTTGTTTTGGATGTCGGTGTGCTCCACAGCCACTCGCACGCGCGTTGAGAGGATTGACAACTCCCCCCTTGGGATCCTCTCATCATGCGAGAGCGCGGGACAAGCACTCGGCCATAGATTAAAGCAGCAGCAACATGTATAATAAAAGAATGGCCAGTGACCTGCGGGTCGGTTTAATTGTGTGACACACTTTCTGAATAACGGTTGGTAATGTATACTCGTTATTATAGTATCTAATTTGAAAATTTGTTTAGCGCAAAAAACTTAGGAACGCAAAAAACTTAGGAACGCAAAATTTAGGAATGAAAATTTAGGAACGCAAAATTTAGGAACGCAGATTTAGCAACGCAAACTAAGATTACAACTAAGATTAGACGATGAAAGATTACGCTACACAGTTTAGGCGACAAGAATTTAGAACTTTGAATCAACGTTAAGAAAACCACATCACTTTAACACGTGTATTTAGAGGATGGAAAGCAGATCTAATTAGTAGGAGGTCGTTTGTTGCTCCGAGCCAAGATACTACTTTGATATGATATATGCAGTAAATTCCGCACGGCGATGCACTTCCCAATCCAGTAGAGGAAAGCCGTTTTGTCTGGTTCGTAGTAGCTTTAAGAAATTCTGTTGTGCTTCATTCTGAATGCACGTTATTTTGCTTCGATACGTAGAAATACGATTTTGTTATTCACTTCATTTGTTACTAAGCTGGATTTTCCAGTATCAAATTTAAATTTCACTCAGTTTAATGTGTAAGTAACAACACGTTGTTTCAGCATAACCTAACAGCTGTTGTTACGTCACTTGTTTGTTTGAAATATGCTGCTGACACTTGTATCATCGGAAGCAGATGTTTAGTATTATATTACTACCACCTTTGAAAACGAGAATATCCTTGTGAACATACTCATTTAAAATGAAATTAGCACATTTAACTTAACGAGAAAATTTTGTTTTTTAATTTGTTATAATGTAAATTTGTTATAATGTAACCGACCGAATCAGATCTGAATGGGTTAGAAAATATTAATGTAACCAGTTACACTTTGTTGTAATATATTTGATCAAGAATCAGGTTGATAAACCTTACGTTAATTTTTTTAAAGTAATTCAAATAATTATTTAATTTTATTGCATTGAATTTTATTTACAGAAAAAGAGATTCCTTCTAGTAAATTATTAATCCAAGCTTAAAGTTTTTATTTTGATCAAGTATGATCAAACTTAAAACCGAAAAGCAATAAGAGTTGAATTTTGATGCCACCCTTATGTAGAAAATATTCTTCTTGCATTTTAGGCATATTTGAGGGACACAAACAGTGTTCCCATTTTTATGTGACTTAATTATTATTCTTTCTTACAGGAACAGCGTCTTATTCTGTTAAGACAGGTTTTGTCAGCAAAGGCGATCTTTTTCTTTGGGTCTCCACGTCCGCCCTTAGAAATATGCCATGCTATTAACATGAATTAATCTGGACTTGGTGGCGCCTGTTTGTTTTAGTTTGAGTGTGACCCCCAACAGATTTCGACTTCCCCATTGCTCGTAGCTCTACCCAAGGAATAGACCCTAGTTACGTCGGAAGACTTTGTTTTGCTGACACCCAACTTCTAAAGTCAGATATAAGTATTAAAAAGAGAAACGCTAGTAAATACCAATAAAAAAAGTTACACTGGCACCCATGCTTGGGGCTTGCCATATATTTGATTAGTAATAATTCGTTTCAAGATAGTAGATAAGATAATGTTATTAAGCTTAAATTGTTATCCTCAAAGGTAATGAATAAGATAACGGTATTAAGCTTTAGTTATTATTTGAGATACTCGATAAGATAACACGATATTAAGTTAAAGTGATTATAAGAGATAGTAGGTAACATGAATTTAAACAGAAGTTATTACTAAAGATAACCGGTAAGATAACGCGAAATAACTCGAAGTTATTCCTAACGGTAGTCGCTAAGGTAACGAGAAATTAAACCAAAATTATTACTAACGGTAGTCGGTAAGATAACGATATTAAAACTAAGGGTATTGTCAAAGATAATAAAGAAGACAAAGATATTGGCCTAGTTATTACCCAAGACAATGAATAACAACAAATAGAGTGACTTCAGTAGAGCCGTTTAAATGGGGTTGACCCGTGCCCTCTAAAAAAAGAAACCTGTGAAGCAGGTCCGTTCACAAGAACAGCACGGGGGACCGGCAAAGACATTTGGGTGCATTCCTGCACCCGGCGTTGATCGATATCGGTGAAACTATCACCCGATATCCACTCGGTATATAACGATATACACATCCACTCACACATTCACACACTCATACATACCTTCACTGCCAGTGCCCATGCGCTGACAGCGGCACCGCATGACCCCACGAAAGATTCGCAGAGACATGGTCCAGGTGTCTGTGGAAACCTCCCGCGCAACCACACGGTGACTAACAGAAATGAAAAGGCACTAGAGAAACAGGAACGGTAAAAAAGAAGGAGGTTGGTTTTTTGGAGTGCATAAGAGGCACCTCGAGGTAGAAGAAAGTAGAGGAAGGGCTCGCATTGAGCAAAAGCGACAGAGGGAAAGGTGGATAGCAAAGCGCTACTCAACCAACCAGTGTGGTCAGTAGCTCGAAATGAGGGAACATCATTCTTATGTGGCAGACGGGTGTTCCGGGACAAGAACAGGTCCACCGAAAGAAAAATAAGGCATAGCGGAGATAGCGGATTAAGAAAAAAAGTATAGTTTTTGGACAAGCGTCCGAGAGAAGGTAGAGAGTTGTCCCTGTTAAACACAGCGCAGTCTGAAGGACTACCTGCGATATTGATCCGACAAGATAAGATATATCATATGTTGACATTCACTAGACTCTCAAGAGAACTAGTGCGATCATTTTCCTAACGAGTGCTTCGACTACGATAAGAAAATCAGACAAAAGTTGACACAACAACTTACAAGTATCATTACAGATACAAACACACAAAAAGAAACTGTTTTAAGGTAGTATTTCATAACGGTAGCACCCTAAACACACAAAAATGCCCAATTATAAGCAGTTAAATACAGGTACACTGTCCCTATATGCCAAAACAACCGAGAATTTAATAAGATAACAATAAGAGCAATAGCATCTCACCACGAAGTTCAATAAAAAACAATGAAAAAAAATGTTTATAGGTTATGTAGATTTAGTAGAAAAAGAAGGGAATAATGATGTAGTATAATGTGGGCGACTGCAATAATTCAGAAGAAAAACACACGGAATAGGTAGTCCTAGTTTTTGTAACTGCGAATATGAACTATTTCTTACAATGGCATAGGTCATGACTCCTATGTTGGTCCAAAGAAAAAATCATCCACTCAACATCAGCTAAAACCAATCATAAAAATTCAATGAGTTATTTCAACCAAAGTTACGATAATTACCACACAATTAAACCATATAGGAGAAATACTAAAAACAGAATAATATGTAGTAGGAAAAGTTCAAGGGTTAATTAAATGAAACGACAGAGTTATATTGGGGGGGGTGTAGAGAATGAAGTGATATATGAGTAACGGTATGGTCGAGGAAAAGTCAACCAGAAGAAAAAGATAGCTAAATTAAGGTAAGTAAAGTTAAACGTGTAAGAAATTGTATAGTATATGAGAGAAGGAATAAGTAATTAAAGATACTAATTGATGGTGAGAACAAAAAAATATTAGGTAAATCGTGAGGAGAATGGAACGTGAAAAACTTAAGTAGCATTTGGGTCAGCAGAGAATGGCTTAAGGTCTTTAATATGCCACCTGCCTTGGCGTTTTCCTTCAGCATCCTGAAGTTCGTAGATAAGGGGACTAATAACACGAGTGACTTAACAAAGAATGAATTTAGGGGCTAATTTTGAAGAAAATTTCTTAGATGCATCCGATAAGACATAGTTCTTTTTCCAAACTTGTTCGCCCAAGGCGAAGGAAATATTTCGTTTACGTAAGTTATAATGGTCCTTGCTCTTTTCGTAAGCTTTTAACAAATTTTTTCTAACGTCGTTAAAGATAGAAGGTAATGACTGTTGGTCCTTGTCCCAACGTACTTTATCGTCAAATTCGATTACGTTAGTATCGTCAGGCACTAAACCATAGTAACTCCCATCGATTGGGGTATATCTTCCAAAAACAAGAAAAGACGGAGTGAATTGGGTTGCTTCGTGTTTAGATGTACGCAAAACTTGAGCAATTTTAAAGATATGTTCATCCCATGTAGTATGGTCTGAATCAATATAAGACGAAATAGCGGTAATTAAGACTCGATTTACTCTTTCGGTAGGGTTTACTTGGGGGTGATATTTTGCGTTAAACCAAATTTTTTGTACTTTGTAACTTTTAACGAAATTTTGAAAATCTTTAGAGATAAATTGTGCACCATTGTCACAAAGAATAATCTGAGGGACACCAAAGATAAGAAAGACATTTTGTTCTAGGAATTTAATTATAGCTGCGGATGTAGCTTTACGTAAGGGTTGCACCATAACAAATTTAGAAAACCAATCGGTAACGACTAAAAGATATTGATTACCTCTTTTCGATCGAGGGAGAGGTCCTAATAAGTCAAGTGATATTAATTGAAAGAGATAAGATACACGCTTAAAGTTACCCATTAAACCGGAACGAGCATCTTGTGAACTCTTATGGGAACCACAAATTTTGCAGCTCTTGATGTAGCGACAAACAGATTGCTTAAGTGTGGGCCAGTAATATAATTCAGATATTTTAGCGAGAGTTTTTGTAACACCAAGGTGTGCAGCTATGGGATCGTCGTGACATAATTTGAGCACCTCACTGCGGTTTGCAGTGGGCACGACCAGTTTCCATTCAGGTATATTCGATATTTTATGTGGGGACGAAGATACAAATTTATATAGTCTATTATTAGTTACACGGAAGGTAGGAAATTTGTTGGGATTATCGGAAACTTTTTTAATCATATTGAGGTACCAGGTATCCAGAATTAAATTTGGAAGGTTTAGAGAAACAACATCTCGAGATAAGGCATCAGGTACGATATTTAATTTGCCAGGCCTATGCCTAACATCGAAAGTAAATTGAGATATACGCAAGTTCCATCTTGCCAAACGACCTGCGGGTTGTTTCAAGTTATTAAGCCACGTGAGGGCTGCACAATCAATGATTACGGTAAAGTGTGTACCTTCGACATATCCTCTAAATTTCTCGATGCCAAAGATAACGCCCAATAGTTCTTGTTCGGTAGCAGAGTATTTTTGTTCGGCAGAAGTTAAGGCACGACTTGCATAGGCGATTGGATGTTCTAAACCATTGTTTACCTGGAACAACATTGCACCTAACCCAGTAAGAGAGGCATCGGTTTGTATATAAAACTTTTCATCGAAATTGGGTGAAATTAAGATAGGTGCTGAAGTGATTAATGTTTTAATTTGTTCGAAAGCCTGTTGGGATTCTAAATTCCACTCGATAGTTTGGGATTTCTTTTTATTTTTAATTAAAGCAGTAATGGGTGCGGATATAGTTGAAAGATTGGGTAGAAAGATGCGATAATAGCTAATCATTCCAATTAAACGTTTGATTTCGGTAACAGTCTTAGGTGTTTTAAATTTAGTAATAGCATCAACTTTAGCAGGATCTGCTCGTAAGCCTGTCCCATCGATAATAAAACCAAGAAATGTGAGAGATGAACGACAAAATTGAGACTTTTCCCAGTTTATCTTAAAACCTGCTGCGTTTAAACATTCTGCAACTTCATCTAATGTGGCGATATGTTCATCGAAAGAACTTGAGATAACTAAGATATCAACTAAAACACAAAGGCGCGTTCTTGATGTAAGATAGGACCCAACGTTTGATTTATAGTACGTTGTAAAGTTTGTGGAGCGTTACAGAGACCAAATGGCAAAAAATTATATTCGAAAAGACCTCGGCCTGGGACACAAAAAGCAGTTTTTTGACGAGAAGATAGGTCGAGAGGTATCTGATAAAAAGTTTGTCTAAGGTCGATAGATAAGATAAATTTTGCGTTACGAAGGCGGCTTAAAATTGAGTCAGTTCTTGGTAAAGGATAAGCATCTGAGACAGTCACGGAATTCAACTTTCTGCCATCGAAACAGACACGCCATTCGTCATTCTTTTTCCGAACTAATAATACAGGAGAGGTCCATGGTGAATTTGAAGGAGAGATAACCCCAGATTCTAACATTTTGTCTATTTCAGCATGTAAATGCTTTTGTAAGGCAGGCGATAAGGGATATTGACGTTGCTTAAAAGGAAGGGCATCACCTGTAGAGATAACGTGTGTTGCCGTTGTAACACAACCCAGTTCGGAGGTATTAAGTTTGCGAAATTTGTCGATTGTAGCGTTAAGAGTTACATTTTGGGAGTCAGTAAGAGAAATTTTGTTAGATATTCCTGTAGATGCACAAGAATTCGTTTTAATAGAGGTTTGCCATGAAAAATCCTGGAAATAAAGTGACAGATTAAAAAGTTTACAGAAATCAACGCCTAGTAGAAAGGGATAAGCTAAAGCAGGCACAATCAAAAATAAAACATCACGTTCAAGAGATTCTACTCGAATTTTTAACTTAAGGGAACCGGTTACATGTATTTGATTATCGTCAGCTAAATTTATGGAAGTTTTTTCGGAAATAATTTGAATTTTGATATTTTGTTTAGATAATTGATGTAAACCTTCGTTATTTATAAGAGAACATGAAGAACCTGTATCCAGTAAAGCAATTACATTTAAGGAACCTATTGAAATAGATAAGTGTGGACGGTTATCGAAGGGTTTTTTAACAAGTTGTGAAACGGCAGCAGTCTTTTTATGGTAAAAGGAATTGACAGTTTGTAACCACTTAGACCACTCAGCTGGAGTAGTATAGCATAATTCCTCTAATAAAGGTAAGGCATTCTGTACATTAATAGTAGCGGTATTATTATTAGATAAATTTAATGACGGTACAACGTTAGAAGTGGTTTTATGATTTGAATTTATTGACGTCTGGGTCCGTTGGATGATTGGTGTTGAGGGCGATTTTGGTTTCTTGAGATATTCACACCCTGATTTGAAATATCTCGACGGGAGTTTCCCGATACGTTAGGATTACAGTTGGTGCAGTTAGATTTGTAAATATTTGAGCGACCACAACCATAACAAAAAATATTTCTAGGGTATGTGCAGACAGTATAGTTATGTCCACTTCGCTTGCAGTTCCAACAGGTAAGTGAGTTGTTAGTAACGGTAGGAGGAACGTTAAGGGTAGATACTTTACGGGAAGCTCGAACTTGGCAAGCTAAATCAGGTTCTAAAAGACCAGATAGTTTCTCGGAGGGTGGACGATAATTGTTAATTCTTGACCTCACTTCCTGAAGAGAACGACATAGGTCTTTAAAGTGGGCTAGCGAAGATATGGGCTGTAATGCCAAACGTTCTGAGAAATAGGGGTTTAAATTTCTAAGTAATTGATCGATAATTTCGGATTCTGAAGGTTTTTTGTCAAGTCTGCTATATAAAGCTTCTAATGAGGTAATAAAAGAAACAACATTTTCGTCAGGACCTTGGGTTCGGTTACGTATTTCGTTCCAAAGGTCGTTAATATAGCCATAAGGTAGGAAATCTCGATTTAAACACGCAACTAACTCCTCCCAGGTAGAAATTTGGTCTCATATGTTTCTGTACCATATTAACGCAGAGTTTGAGAACAAATCACCTGCTGAGACAAATAGGTCGTGATCGGTATACCCGCGAGAGATTTTGAAATCATTAATACGATCAAGAAAGGACGATAAAGAGACCTGCGAATCAAAGCCTTCAAAAGTGAGACCCCATTTGTATACAGGTATAGATTTTCCTGCAGGTTTAGGTAAAACGAGAGCGAGATTTGAAAAGGGTGACGATATATCTACGTCTGCATTAGGATTAAGTCTTTCCAGAACAATCCCTTCAAGCAATAACACCTCGGACAACAAACTTTGTTTAGATTGAGTCGCTTGGGCATCGTCATATAAAGATAATAATTCGACACGCTGTTTGACGTGCGTTATTCTCGAAGCCAATCTCCCTAGCTCGATATTAGTAGCACCAGGATCTGTTCTATTTATTATACCCGATATGTCATCCAAAGATAATTTAATTTCCGATACGTTAAGAGGCCAGTCCCCAACGGGTTTCTTTAAGATAGCAACGCCTTTCGTTTCCTGTGCCAAAATAGCCCTGAGCTGAGATCTCCTATCATTCTGATTACTAGCAGCGATAATATTCCTGCACTCAAGCTCGTAGATCAATTCGAGGGATTTTAAATGTGACACATTCATGGTGAATAGAATATTCGAAGCACGATATATGAGATATACGATATTAACGGGAATCAGGAAGTTTAACTACAAGGTTTTCTTGTAAAGGTATAAACCATAATGCAGTTTTTAGAATGTAACATAAAAGTTTCAAAAAACCTGTCTTCTAAAGTTAAGAAAACAACAAAAGTTATATTTTAATAGATAATCTTGTAATAACTGTATTTAAAGGTATTTAAACAAGATAAATGCTTAATAAGGAGATATATCCTTCATAACCTACAAGAAAAACCCTCCAATTTAGAAAATACACGCATGTAATGCATTATTTAACCAATAACCACAAAAATCCATAGTTTAACGTTACATAAAAAGATATTAAAAGGCAATTTATTTCAATAACGTTTGTAACATAAGGTTTCTTTAAAAACGAGTTTAAATAATAGTTAACAAGTGATTAAAACACTTTTTTTATAAACAAACTAGAGAATCTTAGGTACAGTCCTTTTCATTATTACAGCAGGGGTTATATTTTAACTGATACAAGGTAAATAACTATTAAAGCAAACGGTATTTAAGAAATGCAATACTCAAAATATTTACTCATTTACTTACTTGAAAAAGTGAGGTTATCCATAAATCCTTGGAGTTTATTTAGACACTAACGCATTTTTTCATATAACTAACACATATTTTAGGCAACTGTAGTTATGAACTGTATTTTAAAGTTACATTAAGGTAAATAGATTGACGTTTTTTAGATAAAAGGTATAAATTACAATAATAAAAGTGATCGTTTTTCATTACAAACGCTAATCTGTCAATTGCTGAAAATTTTCTGGGGAATATCCACAAGGTACCAACATGAAATTCAAACTTCACAGATATCTTGGTGGACATAGATAATGCAGTTTATTAATATTATTTAGGTGAAAAAACTTGTTTAATCATTTATTAATACATTCCATAGGCATACCACCTAAAAACATGGGTTGGAGCGCCAAATTCTTACATTTAACACGGTGGTTAAAATTAAAAGTTCGATAATTACAACACCGGTAGCATGGTGTAATAGACACTATCAACAGTTGGCTGCACTTATTCTTATACAGATTTAGGGCGCGTCAACTATCAATGATGTCATCAATATTACGCAATCCTACTCAAATTTACTACATTTTTAACACCAAGAATAAGGCATGCACAAAATAAAAATAAGTAAAAGATTACTCACATCAGGTATCCTGCTTCCGCCTGAAATCGCATCGGGTAGGCCTCCAACCCAGTCCAGTCGGGCTCCTCCCGGAGGAATTAGAGATGACACGTTGACGCTACCAAATGCGTACGGAGCAGCTTCGGCTAGCTAGGGTAAACATGAGGTCTCTCCATCTACAGATGTGGAGGTCGGTAGGCCCTAGGCGGTGACAGATTCTTACCTATGTAAGGTTTGGACAGGAGAAGGTATGAGGTAGACAAACAAACGATAATTAGGGAAGGAACTACATAGGTAAACCCTAACGATACGTTACCAGAGATAGAAACGTGCACCTAACACGACGATACCCGGTAAAAGCCACGTTATCGCGAGAGAAGCGGAGAACTCTCCCACCCCATTGTCTAGTATTGCCATACCCCTCTAGGGATAAGCACACTACGCAAACTCACTACTCTGACGTACGGAAGTGCCGCCTAGTCTATTTAAAAATTCCCGCGTCTCGCATATTTGAAAATATGGCGAGAAACTTCCGTACAACAACTTAACCTAAATACAATGTTAAAGTGACCCTTGGCACGTAACAGGATTTATAAAGACGTGCGCGTATTTCCGTCACTTAAGACAGTGCGTTTAATATTTAATATTTAGTTTAAAATAACTTTACCTTAACGACACAAAGTACGTTAAGTATATGAACTTATAAATTTAAAGAAATGAAAGGAAGAGCTCGAAGAGAAACAAAGGCAATTTTAGATAATTACTTTTACGTAATTTAATCACAAATAATTTTTACTTTAAGAAGACAAGAAAGGATAAGTGTCTATGCTTTAAAATTTAAACAAAGGCAAAGAGACACGTTAAAGAAAAACAAAGGTAAAATTAGATATACCAAAATTAACACAATTATTGTAATTTAGTTCAATATATCTTTACCTTAGCAAGACAAAGTAGGTAAGTATCTGAACTTAAAACATTAAAGAAATGAAAGGAAGAGATCGAAGAGAAACAAAGACAGTTATACGTAATTTAATCAAAAATAATTTTTACTTTAAGAGGACAAAAAAGGTTAAGTGCATATGCTTTAAAATTTAAACAAAGGCAAAGGAACACGTTGAAGAAAAACAAAGGTAAAATTAGATATATACAAAAATTCACACAATTATTGTATTTTAGTTCAAAATAACTTTACCTTAACGACACAAAGTACGTTAAGTATCTGAACTTAAAAATTTAAAGAAATGAAAGGAAGAGCTTGAGAAACAAAGGCAATTTTAGATAATTACCTTTTCCTAATTTATTCAGAACTAATTTTTATTCTAAGAGGACAAGAAAGGTTAAATGTACAAACTGTACAATTTAAACAAAGGCAAAAAAACACGTTAAAGAACACCAAAGGTAAAATTATATATATACAAAAATTAATACAATTTAACGTAATTTAATTTAAAATAACCTTACCTTAACGAGACAAAGTTGGTCAAGTATCTGAACGTAAAAATTTAAAAAAATGAAAGGAAGAGCTCGAAGAGAAACAAAGGCAATTTTTGATAATTACTTTTACGTAATCTAATCAGAAATAATTTTTACTTCAAGAAGACAAAAAAGGTTCAGTGTATTTGATTTAAAATTTAAACAAAGGCAAAAGAACACGTTAAATAAAAACAAAGGTCAAATTAGGTATATACAAAAATTAATACAATTTAAGGTAATTTAATTTAAAATAACTTTACCTTAAAGAGACAAACTAGGTTAATTATTTGGGATTTAAAATTTAAACAAAGGGAAAAAATGTTGAAGAGAAACAAAGGCAATTTTGTATAATTACAATTTTACGTAATTTAATCAGAAATAATATTTACTTTAAGAAAACAAAAAAGGTTAAACGTATATGCTTTAAAATTTCAACAAAGGCAAAGGAACACGTTAAACAAAAAACAAAGGTAAAATTAGATACATACGAAAATTAACACAATAGGATGCAATTTAGTTTAAAATAACTTTACCTTACCAAGATAAAGTAGGTTAATTATTTGGGATTAAAAATTTAAACAAAGGAAAGGAAAACATCGAAGAGAAACAAAGGCAATTTTATATAACTACAATTCTACGTAATTTAATCAGAAATAGTTTTTACTTTAAGGAGACAAAAATGTTCAGTGTATTTGATTTAAAATTTAAACAAAGGAAAGGAAAACGTTGAAGAAAAACAAAGACAATTTTATATAATTACAATTTTACGTAATTTAATCAGAAATAATTTTTACTTTAAATAAAGAAAAGAAGTTGAGTGTCTATGCTTTAAAATTTAAACAAAGGCAAAGAAATACGTCAAAGGAAAACCAAGGTAAAATTAGATATAGACAAAAATTAATACAATTTAACGTAATTTAGTTTAAAATAACTTTAGATAAAGTAAATTAATTATTTGGGATTTAAAATTTAAACTAGGAAAAGAAAAACGAAAAGAAACAAAGGCAATTTTATATAACGACAATTCTACGTAATTTAATCAGACATATTTTTTACTTTAAGGAGACAATAAAGGTAAGTGTATATGCTTTAAAATATAAACAAAGGCAAAGGAACACGTTGAAGAAAAACAAAAGTAAAATTAGATATATACAAAAATTAATACAATTTAATGTAATTTAGTTTAAAATAACTTTACCTTAACGAGACAAAGTAGGTTAATTATTTAAGATTTAAAATTTAAACAAGGGAAAGAAAAACGTTGAAGAAAAACAAAGGCAATTTGTATAATTACAATTCTACGTAATTTAATCAGAAATAACTTTGACTTTAGGTGGCAAAAAGTTCGGTGTATTTGAATTTAAATTTAAACAAAGGAAAGGCAAACGTTGGAGAGAAACAAAGGCAATTTTATTTAATTACAGTTTTACGTAATTTAATCAGAAATAATATTTACTTTAATGAGACAAAAAAGGTAAGTGTATATGCTTTAAAATTTAAACAAAGGCGAAGAACACGTTAAAGAAAACAAAGGTAAAACGAGATATACAAAAATTGATACAATTTAACGTAATTTAATTTAAAATAACTTTACCTTAAAAAGACAAAGTAGGTTTTATTTGGGATTTAAATTTAAACAAAGGAAAGGAAAACGTTGAAGAAAAATGAAGGCAATTTTATATAATTACAATTTTACGTAATTTAATCAGAAGTAGCTTCTACTTTAAGGAAACAAAAGAGGTTCAGTGTATTTGATTTAAAATTTAAACAAAGGAAAGAAAAACGTTGAAGAAAAACAAAGGCAATTTGTATAATTACAATTCTACGTAATTTAATCAGAAATAACTTTGACTTTAAGGTGACAAAAAGGTCGGTGTATTTGAATTTAAATTTAAACAAAGGAAAGGCAAACGTTGGAGAGAAACAAAGGCAATTTTGTTTAATTACAGTTTTACGTAATTTAATCAGAAGTAGCTTCTACTTTAAGGAAACAAAAGAGGTTCAGTGTATTTGATTTAAAATTTAAACAAAGGAAAGGAAAACCTTGAAGAGAAACAAAGACAATTTTATATAATTACAATTTTACGTAATTTAATCAGAAATATCTTTCACTTTAAATAGACAAAAGAAATTGAGTGTTTATGCTTTAAAATTTAAACAAAGGTAAATAAAAACATCGAAGAAAAACAAAGGCGAAGCGAAATGAATACAAAAACTAACACAATTCAACGAAATTTAGTTTAAAATAACTATACCTTTTGCCCACGATAAAGGCGTAGGTGTCTCTCTCCCTTTGTTTTCTAGGTTTACTTGTTACGTGCCAATCGGCACTTTAACATGTATTAGGTTAAGTTGATGTACGGAAGTTTCGCGCCATAATTTCAAAAGACGCGGCGCGCGGAATTTAAATAGACTAGGCGTGTACTTCAGTTACGTCATAGTGAGTTTGCGCAGAGTGCGCGACCCTAGAGGGTTGGACGAATAAGTTCGCGCCGATGGGAAAAAAGACAAAAGAGTGGGGAAGTTTCCTGTTCTCTCTATAACGAGGCTGTTTGCCTTTGTTCTTCGAGGAGTGTGGTCGGCCAGGTCTCGTATCGTGCCTTATCTCTAGTATGTAGATTTCCCTTCTGTTTTATCTTGTTTGTCGTCCCTTATAAAACGTGATCCTGCCGCTCCCTACATATTAGGTAGATGAATTTGAAGCCATAGGCGTACCGGACTCCACGACCGCGAGACGACCCCGGATGTCCATGTTCTACCAACAGCACCGGAGCAGTTACCATCTTTAATTTCTCCGGGATGGAGCCCCGCAGGACGTTCGGATTCCTTATGTAAGTAGTACATTATAGTCATAATTGCTTCCTAATTAAATCTATATATGGCGTAATTGCGCAATTTAACTTGTGTATTGGTGACGTCATGGTAGTTGGCAACGCGGAATCTGTAATAAGGTTCGCGCTTCCGGCCGCCAGGGGCGTTGCATCGCTATCTTATTCATTGCGCTTGCGCGATGTATTTATGAACTCTTAACTGTATTACCGACTTCGTAAACTGTTTTATCGACTCTTTAAGTGTAAGAACTAATCTCCATATAAATGTATCACCAATAAAATTGTAATATACTATCGTCCTTTTCGTAAGATGGAGTCGTGTATATCCCCACCGTGGCCGTACTACCTCGATATACCCATTCGACACCATCTTCCTCATTCTATCTACACTTATGTCACGTATGTGGTGAAGAGCCACCCAGTTATCATCTCTGGTCTCTTCTGCAATTTGTAGAAGTGTTCGTAGCATGCTACTCTCTGTTCCCTCATACTTGGCCTTTACTATTTTCTCTCTTTTACATTTTCCTTCCATAGACTTAACTCTTACAATATTTTCTATTACTTCAAATTCTTCCCTTATTTTCCCCAATTCAGGATATCGATTCCTAAACATTTTTTGAATACTTTTGCTCATATATAGGTCATCTGGTTCTACAATAACAACTTTTGTCTCGCGGAGCATGGACATCAGGCTCGTCTAGGGTCGTGGAGTACGGTTCGCCGAAGGTTGCAAATTTATAACCCACCTATGCAGGGAATGACGGGAATACCAGGTATAAGGCAACAAACAAAGACAATAAGGCAAAGGAAATCTACATAGATAAGATAAGCACGATACGATACCTCAAAGCGTCCACTCCACTCGATAGTTCAGGCCAAAAAAGCCACGTTATAGAGAGCACAGGAAACCTGTCCCCACTCTTCCGTCTTTCACGCGTCGGCGCGAAGTTATTCGTCCAACCCTCTCGCGTCGCGCGATCTGGCGCAAACGCACTGGGACATAACGGAAATGCGCGTCCCGAGTCTTTTGAAATTTTGGCGCTAAACCTCCGCACATCAAAATTAACCTAAACACAATGTTTAAGGGCCAATTTGATTGGCACGTAACATACATCCTCCCTGGTATCCAGGGGATTGTCTATTATGACCTCTGTGTTAAGATAGATCCCTTTGGACCATTTGCTACTCTCGATTATTTTCCAGTTTTCGTCCGTCACAGTGTCCGGTAAACTCTTTACAATATCATCTCGTGCATCTATCCTTGAGCTTGTTTGGGTTCCACATTCTTTTTTGCTACCCGATATTTTTTATTATCGAGCCTCTTTTCTTTTTTGCTCTTCACGTGATTTGATTACCTCATCCTCAAGATGCGTTATTCTAACCTTAGCAAGTAACATTTCCTGCTTAAGAATTGCATTTTCTCTTTGTAATTATTCGATCATATCTCTATCTTGTCTCCCGCTTTTGGTTCTTTTTTCTTCTCTTATGTTATTATTGTTTTCAATTACCATTTCATTCAGAAACTTTCTTTGCTTCTCAGAAGTAATTCTGCTGGACAAAGTCCTCATTCTACTAACCGATTCTTTCAATTCTTTCTTCGTATTTGTATTTTCTTTACATGTTTTAACTGACGTTGCTATCACAATTTCTAGCGATTTTATTAAACCTAGGAAATGGTTCCTCTCCTCGCCCTCCATACCTCTTCTCTTTCGTTTACCCTCAGCTACAAGGTATTCCTCTGGGGAACTACCAATATCAAACGTCTTTACTCGCACACCATGCGGTGTGTTTATCTCCTATGCCGAAGCAGATGTTTCCAGGGTCCTTCCACTATTCTTTTTTATAGGCGTTCTTTGCAGAGCACTCCTTCTAACACTAGGGTCCCACATCTCTGTATTTTTCATGTTCTGGATCACATCGCCGGTTGATAAACTCCTAATGTGTAGAGGTGGAGTTCTCCTTAGTTTCACTATGGGGAAAGTCATCTCAGCTACAGCTAGTTTATTTCTGATTACGCCGCCATCTATTCTTCCAGTCGCCTGATTACCCACTTCAGTTATCGCCTTTGTTATTTTCTTATTAGCATTGTCTTCTATCACTTCCATCTTCTCGTTGGTATATTTGTCATTCTCTATTTTCATCAATCCCTGACCTGAGGGGGCTCCTCAGACGGGGTGCACCCATAGCAGAGAAAATCTCTGCCACCAGCATGGACTCATGCTGCATCTGAATATGCCAAAATGGGGGACATAGTCAACCCTCGGGGCTCCAGCCTCTTACTCACTAGAACTTCCGGAGGTCCCACGCCTCCGACGATGTGGGCACCACCCCAGGCGCTTGCTCGGCCGGGGACCCAACGGACGCTTGGAGTCTTCCTCGGAGCACTTTTTCTTTCTCCCCTCAGACCTTACACGCCGTGGCGCCAGCATTTGCGTTGTCCTCCTAGGGAACCTCTGTTCCAACCATGTCCAAATCAAATCCTTATTCATGCCATGGGTCAAGAAAGTAAGTAGGTAAGTCGAGAGTGGAAAGGCCCTTCTGCCCTCGGATACCCTGATAGCCAAGAAGGGCTTGAAGCACAAGAGTCGGGAGACTAGAACGTCCTCCTGATAGGAAAGAAAATTAGACGCTGATAGGTACAGCTTGTGTGGATGTTGAGTGTTAAGGCATGCACGTATGCGTGTAAAAGATAGAGTGTAAGTTGTGTTTGAGTGCGTGCTTTGGGTGTTTATGTGTGTAGATGATGTGTGTTATCCTTGGCTTCCCCTTTGCGTTAAACCCTAACGAATTAAGATCCCTCGCAAAAGGTACTAGTACCCCTTCACCACTTCAAGGTGGATAGCCTCCGAGGGGGACGGTGGCATACCTACGAACGTCCATTCGCTTGCAATTCGTGTATTTATTCTGCAATGTCTAAAAGTCAGTGAGTGATTTATTATAACTGACGCTTTGGTATCTAACAAAACCACCTCGATTATCGTTGAATAGTTTAGTAGGTGAATGAATGAATAAATGAGTGAGTGTATGAATGAATATATGCAGAAACGAATGAGCAAGTGAGTGAGTGGTAATTGTTATTGCTAAAGCTTTGTTACCCCAAGACAATAAATAAAGGAATGAATGAATAAGTGACGAGTAAATAAATAAACGAGCAGAAACTGATGAATGGAATATTGAATAAATGAATGAATAACCTACTATAGCGTTATTATCCAGCACAATTAATTCCATTTACAACGAATGAGTGAATCAATCGAAAAATGTACGCAGAAACATATTATTATTATTACTTTGTACTAACTAAATCAGTCGAATAAATAAATGAATAAAAGATGAATGAATAAGTGGGTGATCGTCATTAGCCTTATTATAGTTTTGACAATCAAGTCCATTAATGTATTCATAAAATAACCAATAAATCAATGTATGAATGAATGTAGAAACGAATGAAGACTGGATGAATAAGTGAATAAGTGAACGGTCATTACTATGAGAGCTTTGCTGTAAAACACAATTAAATCTATTCACAGCAAAAGAATGACAAACAAATAAGTGAATGTATAATAATCAATGAGTAAGTGAATCAGTCGAATAAATGAATGAATAAGTGATCATTATTGTTGCCATACTTTTGTATTAATAGATGCGTAAGATAATGAATATATTAATGAATGAACTGTGTTATAGAACATAAACACATCAATTTACAATGAAAACAATTAGTGAACGAAAAAGTGAATGCATAAGCTAATGGATGAATAAATGAATAAACAATGAATGAGTGAATCATAAATGAATGATCGAAAGAATGAATATAAATGTGTGAATTAAGAATCAATGTTGAAATAATTGATTAAACGAAGAATAAGTGCAGAAACGAATAAATGAGTGTGTGAATGAATGAATAAGTGATTATTATTATTGCAATGGATCGGTTTTGCAACATTATCAGATTCATTCACAATGTATCAATGATGAATAAATGAATACATAACCGTTTGAATGAATGAGAAAATGAATAAATGCATGAACGTGTGAATGAAAAAATACAAAAATAAGTGAATGCGTGAGTAAATTTGTAAGTAGGAATAGTTGAATGCAGATAAACGACTAAATTGATGCACGAGTGAATGAATGAATAACTGAATACACAAATTGACGAACGAGTGAATGAATACGTGAGCATTGTAGTTGAAGGGGAATGAATAAATTAAGTAGTGAGTGAATGAATGAGTAGTTGCACGAATATATGAATTCACAAATTGTCGAATGAGTGAATAAATAACTGAATATACAAATAGTTGATGAACTAGTGGGGAAATGAATGAGCATTGTGGCATGAGGATGAATAAATGAATCGATGAATAAATACACGAACAAATTGACAAACAAATAAATAAATAAGTGCGCGTTTTAGTATGTGGATAAACGAATAAATTGATAACGGGATGACTAAGTGAGCCATGAATGAATGAGTTGATGAATAATTGAACGAACAAGTAATATAGTATTATATTCATTTACAACGTAAGATGGATCAAACAAATTGATGAACGGGCGACTGAATGTGCATGCACATGCCGCTCTTAGTGTAAACTGTAATTTCCAGAAAGTAGAGAAATTGGCATCTATTTTATATTAGTTATCTATGAACTTCCTTCATAAATTAATAAGAATGTAGACGTGTCCTTTCGTTTGCTGACATGCGCAGTGTATCAAGGTACCTGATTCTACAACACATCCCAGTGTACGCAAAAATTAATTTTCTTTTATTTAATTCTTTCAACACCCTCTATTAAACGACACGTTTGAAGCAAATAGTACCCCTAAGATTCGTTGTTTTTTAACATTGGTTTGTGGTATTAAACGAAACTGTCTTTATGCACATGCAACCAACTCACGCAAAAGTAGAAGATTATTGAACTTTACTCTTTGTATAGACAGGCAATTTATGTGATTATTGTGTACCGTTTCATAATTGACAGTTAAGACGTGTACGGTCTCCAACGTAGACTATCCGTTCGAGTGCTTTCTGTACCACAAGAAAGTAATTTACAAATTCATAACTTGGTCCCGTTCGGAATCACGTGATTTACGTAAGCAATCTGCATTATATAAAAGTGCATCTAAAGTGGAAATGTCTTCACATACTAACAAACGACAATTTGCTTGCAAATTGTGTAATTTTTCTGCATCAGAAAACAATACTTTACAAAAACATTTGCGGTCGCATACTAACAAACGTCCATTCGCATGTAATTTGTGTAATTATGCCGCATCACGGAAAAGTCATTTACAAAGACATATTCGATTGCATTCCAACGAACGTCCATTTGTATGCATTTTGTGTAATTATACCACTTCGCAGAAAGATTATTTAAAACTACATATGCGATCGCATGCTAACGAACGTCCATTCGAATGCAATTTCTGTAATTACTCTACATCAGTGAAAGGTTATTTGCGAAGACATATGCGGTCGCATACGAACGAACGTCCATTTGTATGCCACTTGTGTAACTATTCCGCGTCAGAAAAAGGTACCTTAAAAAAACCATATGTGGTCGCATACCAACGAACGTCCATTCGCGTGTAATTTGTGTAATTATGCCGCATCACGGAAAAGTCATTTACAAAAACATATGCGAATGCATTCCAACGAACGTCTATTTGTATGCATTTTGTGTAATTATACCACTTCGCAGAAAAATTATTTAAAACTACATATGCGATCGCATGCTAACGAATGTCAATTCGAATGCAATTTCTGTAATTACTCTACATCAATGAAACATAATTTACGAAGACATATGCGGTCGCATACGAACGAACGTCCGTTTGTATGCAACTTGTGTAACTATTCCGCGCCAGAAAAAGGTACCTTAAATAAACATATACGGTCGCATACCAAGGAACGTCCATTTGGTTGCAATTTGTGTAATTATTCCGCGTCACAAAAATGTAACTTACAAAAACATATTCAATCGCATACTAACGAACGTCCATTCAAATGCAATTTGTGTAATTATACCGCATCACAAAAATATACTTTACAAACACATTTGCAGTCGCATTTTAATGAACGTCCATTCAAATGCAATTTGTGTAATTATTCCGCGTCACAAAAAAATGATTTACAGCAACGTATGCGATCGCATACTAAGGACCATCCATTCCAATGCAGTTTGTATATTTATAGCACATCACAAAAAAGTCATTTACAAAGACATGTGTGGTTGCATAGTAACGAACGTCTATTCGAATGCAATTTCTGTAATTACTCTACGTCACTGAAAGGTTATTTACGAAGACATATGTGGTCGCATACCAAGGAACGTCCATTTGCATGCAATTTGTGCAATTATTCTGCATCACAAAAAAGTACCTTACACAACCATATGCGGTCGCATACCAACGAACGTCCATTTGTATGCAATTTGTGTAATTATACCGCATCAGAAAAATATACTTTACAAAAACATTTGCGGTTGCATACTAACGAACGTCCATTCGAATGCATTTTGTGTAATTATTCCACGTCACGAAAAGACACTTTACCACAACATATGCGGACGCATACTAACGAACGTCCATTTGAATGCAATTTGTGTAATTATTCCGCGTCACAAAAAGATACCCTACGAAAACATATTCAACTGCATACTAACGAACGTCCATTCGAATGCAATTTGTGTAATTATTCCGCGTCACGAAAAGATATTCTACGAAAACATATGCAACTGCATACTAACGAACGTCCATTCGAATGCAATTTGTGTAACTACTCTACATCACTGAAAGATTATTTACAAAGACATATGCGGTCGCATACCAACGAACGTCCATTTGCATGCATTTTGTGTAATTATTCCGCATCACAAAAAGGTACTTTACAAAACCATATGCGGTCACATACCAACGAACGTCCATTCGAATGCAATTTGTGTAATTATTCCACGTCACAAAAAGATACTTTACCACAACATATGCGGACGCATACTAACGAACGTCCATTTGAATGCAATTTGTGTAATTATTCCGCGTCACAAAAAGATACCCTACGAAAACATATTCAACTGCATACTAACGAACGTCCATTCGAATGCAATTTGTGTAATTACTCTACATCACTGAAAGATTATTTACGAAGACATATGCGGTCGCATACCAACGAACGTCCATTTGCATGCATTTTGTGTAATTATTCCTCATCACAAAAAGGTACCTTACAAAACCATATGCGGTCACATACTAACGAACGTCCATTTGCATGCAATTTGTGCAATTATTCTGCATCACAAAAAAGTACCTTACACAACCATATGCGGTCGCATACCAACGAACGTCCATTTGTATGCAATTTGTGTAATTATTCCGCGTCACAAAAAGGTGCCCTACGAAAACATATGCAATTGCATACTAACGAACGTCCATTCGAATGCAATTTGTGTAATTACTCTACATCACAAAAAAGTCATTTACAAAGACATATCGGGTCGCATTTTAACGAAAGCTCATTTACATTAAATTTGTGTAATTATACCGCATAAGAACAAGATATTTTACAAAAACATTTGCTGTCGCATACCAACGAACGTCCATTTGCATGCAATTTGTACAATTATTCCGCATCACAAAAAAGTACCTTACAAAACCATATGCGGTCGCATACCAACGAACGTCCATTTGTATGCAATTTGTGAAATTATTCCGCGTCACAAAAAGGTGCCCTACGAAAACATATGCAATTGCATACTAACGAACGTCCATTCGAATGCAATTTGTGTAATTACTCTACATCACAAAAAAGTCATTTACAAAGACATATCGGGTCGCATTTTAACGAAAGCTAATTTACATTAAATTTGTGTAATTATACCGCATAAGAACAAGATATTTTACAAAAACATTTGCTGTCGCATACCAACGAACGTCCATTTGCATGCAATTTGTACAATTATTCCGCATCACAAAAGTACCTTACAAAACCATATGCGGTCGCATACCAACGAACGTCCATTTGTATGCAATTTGTGTAATTATTCCGCGTCACAAAAGGTGCCCTACGAAAACATATGCAACTGCATACTAACGAACGTCCATTCGAATGCAATTTGTGTAATTACTCTACATCACAAAAAAGTCATTTACAAAGACATATCGGGTCGCATTTTAACGAAAGCTAATTTACATTAAATTTGTGTAATTATACCGCATAAGAACAAGATATTTTACAAAAACATTTGCTGTCGCATACCAACGAACGTCCATTTGCATGCAATTTGTACAATTATTCCGCATCACAAAAAAGTACCTTACAAAACCATATGCGGTCGCATACCAACGAACGTCCATTTGTATGCAATTTGTGTAATTATTCCGCGTCACAAAAAGGTGCCCTACGAAAACATATGCAATTGCATACTAACGAACGTCCATTCGAATGCAATTTGTGTAATTACTCTACATCACAAAAAAGTCATTTACAAAGACATATCGGGTCGCATTTTAACGAAAACTCATTTACATTAAATTTGTGTAATTATACCGCATAAGAACAAGATATTTTACAAAAACATTTGCTGTCGCATACCAACGAACGTCCATTTGCATGCAATTTGTACAATTATTCCGCATCACAAAAAAGTACCTTACAAAACCATATGCGGTCGCATACCAACGAACGTCCATTTGTATGCAATTTGTGTAATTATTCCGCGTCACAAAAAGGTGCCCTACGAAAACATATGCAATTGCATACTAACGAACGTCCATTCGAATGCAATTTGTGTAATTACTCTACATCACAAAAAAGTCATTTACAAAGACATATCGGGTCGCATTTTAACGAAAGCTCATTTACATTAAATTTGTGTAATTATACCGCATAAGAACAAGATATTTTACAAAAACATTTGCTGTCGCATACCAACGAACGTCCATTTGCATGCAATTTGTACAATTATTCCGCATCACAAAAAAGTACCTTACAAAACCATATGCGGTCGCATACCAACGAACGTCCATTTGTATGCAATTTGTGTAATTATTCCGCGTCACAAAAGGTGCCCTACGAAAACATATGCAATTGCATACTAACGAACGTCCATTCGAATGCAATTTGTGTAATTACTCTACATCACAAAAAAGTCATTTACAAAGACATATCGGGTCGCATTTTAACGAAAACTCATTTACATTAAATTTGTGTAATTATACCGCATAAGAACAAGATATTTTACAAAAACATTTGCTGTCGCATACCAACGAACGTCCATTTGCATGCAATTTGTACAATTATTCCGCATCACAAAAAAGTACCTTACAAAACCATATGCGGTCGCATACCAACGAACGTCCATTTGTATGCAATTTGTGTAATTATTCCGCGTCACAAAAAGGTGCCCTACGAAAACATATGCAATTGCATACTAACGAACGTCCATTCGAATGCAATTTGTGTAATTACTCTACATCACAAAAAAGTCATTTACAAAGACATATCGGGTCGCATTTTAACGAAAGCTCATTTACATTAAATTTGTGTAATTATACCGCTTAAGAACAATGTAACGGGCATTTTTATAGTTTAACATTTTACTCTATACTCAATTCGTAAAAGCATTTCTGCAACTACTATCTCTATGTTTTATATTTATTAACTCGTTTGCGAATAATCCCTTTATATTATATTACGCGATTATCGACGTTCACTCTCTACAAGTCGATAGTGTGGTTAGGTGATCGAGATTGAAACACATCCTTAGGTGAATGCGTCGTATTATGAGTGGATATTATTGATTTTCTAGTTATCGATAGGAGGTCGTTAAAACCAACACCTGGGAAAACATGATTCCTGCGCGATCCTTTGAAACGTGAGTTTGAGTTTGCTCTTCGTTCCTACAGATTAATTACGTTAAAAATAGTGTGTGCTGTTTGCTTTGAAAAGAGTCGTATTGTTTTAGTGATACGCGTAGCTTTACTAATTGTTCTTTTTGTTGCTTTTCTGTTGGAAAAAAAGTGATAGAACTTGTTGACTCGACCGCACGTGCTTGTTTTACGGAACATTATTTTAGTGATACGCGTTGGCTTACTAATTGTTTTTTTTGTGAGATAAATGTTTTAAGGAACATTTGACGGACTTGCTTTAGTGATACACGTGCTTGACCCGTTATGGTTCTTTTTAGTTGTTTTGTCTTTTTATATTTAAACTGTGAGTGCAATCTAGTTTCGCGGTCCTGTTCTTCTCAGAGTAGCGCATACTTTGGATTATTTAAATACAGTGATACGGTAGTTTCTGAATTTTCTAACAAAGAATCTGAAAGGGATCATTACTTGCGCAAATTTCGTTATTTGCGAAATATGGCAGATTGCCGGCTTACAAAGGTATTGTTTGAAGTTTCTCACTGCTTGTTGGGATGTTTATGAACATAATATACATCTGGTCCCAGTTGGAATTGAACTAGTGCTGCGGAATATTTCGAAATTATTGTCTTAGGAAATAGAATTTATCAAGGATACATAGTTCCGACGCGTGATAATGTCTGCTGCTAACACCAGTGAAATACGTAGGTGTGATTAGTGTAACGTGTGATAAGTTCCATCAACACCCTCACAGTCAAGGGTGAAGTGCTTCCTTAGTGCAGGACATCGTTGAATCCCACACTTCAGTTGCAAGGAAGCGTTGCTGAAGGACTTTTGTAAGTTGAACTATTTCCTACTGGTTATTACTTTAAATATCTATCCGTTGCTTTACCATATCTTTGTCGTTCTGATACCTTTTACAATAGACTTGCCTGCTATGAAGAAGAAAAAAGAAAGAAAAAAAACAATCAATACTACTGAATTACTCATACCAATTGTGACTTACCTATTTATCTTTTGTTAACATTTTGTCTGATTTATGTTTAATTGGTGTGTGAGGAAACGTTTCTGCTACTCCCCAATATTACCTCACTTTGTACTAAAAATTTCTGTATTGCTTTTACCGTTGTTATATTATATAGTTTATCTAAACAGTTTTTTTCTACATTCTACCAAGTACTGAATAACTTAGACTATGCATTGCTGCTATGCTTTTTTTTATTTCAGGTTTGCAGGACTAATCTTTTTTTATTGCAGGTTTGCTATTCTAATTTCTTTTATTGCAGGTACTGTTACTAACTCCTTACCGCCGCATACATCATACGTCAATCTGCTTTCTACAACCCCCCTACTCTCCGATTGAGCCCGGTCATTTCTTTGATTTTCTTGGTGTTACGCACGGCTACGAGCCAACGTAACATAAATTTGGCGCCCAACGTGGCTGCCTCGAAAAACGTAACAGAAATTTGGCGCCCAACGTGGGGCCACGAAAAAAAAACATAACAGAATTTTTTTTTTTTAGATAATTTATAAGAGCATGAGACTCTTAATCTCAGGGTCGTGGGTTCGAGCCCCACGTTGGGCGCCAAAATTTCTGTTACGTTTTTTTCGCTTAGGAAACGTGGCCTTTTGCCTTTGAACATCCAGAAGAGTGGTTGGGTATCGTATCGTACCGTATCTTTATCTTTTTATTATGTAGATTTCCTTTGCCTTATTTGATTGTCGTCCCTATAAACCTGTTCCTGCCGTTCCCTACATAGGAAGAAGATAATTTGAAAGCAACCTGGCAGCAGACCACGACCCTAGAACGAACGAGTACATGGAGCCCTGCAGTAGCTAGCCGGAGCAATCCCTAAGGACGCTATGCGCACCATCTGTAAATAATCTGGAAGGGGGCCCCTAGCAACCCTGAAGGAAGCTATCCTGTGAGACGCTTATATATTCACGTAAGTTCCCCGTGTGTGGGGTTTTTCTTATAATACATTTTATGAATTTGGAATATTTCGTCATTACATGTAATAATTTGCATATTGTGTGACGTCATTGACAGATGGGCGCGCTAACTTCTGTATTATAGATTAGCGTTACCAACTGCCGTTGCGTCGCATATACCGCGTCGACGGTTATGTACAGAAACACCCCTAAATGTAAGACATTTTAATGAACGTCCATTTGCATTCAATTTGTGTAATTATATCACATCAGAATAAAATATTTTTCAAAAACGTTTACGGTGACATACTTACGAACGTCCATTGTAATGCAATTTGTGTATTTATACTGCAATTAGAAAAAAGTACTTTACAAAAACATTTGTAGTGGCATACCAACAAACGTTCATTTGCATGCAATTAATGTAATTATTCCACATCATTGAAGTTTTCTTTAACAAAGTCCTCTTTAATGAAGTCATCGTTAACAAAGTGCTCCTTAACCAAGTCTTCTTTAACGAAGTTTTCTTTAACAAAGTCTACTTTAACGAAGTCTACTAGGGTGAAGTGGTCTTGATCCAATCAACACCTCGAAGTCTTTTAACAAAACCTGCTAGACCGAATTGACCTTGATCCTATCGACTCTTCGTAGTCGTTTCAACAAAGTCTACTAGAGTGAAATGACCTTGATCCGATCTACTCTCCAAAGTCGTTTCAACAAATCTACTACGATGAAGTGGATTTGATCAGACCAACTCCCAGAAGTCGTTTCAACAAAGTCCGCTAAGGCAAAGTGATGTTGATCTGATCAACTCCTCGAAGTCTTAACGAAGTCTTCTTTAACAAAGTCTACTAGGGTGAAGTGGTCTTGACCCGATCAACTCCTCGCAGTCTTTTAACGAAGTCTGCTAGGGCGAATTGACCTTGATGCTATCAATTCTTCCAAGTCGTTTCAACAAAGTCTACTACGATAAGTAAACTTGGTATGATCAACTCCTCGAAGTCTTTTTAACGAAGTCTACTAGAGCAAAGTGGTCTTGATCAAACCAACTCCCAAAAGTCGTTTCAACAAAGTCCACTAAGAAGAAGTGATGTAGAGCTGATAAACTCCTCGAAGTCTTCTTTAATGAAGTCTTCTTTAACGAAGTCCTGTTTAACGAAGCCCTCTTTAATGAAGTCTTCTTTAACGAAGTATTCTTTAACGAAGTCTACTAGGGCAAAGTGTATTTGATCCGATCAACTCCTCGAAGTCTTTTAACGAAATCTGCTAGGGCGAATTGACCTTGATCCTACCAACTCTTCCAAGACGTTTCAACAAAGTTTATTACGGTGAAATGACCGTGATCCAATCTACTCTAAGACGATGTTTCAACAAAGTCTATTAGGGTGAAGTGATCTTGATCCGAACAACTCCCAGAAGTCGTTTCAACAAAGTCTACTACGACGAAGTAAACCTGATCCGATCAACTCCTCAAAGTATTCTTTAACGAAGTCTTCTTTAACGAAATATTCTTTAACGAAATCTTCAATAACAAAGTCTTCTTTAACGAAGTCCTCTTTAACAAAACCTTTAACGAAATCTTTTTTAACGAAGTCTTTTTAATGAAGTATTCTTTAACGAAATACTCTTTAACGATATCTTCAATAACGAAGTTTTCTTTAACAAAGTCCTCTTTAACAACGTCTTTTTTAACAAAATCTTCTTTAACGAAGTCTTCTTTAACGAAGTCTTCTTTAACGAAATATTCTTTAACGAAATCTTCTTTAACGAAGTCTCCTTTAACAAAGTCCTCTTTAACAAAGTCTTCTTTAACAAAATCTTTAACGAAGTCTCTTTATTTAACAAAGTATTCTTTAACGAAATCTTTTAACGAAATATTCTTTACCGAAATCTTCAATAACGAAGTCTTCTTTAACAAAGTTCACTTTAACAAAGTCTTCTTTAACGAAATCTTCTTTAACGAAGTCTTTTTAACGAAGTATTCTTTAACGAAGTCTTTTTAACGAAATATTCTTTAACGAAGTCTTCTTTAACAAAGTCCTCTTTAACAAAGTCTACTTTAACGAAATCTTTAACGAAGTCTTTTTAACGAAGTATTCTTTAACGAAGTTTCCTTTAACGAAATATTCTTTAACGAAGTCTTCTTTAACAAAGTCCTCTTCAACAAAGTCTTCTTTAACGAAATCTTCTTTAACGAAGTCTTTTTAACGAAGTATTCTTTAACGAAATATTCTTTAACGAAATATTCTTTAACGAAGTCTTCTTTAACAAAGTCCTCTTTAACAAAGTCTACTTTAACGAAATCTTTAACGAAGTCTTTTTAACGAAGTATTCTTTAACGAAGTTTCCTTTAACGAAATATTCTTTAACGAAGTCTTCTTTAACAAAGTCCTCTTTAACAAAGTCTTCTTTAACGAAATCTTCTTTAACGAAGTCTTTTTAACGAAGTATTCTTTAACGAAATATTCTTTAACGAAATCTTTAAAGAAAGTCTTCTTTACCAAAATCCTCTTCACCAAGGTCTTCTTTAACGAAATCTTCTTTAACAAAGTATTTTTACCGAAGTATTCTTTAACGAAATTTTCTTTAGCGAAATATTCTTTAACGAAATCTTCAATAACGAAGTTTTCTTTAACAAAGTCCTCTTTAACAAAATCTTTAACGAAATCTTCTTTAACGAAGTCTTTTTAACGAAGTATTCTTTAACGAAGTCTTCTTTAACGAAATATTCTTTAAGGAAATCTTGTTTAACAAAGTCTTCTTTAACAAAGTCCTCTTTAACAAAATCTTGTTTAACGAAATCTTTAACGAAGTCTTTTTAACGAAGTATTCTTTAACGAAGTTTTCTTAAACGAAATATTCTTTAACGAAATCTTTTTAACGAAGTCTTCTTTAACAAAGTCTTCTTTAACAAAGTCCTCTTTAACAAGTCTTTAACGAAATCTTCTTTAACGAAGTCTTCTTTAACGAAGTCTTTTTAACGAAGTCTTTTTAACGTAATATTCTTTAACGAAATCTTCAATAACGAAGTCTTTTTAACGAAGTCCTCTTTAACAAAGCCCTCTTTAACGAAATCTTTTAACGAAGTCTTTTAACGAAGTATTCTTTAACGAAGTCTTCTTTAACGAAATATTCTTTAACGAAATCTTCAATAACCAAGTCTTCTTTAACAAAGTCCTCTTTAACAAAGTCTTCTTTAACGAAATCTTCTTTAACGAAGTCCTTTTAACGAAGTATTCTTTAACGAAGTCTTCTTTAACGAAATATTCTTTAACGAAGTCTTCTTTAACAATGTCCTCTTTAACAAAGTCTTCTTTAACAAAATCTTCTTTAAGGAAGTCTTTTTAACGAAGTATTCTTTAACGAAGTCTTCTTTAACGAAATCTTCTGTAACGAAGTCTTCTTTAACAAAGTCCTCTTTAACAAAGTCTTCTTTAACGAAATCTTCTTTTAACGAAATCTTTTTAACGAAGTATTCTTTAACGAAGTATTCTTTAACGAAGTCTTCTTTAAAGAAATATTCCTTAACGAAATCTTCAATAACGAAGTCCTCTTTAACAAAGTCTTCTTTAACGAAATCTTCTTTAACGAAGTCTTTTTAACGAAGTATTCTTTAACGAAATATTCTTTAACGAAATCTTTAAAGAAAGTCTTCTTTACCAAAATCCTCTTCAACAAGGTCTTCTTTAACGAAATCTTCTTTAACAAAGTATTTTTACCGAAGTATTCTTTAACGAAATTTTCTTTAGCGAAATATTCTTTAACGAAATCTTCAATAACGAAGTCTTCTTTAACAAAGTCCTCTTTAACAAAGTCTTCTTTAACGAAGTCTTTTTAAGGAAGTATTCTTCAACGAAGTCTTCTTTAACGAAATATTCTTTAACGAAATCTTCAATAACGAAGTTTTCTTTAACAAAGTCCTCTTTAACAAAATCTTTAACGAAATCTTCTTTAACGAAGTCTTTTAACGAAGTATTCTTTAACGAAGTCTTCTTTAACGAAATATTCTTTAAGGAAATCTTCTTTAACAAAGTCTTCTTTAACAAAGTCCTCTTTAACAAAATCTTGTTTAACGAAATCTTTAACGAAGTCTTTTTAACGAAGTATTCTTTAACGAAGTTTTCTTAAACGAAATATTCTTTAACGAAATCTTTTTAACGAAGTCTTCTTTAACAAAGTCTTCTTTAACAAAGTCCTCTTTAACAAGTCTTTAACGAAATCTTCTTTAACGAAGTCTTCTTTAACAAAGTCCTCTTTAACAAAGTCTTCTTTAGCAAAATCTTCTTTAACGAAGTCTTTTAAGGAAGTATTCTTCAACGAAGTCTTCTTTAACGAAATATTCTTTAACGAAATCTTCAATAACGAAGTTTTCTTTAACAAAGTCCTCTTTAACAAAATCTTTAACGAAATCTTCTTTAACGAAGTCTTTTTAACGAAGTATTCTTTAACGAAGTCTTCTTTAACGAAATATTCTTTAAGGAAATCTTCTTTAACAAAGTCTTCTTTAACAAAGTCCTCTTTAACAAAATCTTGTTTAACGAAATCTTTAACGAAGTCTTTTTAACGAAGTATTCTTTAACGAAGTTTTCTTAAACGAAATATTCTTTAACGAAATCTTTTTAACGAAGTCTTCTTTAACAAAGTCTTCTTTAACAAAGTCCTCTTTAACAAGTCTTTAACGAAATCTTCTTTAACGAAGTCTTCTTTAACAAAGTCCTCTTTAACAAAGTCTTCTTTAGCAAAATCTTCTTTAACGAAGTCTTTTTAAGGAAGTATTCTTCAACGAAGTCTTCTTTAACGAAATATTCTTTAACGAAATCTTCAATAACGAAGTTTTCTTTAACAAAGTCCTCTTTAACAAAATCTTTAACGAAATCTTCTTTAACGAAGTCTTTTTAACGAAGTATTCTTTAACGAAGTCTTCTTTAACGAAATATTCTTTAAGGAAATCTTCTTTAACAAAGTCTTCTTTAACAAAGTCCTCTTTAACAAAATCTTGTTTAACGAAATCTTTAACGAAGTCTTTTTAACGAAGTATTCTTTAACGAAGTTTTCTTAAACGAAATATTCTTTAACGAAATCTTTTTAACGAAGTCTTCTTTAACAAAGTCTTCTTTAACAAAGTCCTCTTTAACAAGTCTTTAACGAAATCTTCTTTAACGAAGTCTTCTTTAACGAAGTCTTTTTTAACGAAGTCTTTTTTAACGTAATATTCTTTAACGAAATCTTCAATAACGAAGTCTTTTTTAACGAAGTCCTCTTTAACAAAGCCCTCTTTAACGAAATCTTTTTAACGAAGTCTTTTTAACGAAGTATTCTTTAACGAAGTCTTCTTTAACGAAATATTCTTTAACGAAATCTTCAATAACCAAGTCTTCTTTAACAAAGTCCTCTTTAACAAAGTCTTCTTTAACGAAATCTTCTTTAACGAAGTCCTTTTAACGAAGTATTCTTTAACGAAGTCTTCTTTAACGAAATATTCTTTAACGAAGTCTTCTTTAACAAAGTCCTCTTTAACAAAGTCTTCTTTAATGAAATCTTTAACGAAGTCTTTTTCACGAAATCTTCTTTAACGAAATCTTCTTTAACGTAGTCTTCTTTAACAATGTCCTCTTTAACAAAGTCTTCTTTAACAAAATCTTCTTTAAGGAAGTCTTTTTAACGAAGTATTCTTTAACGAAGTCTTCTTTAACGAAATCTTCTGTAACGAAGTCTTCTTTAACAAAGTCCTCATTAACAAAGTCTTCTTTAACGAAATCTTCTTTTAACGAAATCTTTTTAACGAAGTATTCTTTAACGAAGTATTCTTTAACGAAGTCTTCTTTAAAGAAATATTCCTTAACGAAATCTTCAATAACGAAGTCTTCTTTAACAAAGTCCTTTTTAGCAAAGTCTTCTTTAACGAAATCTTCTTTTAACGAAGTCTTTTTAACAAAATGTTCTTTAACAAAATCTTCTTTAACGAAGTCTTTTAACGAAGTATTCTTTAACGAAGTCTTCTTTAACGAAGTCTTCTTTAACGAAGTCTTCTTTAACGAAGTCTTCTTTAACGAAATCTTCAATAACGAAGTCTTCTTTAACAAAGTCCTTTTTAGCGAAGTCTTCTTTAACGAAGTCTTTTTAACGAAGTATTCTTTAACGAAGTCTTCTTTAACGAAATATTGTTTAACGAAATCTTCTTTAGCGAAGTCTTCTTTAACAAAGTCCTCTTTAACCAAGTCTTCATTAACGAAATCTTCTTTAACGAAGTCTTTTTTAACGAAATATTCTTTAACAAAATCTTCTTTAACGAAATCTTCTTTAACAAAGTCCTCTTTAACAAAGTCCTCTTTAACAAAATCTTCTTTAACGAAATCTTCTTTAAAGAAGTCTTTTTAACGAAGTATTCTTTAACGAAGTCTTCTTTAACGAAATATTCTTTAACGAAATTTTCTTTAACAAAGTCCTCTTTAACAAAGTCTTCTTTAACGAAATCTCCTTTAATAAAGTCTTTTTAACGAATATTCTTTAAGGAAGTCTTCTTTAACGGAGTGTTCTTTAACTAAGTATACTAGGGCAAAGTGGTTTTGATCCGATCAACTTTTCGAAGTCTTTTAACGAAGTCTGCGAAGGCGGATTGACCTCGATCCTATCAACTCTTCCAAGACGTTTCAACAAAGTCTACTACGGTGAAGTGATCTTGATCCGATCAACCCCTCTAAGTCGTTTTAACGATGTCTACTAGGTCGAAGTGATCTTGGCTCGATCAACTCCCCGAAATCGTTTTAATAAGGTCTACTACGGCAAAGTGGTCTTGATGTGACCTACTCAGTGAGGTAGTTTCTGTGAAAGGTTATATGGGGTCTTGAGCGGAATGGTATTTTGGCACGCAACGTAGCCCCAAAGGGACTACAAACCGCTTCTAGTATTTACATTAAAAACAATATTAATAACGGTATAAATACCTTGTACTGTTCTGGACAACGCCACAAACAAATGGAGCCTAACCATGCGGTTTCGCTTACTCGTCATCAACCGGCACCGCTTCCGCCGTACGAAAACGAAATTGTTTGTACTCGCGCACGCGCACATGTTACTGTTAACTAAGGCAACGTTGACACCTGTAAAATCTGAATAACCCACAATATTGTGACTCGCTATCCTCGAATTGTTCGATAATGATGCAACAGTATAAATAAATTAATTATATGTATTTAAACTTTTCCACTTACCAATAAAAAACACTTTTATCGAAATGTTTAAAACACTCAAACGGTTTTGACCATAGATACACCTGCAGTATGAATAAATTTGCTTGTTTCACAGAGCTTGTAGTACAATGTTACATTCCGAAAATCGGTATTTAAACATTTCTATAAGTTCCTAATTTGTAAGTGATTTCGCGCCAATAATTTAAAAGACTTGTGCGTGCATTTCCGTCACTTTAGGTAGTTGCGTCGGCGCTCGGGATTGCGCAGACGCAGGGTGAAAGAAAAGGGGTGATTTCCGACACGTCGTGACTAATCAGCCAGACGTCGAGCCTATTGGTTATCTTTGTGCCGTTTTCTCGTCTTCTTTTTCAGGTAATGTAGGTTTCCTTCCATTTCTACCCGATTATCGTACCTTTACCTGTATTCCTGTCATCCCTCTGCACAAGGAAGAAGAAGTCGAATTTATTTGGATTCAACCGGGGGCAAAAGGATGACCCACGCCCACAATGATCAACAACGCCCAGCTGCCGCCAAAATAGCCGTAATGCTGTGAGGAGTCCTACAGTTTACATGAGTACTTTTTGTTTTCTCTTATAATTAAAATAAACATTTTTTGTATGTGATAATAATTTGATCATAAGTATGACGTAACCGCTTATTGCGCAACATTTTGCAAATATCTTTTGTGTTACCAACTGTCGTAGTGGCTCTCATGCATTACCCACCGGGACTTTAAAAAGTATACCTTAGAGTTTAGACCTAAAGTGTAACAACTAGAAATTGTCAAAATACGCTCTACCAACTTATACACTTCTCTAAGTCCACTTTCATAACCGAGCAAGTTAAATTAAAATTCGAGGCTTGTATAAACAATAGTTAGTTCACTTTTAACAAGAACATACTCGAACGTGGTTCCGTAAGTTGATCTTAAGGTAGTTACAACTTCATTTGAGAAATTTTGTTTGTATGCTCAAACTTTTAAAGGTTGAGGACCTGAAAAATGCCAGTTTCGAAAACAAACCGTACCTTGTTGTTGGTGATAAGTCAAAATACCACAACCATTTCGACGCCTTTTACTTCTTGTTAACGTATACGTTCTTCAACGCTTAAAACAGTTAAAAAAAACTGCCCTAACGTACATATGTAAAAGCATACTAAAATACATACGTACATTAAGGGTGTGCTTCTTTTTAAACAATTCTGTTAAACGTTCAGACAAGCTGTAAACGTGCAAGTTTCTAAACGTTTAAAACAACACAGATGACATTATGATACAAAGCTGACGATCGATGTATAAAAATACAACAACATATATTAAAAATAATAAATTATTTGACTAAACCATTACAAAAATTTCTGTTTTCGTTGTACGATTTGAATTACGTTAGGAATTTAGTTCAGGTGTATGAATTTGTTTATAACGCCTAGGAGTCAAACGTACCAATCAGTTTAGACGGCAGTTCGAAATCTTGCATTTTATTCGATTTAGAATCAGTAGACGCAATATTCGACGTACTACTATCAAACGAAGGTAACTCAAAAAACGTTCCATTGCCTTTCGGGGTTAACAGATTTACTAAAGCATCGCTCGTTGGGTACAAACCGCTAACGTTGTCTCCCATTTCGTTAGCGTACGTCGTTTTTGCTATGTTTTGAAGTTGCCGCCAGTTACCTACAACAAACGTGAAAAATTGTAACGTATAAGTAACGTACCTAAAGTGCTCTGACTGGATGTTTCCGAAATAATTGGTTTTTTCTGGTAATGTAACAGCTCGTCGTTGACGACTTCCTGCAGCTGGTTCATTTCGCTAAGGATTTCTTTGATTTGGCGATCGCGTACTGATAGAATTGCTATGTGTTTCTCCTTTTCGAGCTTGGAAATTGTAAGGGTGTGATGTAACGATATGTTTTCTTGTTCGAATGCTTGTTTTTGTTTGTGTGCGGCTTCGGCTTGGATTTTTAAGTCGTTGATTGAGAGAAGTTGTGAATCGATTTGTTGTTGTAGTGATTTAAGTTGCGCATGCAGTATGTTGTTTTCTTTTGTTAGTTTTGTTAACATTCCGCTTTCTGAAGTGACCTACAAAAATATCTTGTTACACGATATTGTGTCTCGTTTCTCAAAAGATGCGGTAGTATCCGATCATGACTCCTCTCACACTACCGTAAACTAGGCTCGCTAGCATAACGTGAGATAATTTTATATTTTACATTGTAGGCTATTTTACGGCACAGCACCATTCACAAACCAGGTTATAATGTTACATGCCATTGTACATTGTTAAATATGTAGATAAATTCCCGCGAATATTTTCAAATAAACTTGTCAATTTCCGTCATTACGGACAGTTGCGGTTGCGCAAAAGAATGCGCAGGCGCGGAATGGCGCAAGTGCGCGGAGTGTATGATACGATGCCATTAGACTACGAGGCCTGAAGCCGAAAACAGCTACCTGTGTCGTGGTGTGTCTTTTCTCTTTTTTTAGGATGTAGGTTCCTCTATCTTATCTTGCATTATCGTACCTCTACCTGTATCCTTGCCGGTCCCCTACAAACAAAGAGGATGGACGGATGAATCTGTAACAACGATGGCGTAGCCGGCCCACACCAAAAAAACAAGGAGATGGCCCTGGAATATGATTAAGGCGCGATTTAAATGAGTAAAATCGACAGCTTCCTTGGAAAATTCCTAGGGATGTCGGTCTGATTTTTAGGGTCATATGGTTGATCGTCGGAGGTTAAAAATTTCACCAAAAACAAAATGTCGGTTTTTAAAAATAATCAACATTCTAGGAAATTTCTTAGGGCCGTTGCTCTCATTTTTGGAGGTTAGAACTTTCATCAGAAATAAAGTGTTAACTTTTTTAAGAAAATCGACATCGTCGTGCGATTTTTAAGGTTGTTAGTCTATGATTTTTTGAGGCAAAAGGAGTTCAAAATTTATCCAGAAACTAATCGCAGCTTTTATAAAAAATCGGCAGCTTCCTTGGAAAATTCCTAGCGATATCGGTCTGATTTTTAAGGTCGTATGATTGATCAGAGAAATGAAATGTCACTTTTTAAAAGGTAATCAATATTCTTGAAAAATTCCCAGGGTCTTTGGTCTGATTTTTGACGGCATATGATTGATCCTCGAGGGTTTAAAATTTCACCAGAAATAAAATGTCAACTTTTAAAAGATAATCGATATCTTCGGAAAATTTTATGGGTTGTTAGTCTAAGATTTTGGGGGAAAAAGGTCGATCGTAGTAACCCAAAATGTAACAAGAAATATAATCTCAACTTTTAAAAAACAATCAGCTTCCTTGAAAAATTCCTAGCGATGTCAGTGTGATTTTTAGGGTCATATGATTAATCGCCGGGGGTCAAAGACTCCAACAGAAATAAAATGTCAACTTTTAAAAGATAATCGGCATAGTCAGCCAATTTTTAGGGTCGTTAGTGGCAAACAGTTGATCCTAGGAACTCAAAATTTAACCAGAAACATAAATAAATAAACCAGCATCCTTGGAAAATTTCTAGAGGTGTCAGTCTGATTTTTAGGGTCATATGATTGATCCTAAAAATTCAAAATTTATCCAGAAATTAATCGCAGCTTTTAAAAAAAAACGACAGCTTCCTTGGAAAATTCCTAGGGATGTCGGTCTGATTTTTAGGGTCATATGGTTGATCGTCGGAGGTTAAAAATTTCACCAAAAACAAAATGTCGGTTTTTAAAAAATAATCAACATTCTAGGAAATTTCTTAGGGTCGTTGGTCTAATTTTTGCAGGTTAGAACTTTCATCAGAAATAAAATGTTAACTTTTTTAAGAAAATCGACATCGCGCGATTTTTAAGGTTGTTAGTCTATGATTTTTTGAGGCAAAAGGAATTCAAAATTTATCCAGAAACTAATCGCAGCTTTTATAAAAAAATCGGCAGCTTCCTTGGAAAATTCCTAGCGATGTCGGTCTGATTTTTAGGGTCATATGATTGATCGTCGGGGAAAATTTCTAGAGAAATGAAATGTCACTTTTTAAAAGGTAATCAACATTCTTGAAAAATTCCCAGGGTCTTTGGTCTGATTTTTGACGGCATTTGATTGATCCTCGAGGGTTAAAAATTTCACCAGAAATAAAATATCAACTTTTAAAAGATAATCGATATCTTCGGAAAATTTTTTGGGTTGTTTGTCTATGACTTTTGAGAGCAAAAGGTTGTTTCTAGTAACTCAAAATTTAACAAGAAACAATCAGCTTTTAGAAAATAGCCAGATTCCTTGGGAAATTCCTAGCGATGTCGGTCTGATTTTTAGGGTCATATGATTGATCGCCGGGGAAAATTTCTAGAGAAATGAAATGTCACTTTTTAAAAGGTAATCAATATTCTTGAAAAATTCCCAGGGTCTTTGGTCTGATTTTTGACGGCATATGATTGATCCTCGAGGGTTTAAAATTTCACCAGAAATAAAATGTCAACTTTTAAAAGATAATCGATATCTTCGGAAAATTATATGGGTTGTTAGTCTAAGATTTTGGGGGAAAAAGGTCGATCGTAGTAACCCAAAATGTAACAAGAAATATAATCTCAACTTTTAAAAAACAATCAGCTTCCTTGAAAAATTCCTAGCGATGTCAGTGTGATTTTTAGGGTCATATGATTAATCGCCGGGGGTCAAAGACTCCAACAGAAATAAAATGTCAACTTTTAAAAGATAATCGGCATAGTCAGCCAATTTTTAGGGTCGTTAGTGGCAAACAGTTGATCCTAGAAACTCAAAATTTAACCAGAAACATAAATAAATAAACCAGCATCCTTGGAAAATTTCTAGAGGTGTCAGTCTGATTTTTAGGGTCATATGATTGATCCTAAAAATTCAAAATTTATCCAGAAATTAATCGCAGCTTTTAAAAAAAAACGACAGCTTCCTTGGAAAATTCCTAGGGATGTCGGTCTGATTTTTAGGGTCATATGGTTGATCGTCGGAGGTTAAAAATTTCACCAAAAACAAAATGTCGGTTTTTAAAAAATAATCAACATTCTAGGAAATTTCTTAGGGTCGTTGGTCTAATTTTTGCAGGTTAGAACTTTCATCAGAAATAAAATGTTAACTTTTTTAAGAAAATCGACATCGTCGTGCGATTTTTAAGGTTGTTAGTCTATGATTTTTTGAGGCAAAAGGAATTCAAAATTTATCCAGAAACTAATCGCAGCTTTTATAAAAAAATCGGCAGCTTCCTTGGAAAATTCCTAGCGATGTCGGTCTGATTTTTAGGGTCATATGATTGATCGCCGGGGAAAATTTCTAGAGAAATGAAATGTCACTTTTTAAATGTAATCAACATTCTTGAAAAATTCCCAGGGTCTTTGGTCCGATTTTTGTCGGCATATGATTGATTCTCGAGGGTTAAAAATTTCACCAGAAATAAAATGTCACTTTTTAAAGGGTAATCAACATTCTTGGAAAATTCCCAAGGTTTTTGGTCTGATTTTTGGAGGCATATGATTGATCCTCGAGGGTTTAAAATTTCACCAGAAATAAAATGTCAACTTTTAAAAGATAAACGATATCTTCGGAAAATTTTTTGGGTTGTTTGTCTATGATTTTTGGGGCAAAATGTTGAACTTAGAAATTCAAAATTTATCCAGAAACTAATCGTAGCTTTTAAAAAAAATCGACAACTTCCTTGGAAAATTCCTAGAGATGTCGGTCTGATTTTTAGGGTCATATGATTGATCGCCGGGAGTTAAAAATTTCAACAGAAATGAAATGTCACTTTTTAAAAAATTATCAACATTCTTGGAAAATTCCCAGGGTTTTTGGGTTGATTTTTGAAGGCATATGATTGATCCTCAAGGGTTAAGAATTTTACCAGAAATAAAATATCGACTTTTTATAGATAATCGACATCGTCGTACAATTTTTAGGCTTGTCAGTCTATGATTTTAGGAGGCAAAACTTGATCCTAGAAATTCAAAATTTATCCAGAAACTAATCGCAGCTTTTTAAAAAATCGACAGCTTCCTTGGAAAATTCCTAGCGATGTCGGTCTGATTTTTAGGGTCATTTGATTGATCGCCGAGGGTTAAAAATTTCAACAGAAATGAAATGTCAGTTTTTAAAAAATAATCAACATTCTGGGAAATTTTTTAGGGTTTTTGGTCTGATTTTCGAGGGCATGTAACATTGTAGGTGGTTAAAAATTTGAAATGAAATGCCAGCTTTTAAAAACAATTGACATTCTCAAAAAATCTGGTTTTTGGAGGCAACGGATTGATCCTAGGGATTAGATGTTTCCACAGATAAACGACATAGTCAGCCAATTTTTAGGGTTGTTAGTCTATGATTTTTGGGGGCAAAAAGTTGATCCTAGTAACCCAAAATTTAACATTGATTGATCCTAGAAATTCAAAGTTTATCGCAGCTTTTAAAAAAAAATCGACAACTTACTTGGAAAATTCTTAGGGATGTCTGATTTTTAGGGTCATATGATTGATCGTCGGAGGTTAAAAATTTCACCAACAACGAAATGTCGGTTTTTAAAAAATAATCAACATTCTCGGAAATTTCTTAGGGCCGTTGGTCTCATTTTTGAAGGTTAGAACTTTCATCAGAAATAAAATGTCAATTTTTTAAAGATAATCGACATCGTCGTGCAATTTTTAGGGTTGTTAGTCTATGATTTTTGGAGGCAAAAGATTGATCCTAAAAATTCAAAATTTATCGCAGCTTTTAAAAAAAATCGACAGCTTTCTTAGACAATTCCTAGCGATGCCACTCTGAATTTTAGGGTTGTAGGATTGATCGTAAGGGGTTAAAAATTTTAACAGAAATGAAATGTCACTTTTTAAAGAGTAATCAACAGTCTTGAAAATTTCCCAGGGTCTTTGGTCTGATGTTTGACGACATTTGATTGATCCTCAAGGTTACAAATTTCACCAGAAATAAAATGTAAACTTTAAAAAGATAATCGATATCTTCTGAAAATTTTTAGGGATGTAGTCTATGATTTTTAGGGGCATTTTGTTGATTCTAAGTACTCAAAATTTCACCAGAAACGTACTTTCATCTTTTAAAAAATAATCAACAACCTTGGATTATTCCTAGGGTTGTTGGTCTGATTTTTGGGGACAAAAACTTCACCAGAAATAAAATTTCAGCTTTTAAAAGATAATTAACACCCTCAAAAAGCTTTTAGGGGGAGAATTTGGGTTGATCCTAGGAATTAAAAGTTTTCTAAGAAACGAAATCTCACTTTTAAAAAATAATCAATATTTTGGATAATTTCTAAGGTAGTTTGTCCGGTTTTTGAGGGAATGTTTAAACCTCAGAGGTTAAAAGTTTCACCAGAAATAAATTGTCAGCTTTTAAAAAATAATCGATCTCTTCCAAAAAATTTTAGGGATGTAGTCCATTATTTTTAAGAGCAATAGATTGATCCTAAGGACTAGAAATTTCACAAGAAATGAACTCTCATCTCTTAAAAAATAATCAACATCTTTGGACTATTCCTAGGGTTGTTGAACTGATTTTTGGGGCATGTGATCGATCCTCAGTGGTCAAAAATTTCACCAGAAATGAATTGTCAGCTTATAAAAAGTAATTGACATCTTCCGAAAAAATTTAAGACTAAAAATTTCACCAGAAATGAAATCTCATCTTTTAAAATATAATCAACATTCTAGGAAAATTCCCAGGGTTGACGGTCTGATTTTTGGTTGATCGTCAGGGATTAAAAACTTCACCAAAAATAAAATGTCAATTTTTAAAAGATAATCAATATCTTCCGAAAATTTTTATGGATGTAGTCTATGATTTTTTGAGCATTTTGTTGATCCTCGGGACTCAAAATTTCACCAGAAACAAACTCTCATATTTTAAAAAATAATCAACGTCATTGGAAATTTTCTAGGGTTGTTGGTTTAATTTTTAGGGGCACATGATCGATCCTTAGTGAATAAAAATTGTACCAGAACTAAAATATCAACTTTTAAAAGATAGTCGGTATCTTCCAAAAATGTTTAGGGTTGTAGTCTATGATTTTTAGGAACATTTTGTTGCTCCTAAGCACTCAAAATTTCGCCAGAAACGTACTCGCATCTTTTAATAAATAATCAACAGCCTTGGATTATTCCTAGGGTTGTTGATCTGACTTTCGGGGGCATATCATTGATCCTCGGTGGTCAAAAATTTCACCAAAAATGAAATTTCAGATTATAAAAGATAATTAACATCCTCAAAAAGCTTTAGGGGAGTGAGTTTTGAGTCAAAGGGTTGATCCTAGAGATTAAAAGTATCAGCAGAAACAAAATCTCACTTTTAAAAAATAACCAACATTTTGGGTAATTCCTAGAGTAGTTGGTCTGATTTTTGGGGGCATGTTTAATCCTCAGAGGTTAAAAGTTTCACCAGAAATAAAATGTCAGCTTTTAAAAGATAATCGACTTCTTCCAAAAAATTTTAAGGATATAGTCCATTATTTTTGGGGGCAATAGATTGATCCTAAAGACTCAAAATTTCACTAGAAACGAACTCTCATTTTTTAAAAATAATCAGCGTCCTTGGAAAATTCCTACGGTTGTTGGTCTGATTTTTGGAGACAAAAGGTCGATCCTAAAAATTCAAAATTTATCCAGAAATTTCATCCCAGCTTTTAAAAAAAGCGTCAGCTTCCTTGGAAAAGTTCCTAGCGATGTCGGTCTGATTTTTAGGGTCATATGATTGATCGCCTGGGGTTAAAAATTTCAACTGGAATGAAATGTGAGTTTTTGAAAGATAATCAATATTCTTGGAAAATTCCCAGGGTTTGTCTGATTTTTGGAGGCATATGATTGATCCTCAAGGGTTAAAAATTTCACCAGAAATAAAATTTCAACGTTTAAAAGATAATCAACATCTTCGGAAAAATTTTTGGGTTGTTAGTCTATGATTTTCGGAAGCAAAAGGTTGATCCTAAAAATTCGAAATTTATCCAGAAACTTAATCGACCTTTTAAAAAAATCGACAGCTTCCTTGGAAAATGTCTAGCAGTGTTGGTCAGATTTTTAGGGTCATATGCTTGATCGCCGAGGGTAAAAATTTCAACAGAAATGAAATGTCAGTTTCTAAAAGGTAATCAACATTTTTGGAAATTCCCAGGGTTTTTGGTCTGATTTTTGACGGCGTTTTGATTGATCCTCAGACGTTTAAAATTTCACCAGAAATACGTCAACTTTTAAAAGATAATCGACAGTCAGCCAATTTTTGGGGTTGTTGGTCTATGACTTTTGGGGGCAAAAGGTTGATCCTAGTAACTTAAAATTTAACAAGAAACAATCTCGGCTTTTATAGAAATAGCCAGCTTCCTTGGAAAATTTCTAAAGGCGTCAGTCTGATTTCTAGAATCATATTATTGATCGTCGGGGGTTAAAAATTTCACCACAATTGAAATGTCAGTTAGAAGTTAATCGACATCTTCGGAAATTTTTTAGGATTGTTGATCTGATTTTTGTGGCTAAAAGATTAATCGTGTGGGTTAATAATGCCACCATAAATGCTCGGAAGATTTTACGGTGGGATAAAGGGTTCTGCTCAGATTAAAAACTACCAGAATTTTAAACACGGTCTTAAACTGTCGAGAAGTACTATGATCTTAGTTTTAAAAATTTTATAGCAGGCTTTTGAAGCGGGCACAGGTACAAAACGTAACTGCAAGCTAGGCCTTTTACTTTAGAAAGTGATCCCAGGTTTGCGAAGATGAAGATGACGGTTTCTGATTCTCGTGTGCAATAGTCGATCTCAAGAAAATGAAACACACAAAATTAGGTCGCTCGTGATTTAAAGCTACTGCATCTTAAAAATTAAAATCCGGAACTAGTATAAGGAGGCGGAGGTGTACACCCTCCACCCCATCGCTCTCATCCGCCCTTCTGCGTACTATGATCTATAAAGATTACTAATTTTATAACACAGTTCTAGAATGGAAATGGAGACCGATTCTACGGTCGTACGGCCAATCTAAAAATATACAAAACGTACAAACGTAATGTTTTTCAAAATTAGACAGTTGAAGTTTCACATCACAATTACACCCAAAATTCCCATACTCAGAACGCTAAAAATTTGTTTTTTTTGACGTTTTTCGACGTTATTCGCATTCAAAACGATACTGATCGAATGCAAAACCCAACATACCCGTTCTGTTTGTAAATCCTCCAACTGTATCCGAAGAAACCGAACCATATCTTTTTCTGAATTCAACAAACGTTCAAGTTGTTGATTCTCCAGTCTCAAATTCTTACACAAATGTTCCATTTCTTTACATTTATCGTCAAGGTCTTTGATCGTTTCTTCTAGCTGCTTCTGGACCATCTCTGTTTTAACAAACAATGTGCTATCGATGACGGTCTGACAGATTTTATGTTCCAGGCGAGGGTTGTACAAGACATTGTTGAGTCGTTCCTAGCAAAGGCACTTAATAAAAAATACCTAAAGGATAACTTACAGGAATGTCTTCGTTATTCATCGGCTTTTTTGTATCGTTATTGGATTTGCGATTATTTTGGCGGGCGATGATTGAGTAGGCGACTTCAGGTGGTATACGGTTCAGAGCGTCCAACATTTCTGTTACAATTTTTGATACGCCAGGGTCACCTAACACGATAGTATTAAAGAAATATTTTAACAATGTTACTTACCGACCGCGTTCATCTTGAAAGCCGACTTCAACTCCTGCCCCAGAAAGTGCAACGTCCGTAAAGGATCAAAACATTCAAACGATACAGCTTCATTATGTCGTGCTGGCTTTAACAAATCAGACCAGGGTTGTCGTTCACTATCCTTAGGTTCCGCACGTGCTTTTCTATTCGCTTTCGTTCGTACGGTCACTTCGACTAGGGCTGAATTATCTCCAATCACTTCTTTATGGACGACGTTTGAGGGAGTTGTTGGTTTAGCGGCTGCTGGTAGATTCTGCTGCTGGTTCGACCCTGGTTTTGACTTGAGAATGGGAGGCGTCCGTGGAAGTGATGGTTTTGAGCCGCTTAATGATCGTTCGCGCGGACAGGAACATCGTTGGGCGCATCTCTGTTTATGAGGTTTATCTTTAGCTAAAGTATTTAAATAACTTTCGCAATTGATTGTCTCGAAGTTGGTGGTTTTTGAGCAGGATCGCAGACGTTGTGACATGATAATTTTGAGTGAAAACGGTAAATGTGAGGTTAATGATCGCTGTACATTATAAAACGCGTAAAATTATATAAAAATGCAGGCGATATACTCGAATTATAGTATAGTAAAAGCCAAAAAGTTAATAAAGTTTTGAGGTTAGAATGACAGTTTGATTTTAAATAATGCTTGAGGTCTGGGCAGCCATTCAGGGTAACACACTTGACTACAAATACAGAATGATTCAATTTAGACCCAGTAAAAACTGTGTTTTCTTATAGCGAATTGCAGCAAAGCTCTTTCATACGAGGGTTTATAACTGACTAATCCAAGACAGAATTGCTGGAATGATCGTATCTGAACTAGCAATACTGCTGACAACGATGCATTATTTGGAACATCATGAAGCACTTTCATACTTCTATGTCTAGCAAGAGCAAAAACAACAAACTGCTGTACGCTCTTAGTGCGTCGTGTGAGTGTTTATACCTGCTGAATCCATAGGTCAGCTAGATGTATAATCGTATCTGGATTTGGTGACGATACATTGCTTGGAACAACATAAAGCAATATCATATTCCTACGTCTAGCAAGAGCAAAAACGACAAACTGTTTTAAAGCTTATAAGTGCCAGTACTTGATGAGTCAAAGACGATATGCACTTACCTCAGATCAGCTCAAGGCATGAACACCTCAAGGAACAAGAATACTGCTGGCGACGATGCACTGCATCATGCAGTATTATACTTATACGTCTAGCAAGATCAAACTCAGCAAACTGCATTGACGCTTTTAGTCTGAGCGCTTGTAGCTGATAAATCCAACGTGGAATTGCTGATCAGCTCAAACATTGAGCGTATTAGAGGCTAGCAATACTGTTGACGACGATGCACTGCTTTGAACATGATAAAACAAAGTGATACTTCTGCGTCTAGCAATGTCAAAAGTAATATTGCTTTAAGATTCTACTGTGTCATACGAGTGCTTGTACTTGATGAATCGCAGACGAAACGCACTTTCCACTAGCCAAGTCGAAGTATGAGCGTACCTCACGTCAGCAATACTGCTGACGATGCATTGCTTGGAACATCGTAAAGCAATATCATACTGTTATAACGCTTTAAGTGCGTGGTATGTGTGCTAGTACCTGATGAATCCATGACGGAATTGCTAATCATCTAGAAGTATCAGTAATACTGCTGACGATAATGCATTGCTTGTAACAGCAAGAAACAAAATTATACTTCTACGTCTAGCAAGAGCAAAAAACACGTTTTAGGCTTCTAGTGCGTCGTATAAGTACCTGAACTTGATGAGTCGAAAACGCACTTAACACGGGTTAGTCCAAAGAATGAGCGTATCTACAACTAGCAATACTGCTGACAATGAACTATTTCTTGTAAGATCATAAAGCAAAATCATAATTCTACATCTAGCAATGACAAAAGCAACACACTGCTAAACGCTTGTAATGTGACAAATCTGACACGAAATTGCTGGTCAGCTAGAAGTATGATCTATCTGAGGTCAGTAATACTATTGGCAACAATGCATTGCTTGTGGTATCATAAAGCAATATCAAACATCTTCATCTAGCAAGGACAAAATCGACAAACTGCTGTAATGCTTTTAGCGTGTCGTGTGAGTGCTTGTACCTGGCGAATCCAAGACGAAATTGTTGATCAGCTAGAAGTATCTAGACCAGCAATGTTGCTGACGACGAAGCATTGCTTGAAACATCGTATAACAATATACTTCTACGTCTAGCAATAATAGAAACATCAAACTGCTTTAAGCTTCTAGTGCGTCGTATGAGTGCCTGTACGTGACGAGTCGAAGACGCGCTAGTCAGCTCAACGTATGAGATTATTTAACGCCAATTCCTTGCATGGAACATCGTAAAGCTATATCATACTTCTACGTCTAGCAAGGCCAAAAGTAACAAACTGCTATTACAGTTTTAGTATGTCGTGTGAGTGCTTGTACGTGGTCGGCTAGAAGTATGATCGTATCTCACGCCACCAAGCTGATGACGATGCATTGCTTGTAACAACATAAAGCAATATCATACTTCTACATCAAGCAAGGGCAAAAACGACAAACTACTGCAGCCCTTTTAGTGTATCGTGTGAGTGCTTACACCTACCGAATCCATGACAAAATTGTTGGTCAGCTAGATGTGTTATCGTATCTGGGATTGGCAACGATGCATTGCTTGGAACGTCATATTTCTGCGTCTAGCAAGAATAAGAGCAACAAACTGTTTAAGCTTCTAATACGTAGTATGAGTGCTTGTACTTGATGAGTCACACACGTAACGCACTTACCGGTAGCCAAATCAAAGCATGAGCGTATCTAAGACCATCACCGCTGCTGACGACGATGCATTACTTGGAACATCGTACTCCTACTTCTAGCAAGAGCAGAAACAAAACTCTACTCTAAGCTTTTACTGCGTCATATGAGTGTCTCTACCTGACGAATTCCAGACGAAATTGCTGGTCAGCTAGAAGTATGATCGTTTCTTGAGACCAGCAATACTGCTGGCGACGATGTATTGCTTGAAACATCGCAAAGCAATATCATACTTCAATGTTTAGCAGAGATAAAAGCAAAAACTGCTATAACTCTTTTAGTACGTGGTGTTAGTGCCTGTACCTGATAAATCCATGATGGAATTGCTAATCATCTAGAAGTAGCAACAATGCTACTGAAGGCGATACATTGTTTGTAACAGCTTGAAGCAATATCATGCTTTTGCTTCTAGCAAGGGTAAAAACAACAAACTATTTCAGGTTTCTAGTGCATCGTATGAGTGTTTGTAACAGCCTGAAGTATTATCATGCTTTTGCTTCTAGCAAGGGTAAAAACAACAAACTGTTTCAGGTTTCTAGTGCGTCGTATGAGTGCCTGAACTCGATGAGTCAAAGACGAAGTGCACTTAACACCGGTTAGCTCGAAGAATTAGCGTATCAAAGACCGGCAATTCTAATGACGATGATCCATTGCTTATAACACCGTGAAGCAATATCATACTTATACACCTAGCAAGGGTAAAAACAAGAAACTGCTAAACGTTTGGAGTGAGTCGTGTGGGTGTTTGTACCTGACGAATCCAAGACAGAACTGCTTGTCAGCTAGAAGTATGATCGACCTGAGGTAAGTAATAATGTTGGCAACAATGCATTGCATGGAACATTATGAAGCAACAAATACATCTACACCTAGCAGGTGCAAAAACGACAACTGCTGTAACGCTTTTAGCGTGTCGTATGTGTGCTTGTACCTGGCGAATCCAAAACGGAATTGCTGGCCAGCAAAGAATATGATCTAGCTTTACTGCTAGCAATGATGCATTGCTTGGAACATCATGAAACAACATCATTCTTAAACGTCGAGCTAGGGCAAAAACAACAAACTGTTTTAGGCTTCTAGTGCGTCGTATAAGAACGAGTCGAAGACAGAACGCACTTAACACGGGATAGCTCAAAAGAGAGCGTATCTGAAACCAGCAATCTTTCTGACGATAGTCTATTGCTTGTAATATCATAAAGCAATATCAAACTTCTACATCTAGCAAGGACAAAAACAACAAACTGCTAAACGCTATTAATGTGTCGTGTGAGTTTTTGTACTTGACGAATTATAGACGGAATTGCGGGTCAGCTAGAAGTATGATCGTTTTTTGAGACTAGCAATACTACTGGCGACGATGCATTGCTTGTAAAATCGTAAAGCATCTAGCAAGAGTGGAAACAATAAACTGCTTTAAGTTTTTATTACGTCGTATTACCTGTACCTGACGAGTTGAAAATAGAATTGCTGGTTAGCTACAAGTATGAGCGTATCTGAAACCAGTAGTACGGCCGGCGACGATGCATTGCTTGGAAAATCGTAAAGCAATATTTTTCTACATCTAGAAAGAGTGGAAACAATAAACTGCTTTAAGTTTTTATTGCGTCGTATGAGCGCCTGTACCCGACGAGTCGAAAATAGAATTGCTGGTTAGCTACAAGTATGAGCGTATCTGAGACCAGTAGTACTGCTGGTGACGATGCATTCTTGTAACAGCATGATGCAATATCATTCTTCTAAGAATAACAGGAGCAAAAGCAAGAAACTGCTTTAAGTTTCTAGTTCGTAGTATGAGTGCCTGTACTTGTTGAGTCGAAGACGAAATGTACTTATCACGGGCCAGTTCAAGGTATGAATGTATCTAAACCAACAACACTGCTAACGTCTATGCACTGCTTAAAACATCATCAAGCGACATCGTACTTCTACGTCTAGCAAGGTGAAAATCAGTAAATTGCATTAATGTGTTTCGTGTAAGTGCTTGTACCCGACGAATCCTAGACAGAATTGCTAGTCAACTCAAAGTATGAACGTATAAGCGTATCAGAGACCAACAATACTGCTGACGACGATGTATTGCTTAAAACATCCTAAAGCAATATGCTTCCACGTGTAGTTTTAAGCTTTTATTGGGTCGTATGAGCGTTTGTGCTTGACGAGTTCTAGACGGCATTGTTGGTCATCTAGAAGTATGATTCGTTTTGAAACCAGCAATACTGCTGGCGATGATTTATTGTTTGAAAAATTGTATGGCAGTATAGTTCTGCATCTAGCAAGGTTGGAAACAATAAACTGCTTTAAGCTTTAGTACGTTGTATGAGCGCCTGTACCTGACGAGTCGAAAACGGAATTGTAGGTCAGTTATAAATGTGATCGTATCTGAAACCAGCAATACTGCTGGCGATAATGCTTTCTTGTAACAGCATGAAGCAATACCATACTTCTAAGGGTATCAGGGGTAAACACTTAGTGCGTAGTATGAGTGCCTGTACTTGTTGAGTTGAATAAGAAATGCACTTACCACGACTAAGCTCAAAGTTTGAACGTATCTAAGATCAACAATACTGCTGGCCACGATGCACTGCTTGAAAATCATCAAACAACATCTGACTTATTCGTCTAGCAAAGTCAAAATCAGCAAACTGCATTAACGTCTTTAGTGTTTCTTGTAAGTGCTTGTACCCGACGAATCTAAGACAGAATTGCTGGTCAGCTCAAACTAGAGCGTATCAGAGACCAGCAATACTGTTGACCACGATGCATTGCTTGGAACATCGTAAAGCAATATACCCCCACGTCTAGCGAGGTAGAAATAAGAAACTGCTTTAAGCTTTTAGTGCGTCGTATGAGTGCTTGTGATTGTCGAATTCTAGACGGAATTGCTGGTCGGTCAGAAATATGAGCGTTTCTTGAGACCAGCAATACTGCTGGTAATGTTGCATTGCTTCAGGAAGTAACGTCATACCTCTGCGTCTAGTTGGAGCACAAACAAAACTCTGCTTTAAGCGTCTAGTGAGTCGTACGAGTGCCTGCACTTGATGAGTCGAAGACAAAACGCACTTACCACTAGCTGACTCGAAGTATGGGCGTATTTGGTGTCAACAATACTGCTGGCAATTTATTGCTTAGAACATCGTACAGCTATATCATAATTTTTCGTCTAGCAAGAGCAAAAACAACAAATTGCTTTAGCGCTTCTAGTGCGTTTTACGAGTGCCTGTACGTGACGAATCTAAGACGGAATATTTGTACCAAGCAATACTGCTGGCGACGATGATTTGCTTGGAACATCATCAAGTAATGTCATACATCTGCGTCTAGCCGGAGCAAAAACAAAACTTTGCTTAGTCGTACGTGTGCCTGCACTTAATGAGTTGAAGACGAAACGCACCTACCACTGGCTAGCTCAAAGTATGAGCGTATTTGGAGTCAGGAATACTGCTGACGATGCATTGCTTTAAACATGGTCAAGCTATATCGTACTTCTACGTCTATCAAGAGCAAAAACAACAAACTGCCTTAAAGCTTTTGGTGCGTCGTACGAGTGCCTGTACGTGGCGAATCCAACACGGAATATTTGTAGCCAGCAGTACTGATTTGCTTGAAACATCATGAAGTAACGTCGTACCTCTGCGTTTAGAGCAGAAACAAAACTCTGTGAGTCGTACGAGTGCCTGCACTCGATAAGTCGAACACGAAGTGCACTTACCACTAGCCAGTACAAAGTACAAGCGTCATTGAGGTCAGCAATACTGCTGATGATGTATTGCTTGAAACGTTGTAACTGTTTCATACTTCTACATCTAGCAGGAGCAAAAGTAACAAACTGCCTTAACGCATTTAGGGCGTCGTGCAAGTGGGTGTACCTGGCGAATCTAAGACCGTATTTGTGATCAGCAATACTGCTGGCGACGATGCATTGCTTGTAACATCATGAAGCAATATCATTCTTCTACGTCTAGCAATAAAGCTTTTAATGCCAATTAAAATAACAATTCCATTCTTAAATTTTAAATACACTACGAGAGTTGCCGGAATATGTGCGCGCAAGTGTAGCTCCGGCATAAGTTGATGAAAAATGCGCGCGCAGGCGCGGCTGTTGAAAGCTATACGTAAACGATCCTTTCGACTTATCCAACAAGTACGTTCAGCATCACACGGCGCTTAAAGTCACAATTTCGTTCATAAATTTAAACTACGTTCCATCAATTGACGGGATATACGCGCGCAGGTTTAAAATTTAGTTACTAGTTGAAATTTTGTAATATGTTTAGCAATTATTGTTTGAGCTATAGAAAACGTTAAACAAAACGCCATTTAAAATAACAATTCCATTCCTAAATTTTAAATATACTAAATGAGTTGACGGAATATGCGCGCGCAGGTGTAGCTCCAGCGTAAGTTGACGGAAAATTCGCGCGTAGGGGCAGCTGTTGATAGCTATACGTAAAGGATCCTTTTAAGCTATCCAACAAGACCTTCCAGCATCACACGGTGCTCAAAGTCACAATTTCGTTCAGAAGTTTGAACTACATTCCATCAATTGACGGGATATGCGCGCGCAAGTATAAAATTGAGTTACTAGTTGAATTTTTTTAATATCTTCAGCAATTATTGTTTGAGCTATAGAAAACGTTAAACAAATCGCCGTTTAAAATAACAATTCCATTCTTAAATTTTAAATATACTACATGAGTTGACGGAATATGCGTGCGCAAGTGTAGCTCCGCCGTAAGTTAACGTAAAATTCGCGCGCAGGCGCAGCTGTTGAAAGCTTTACGTAAAGGATCCTTTCAACCTATCCAACAGGACCGTCCAATATCAACCGACGTTTAAAATCACAATTTCGTTTTTACATTTTAAAAACATCGGTTGATTGGATATGCGCACGCACGCGAAACTTTGAAACTGAATACAAGTTTAGGCCATTGGTTGATACTCTTTTCAACTCGCCAATCGTTTTTTTATCTACTGCAATTGTAAAGCTCATCCTGAAATGAAATATATTAGACCAGTTGATGGGATGTGCGCACGCAAGTGCAGATTCTGCACAATACGTTTGCGTCTGCGCAATACGTAACCTGTTTAACGAGTATGTCTTTGATGTTATGAAAGTAGCTAATTCTAAGATGTTTAAAGTTACAGTTAATTTTTTTAATTCTAAGCACATTGAGTTGGCGCGCGCATGCGCAGATGCAGCAAGAGCTATACGTTGCCCTTTTTTAAGCTATTCTATATTTTATAGCAGCAAAGTCATAATTCCTTCTAAAATTTCAAATATTTTACACAAAGTGACGGTTATGTGCGCGCAAGCGCACCTCCTGCAAGGCTTGAAACTGGAATTACAAGTCCGATCTGTATGTAGAGACTTATTTTTAAATCACAATAAGTATTTTGGATCTATAGATCTCAGAAAAATCGCAAAAATTCCCATCTTAATTTTAAATATATTGTATGAGTTGACGGAATATGCGCGCGTAGGCGCAGTTGGCGTCAGGTTTAACACTGGATCTACAAGTTTTTGCTATACGTTGTAACTGTAAAACGAATAAGTCACAATTTCCTTGTTAAATTTCAAACAATTTACATGAGTTGACGATATGTACGCGCGTATGCGTAGGGTGTATAAGTATGACTACGCGTAGAAACTCCTTTTAACCTATTCAAAAGGTTTGTTTCTGGTATAAAGAAATCGTAAAGAAAATCACATGAATTTTGAAGTCGTAAGAATTGGCGGGAAGTGCGCGTGCAGGCACAGCTGCCGCAAACTGGTGCTGCAAGTTTGAACTATACGTTGGCATGTTTTAACTTATGCAAGAATTGATTTTGATCGTTGTTAGAAATTGTGATGTAAAAATCCACAACAACTTTTTCTCAAACCCCGAACGGAAAACGCACGCTTGCGCAGCTGCTTTTAAGTTATCCGCAAAAACTTCTTTTACTCTATACAAAAACTATTTATTAAACTCTAGAAACTATAAAATACAACAATCGGTTAAAGTCTGAGCGATCCTTTTGGGATATATCGCACCAGCTGACGCGCGCAGGCGTAACGAGAGGATTAAGACTGAGCTATACGTTGAAACGCCTTTTAACCTATTCAACACGTAGGCACGTAAAACAAATCACGCGGCGTTTACGGTCAGTCGTTCTTATATTTCAAATAAATTGCATGAGCTGCACGCGCATGCGCAGCAATCGTTGGGTTGGAAACGCTCTCAGCTCTTTGTGTATTGCGGTTGTCTTTGCCTGACAGCTGGCTGGTTGTAATAGCATAGGCTGTCGTCGTCTAATCAGTATACCGGTGAGATTGCCGCCATCTTGAAAGCATTGACTAGAATATGCGTAGCTCTTCTACTTACGATCACTTTTACGAATTGTAAAAGCCTTTACAACGTCACGAAAGCAGCCCCGTACCGTATAAAATCCAACCCGCTGTACATTCTCTTTTGTGAAATCAAACGTAAGAAGTTCTAGGTCGCTTAGAACACGTTCCCATTCAAAATCTTCAGCTGCAAAGCTTTAATGACGTCAACGCTGTATCGATTTAACCGTTCCGACCGTGGCGCCATCTGCAACCGCTTCTAGAACTAACAAAAGGTCGCGATATCGTCATCCGGAGCCCTTGTGCGCCCCGACCGCGTATTGATTGCAGGATAGGAGCGCGCAGTGCTGAGCCACAGCCCGCGGTACCTGTCCTGTGTCCGTGTATTCAATTGGGGCGTCACCATATAGGAAAGTGTGACATTTTTGTAGTATAGTGGAAGTTGCTGATAAGGTGGTGGATTTGAGTGCGTGTCGTTTGAAGTTCCCGAGGGTTTGAAGAGGTAATTTACGCTTTGTTAAACACTAGGTGTCTTTGTTGCTAAATCGCACGTAGAAGTTGTTCTGATAAAAGCTACGGTTAATCAGGAGCTTGTGCTTTTCGATGGGATTTACATAACCCAAAAAATTACCCCCTGGGGTTGTTTTAACCCTTTTCGGACGTGTATTGAAGAGGTTCAGAGCTTCTTTAAATTGATTGGACGTCGACGCCTTTGTAATTAAAATAGTTAAACGAGTTGTAAGTAGTAGATTTTTTTATATACAGGATGTTGTGTTATTTAAAATAATAAATTCTAGTATACATAGCGTTGCGCCAGAAGATTGCTTGTATTAAGAATAGAAACTTTTATAGCTTGACTTATTGTAACGTAAAAAATTTTTTGTTTATAAGTTTGCCATTCTGAATAGTCAGAAGTTGATAAAACAAAGTGAGACAAATATCGTTATTGCTTAGCTGAGCGCCTTCATTTACACAAATTCGGGATTTCCGAAAGGAAATAGTTAAGAACAAATGAATCAAATCACTTCCTGTGAAGAAGAAAATAATTTTCTTATTTTAGCAGTAAATTTCATTTCAAAACTGAGCTATAAATAAAAATATAAATAAACAAATTGACAAATGAATCAATGAACAAATGAGCAAGTAAACAAATGAACAAATGAAAAGATGAACAGGTGAAGAGATGAGGAGATGAAGAGGTGAGCAAGTGAACATTGTTCATTCAAACAAACGAACCATTGGGCAAATGTACAACGAGCATTTGAATAGCTGATTAAATGAGCAACTGAGCGAATGAACAGTTGTACACGTGAGCAGATGAACAAATGTATAACTGACCAGATAAGCAAGTGGACATATGAACAAATGACCAACTGAACAAATGAACAAATAAAAACTGAAACTGAACAAATAAATAAATGATACAATAAACAGTTGAACAACTGAGCAAATGACAGTACAAATCGAGAATGGCCAATTGGAAAATTGAACAAATAAACAAATGATTCACTAAACAGTTAAATGAATGGGCAAATGTTTAAATAAGCAAATGAACGGATGAAGAGGCGATAAGATGTACAGATCAACTAGTAAACAATTGAACAAATGAACAAATAAACAAAGGAACAATTGTGAAAATGTACAAATGATCAGCTGAACCGATGAATAAATGAACAAGAGCTCATGAGCAAATGAATAGCTGAACAAATGAACGAATACACAAATGAACAACTGTACACATAAGCCGCTGAGCAAATGAGCAATTGAACAAATGGACAAATAAACAGACAAACAGTTGAACAAAAGAGAGAATATAGATGTATAAACAAATGAAGAATGACCGAACGGACAAATGAACAAATACGCTAATGAATATATAAAAAGATGAATAAATGAAGGGATAAAAAAGTAAAAAGATATACAGATGAACAGCTGAATAAACGAACAAATACACAAACGAAAAATTGTGCCAATGTATAAATGAGCAGCTGAGTTGATAAATAAATGTACAAATGAGCGAATGAATGGATGAACAAAAGAACAAATAAACAAATGAACAGTCGTATACATGAGCAGATAAACAAATGAACATATAAGCAAGTGGACTAATGAATAAATGACCAATTGAACAAATAAAGAAATACGACACGATCAAGAATTGAACAAATAATTAAATGAATGAATAAACAAATGAAAAATGGCTGAATCGACAAATGAACAAACAAGCAAACGAATACATCAAAAGTTGAACAGATGAAGGGGTGGGAAGATATGCAGGTGAACAAGTGAACAGTTGAAAGAATAAACAAATGAACAATTATGCAACCTTAGAAATGAGCAGGTGAACAGATTAATAACTGAGCAAATGAACTTGAATGGATGATCAAAACAACAAATCAACAAATAAACCAATCAACAGTTGTACACATGAAAAGGTAACAAATGTACAAACGAAGAGACAAGCAGGTGGGCAAATGAACAACTGAACATATGAACATATATAAAAATGAAAAACAAACAAATCACAAGTGAGCATATAAGCAATAAAACAAATGAGCTAATGAATTAATAAACATATGAACAAATGCCGAAAGGACAAATGAACAAATAAGCGAATTAACAAATGAACAAATAAGCAATTTAACACATAAACAAGTGAACAATTGCACAAATGAACAAACGAACAATAAGCGAATCAACTATGAACAAATGAGCAGATAATAAATAACGAACAAATGAACAAATGAACAAATGAACATAATGAATGACAGAAAAATGAGGAAATGAACATATGAACAATTGAACGAACGAACACACGAACAACGAACAACGAACGAATGACGGACGAGAGATGAACAATACTAGAACAAAGAAACAAACGAACGAAACGAACGAACGAACAAACAAGAACAAACTGAACAAAAACAAACGAACAAATGAACGGAAATCGAACAAAGAACAAAACGAACAAACGAAATAACGAACAAAATTGAACAAATGAAGTGGAAGAAGCAATGAACAAATGAACAAGATTGAAAGAATAAACAAATGAACAAATGAACTTAGAAATGAAGCAAACAGAAAAACTGAGCAAATGAACTTGAATGAGCAATGACAAAACAACAAATAACAAATAAACCAATCAACAGTGAACAAATGAACAAGGTAACAAATGAACAAACGAACAACAGGTGGGCAAATGAACAACTGAACAATGAACAATGAACAAATGAACAACAAACAAATGAACAAGTGAACAAAAGAACAAAACAAAGAGCTAATGAATAATGAACAAATGAACAAATGCACAAAGGAACAAATGAACAAATCGAAACAAATGAACAAATAAGCATTTAACACATAAACAAATGAACAAATGAACAAATGAACAAACGAACAAAACGAACAAATGAACAAATGAACAATAAACAAACGAACAAATGAACACAATGAACAAATGAACAAATGAACAACACAAAAATAACAAATGAACAAATGAACAAATGAACAAACGAACAAACGAACAAACGAACAAACGAACAAACGAACAAACTGAACAAACGAACAAACGAACAAACGAACAAACTGAACAAACGAACAAAGAAAAACGAACGACGAACGAAATGGGAACAGAGTGACAGCAACGCAAAAGAACGAACGAACAAAGAACGAACGAACAAATGAACAAATGAACAAAGAACAAAAGAAAAACGACGAAAATTGAAACAAACGATGAACAAATGAACAAACGAACAAGAACAGAACAAATGAACAAACGAACAAATTGAACAAACGAACAAACGAACAATAAACATAACAAATAAACCAAGAACAAATGAACAAACGAACAAACGAACAAACGAACAAACGAACAAACGAACAAACGAACAAACGAACAGAAGAACAAACGGACAAACCAACAGACGCACACACTAACCTACGAACAAACGAACAAACGAACAAACGAACAAACTGAACAAACGAACAAACGAACAAACGAACAAACGAACAAACGAACAAACGAACAAACGAACAAACGAACAAACGAACAAACGAACAAACGAACAAACGAACAAACGAACAAACGAACAAACGAACAAACGAACAAACGAACAAACGAACAAACGAACAAACGAACAAACGAACAAACGAACAAACGAACAAACGAACAAATGAACAAACGAACAAACGAGCAAATGAACAAATGAACAAATAAACAAATGAACAAATGAACAAATGAACAAATGAACAAACGAACAAAGAACAAATGAACAAATGAACAAACGAACAAACGAACAAACGAACAAAGAACAAAGAACAAACTGAACAAACGAACAAAGAACAAACGAACAAAGAACAAACGAACAAACGAACAAACGAACAAACGAACAAACGAACAAACGAACAAACGAACAAACGAACAAACGAACAAACGAACAAACGAACAAACGAACAAACGAACAAACGAACAAACGAACAAACGAACAAACGAACAAACGAACAAACGAACAAACGAACAAACGAACAAACGAACAAACGAACAAACGAACAAACGAACAAACGAACAAACGAACAAACGAACAAACGAACAAACGAACAAACGAACAAACGAACAAACGAACAAACGAACAAACGAACAAACGAACAAACGAACAAACGAACAAACGAACAAACGAACAAACGAACAAACGAACAAACGAACAAACGAACAAACGAACAAACGAACAAACGAACAAACGAACAAACGAACAAACGAACAAACGAACAAACGAACAAACGAACAAACGAACAAACGAACAAACGAACAAACGAACAAACGAACAAACGAACAAACGAACAAACGAACAAACGAACAAACGAACAAACGAACAAACGAACAAACGAACAAACGAACAAACGAACAAACGAACAAACGAACAAACGAACAAACGAACAAACGAACAAACGAACAAACGAACAAACGAACAAACGAACAAACGAACAAACGAACAAACGAACAAACGAACAAACGAACAAACGAACAAACGAACAAACGAACAAACGAACAAACGAACAAACGAACAAACGAACAAACGAACAAACGAACAAACGAACAAACGAACAAACGAACAAACGAACAAACGAACAAACGAACAAACGAACAAACGAACAAACGAACAAACGAACAAACGAACAAACGAACAAACGAACAAACGAACAAACGAACAAACGAACAAACGAACAAACGAACAAACGAACAAACGAACAAACGAACAAACGAACAAACGAACAAACGAACAAACGAACAAACGAACAAACGAACAACGAACGAACGAACGAACGAACGAACGAACGAACGAACAAACGAACAAACGAACAAACGAACAAACGAACAAACGAACAAACGAACAAACGAACAAACGAACAAACGAACAAACGAACAAACGAACAAACGAACAAACGAACAAACGAACAAACGAACAAACGAACAAACGAACAAACGAACAAACGAACAAACGAACAAACGAACAAACGAACAAACGAACAAACGAACAAACGAACAAACGAACAAACGAACAAACGAACAAACGAACAAACGAACAAACGAACAAACGAACAAACGAACAAACGAACAAACGAACAAACGAACAAACGAACAAACGAACAAACGAACAAACGAACAAACGAACAAACGAACAAACGAACAAACGAACAAACGAACAAACGAACAAACGAACAAACGAACAAACGAACAAACGAACAAACGAACAAACGAACAAACGAACAAACGAACAAACGAACAAACGAACAAACGAACAAACGAACAAACGAACAAACGAACAAACGAACAAACGAACAAACGAACAAATAAACAAATAAACAAATGAACAAATGAACCTTTAAATAAATTATCAAATTAAGATATGAACAAAAAGGTTTAAAAAACAGATAAACGGCTAAACGCATAAACGGACAAACGAAAAAACGGACAAACTGACAAACGGACACACAAACTAACGGACTAACGGATAAACGGCAAAATGTACAACGAATGAACGGATTAGCGGATATACGGATAAATAGAAAAGCGTACAAACAGCAGGCTAACGGATAAGCGATTATCGTATAAACAATTAACGGCTTAAAGATTAACGGATAAAAGATTAATGGATAAACGATTCACGGGTAAACGATTAAAGGACAATCTATTAACGAATAAACGATTATCTAATAAACGATTAACAAATAAGCATTTATCGGGTAAACGATTAACGGATAAACAATTATCCGATATACCATTAACGGATAATCCGTCAACGGTTAAACCGTTAACGGTTAAACCATTAACGAATAAACGATTAACGGTTAAACGATTAATGGATAAACGATTAACATAAACGATTAACGGATGAACCGGTAAACAGAAGGCCAAACACAGACCAACAGCCAAACAATCTAACTGACAAACAAGCAGACGGACAGACGGACAGATGGACAGATGGTCAGACGGTCAGGCGGACAGACAGACAAACGGACAGATGGATAGACGGATAGACGGATAGACGGATAGACGGATAGACGGACAGACGGATAGACAGACACACGGGCAGACGGACAAACGGACATTATAATGAGAATAAGGCCGCTATACTTGCGGCCACGTCCCCAATGCTCTACCCGAAGGTACTACATTGGGTTTAAGCGCGAAAATAAACGTGCTTCAAACGTAATTTAACTTCAAAATTAATAGCTCCTAAATAAAAATCTAACAAACTAAAACAAAACAAAAAGTAGAGTTTAAATAATGGTATTCCTAGCGTTGATTTGGAGCGTATACGGTCAACAAGACACAATCAAAGATAAAAGAGATGGGATCCGTAATACCGAATAGCAGTCGCCAGCTTTGCTTACCGGTGTGAACTGAAGGGCCGACTTAAAACTATCCAAAGCAAACTAACTGATTTTAAAAATGGACTCAAAATTTCTAAGCATTCGCCAAATATTTTAATACTGATTACAGCTATTTTGCCTGCTCTAGACAGACGGACAGGCGGACAGACGAACAGACAGAGAGACGGGCAGACGGACAAACAAACAGACGGACGGTCAGACGGACAGGCAAACAGGCGGGTTGACGTACAGACAGACCAACAGACCGACAGAGGACGGACGAACGGACGGATAGACGGACAGGTCAACAGACCGACAGATGGGCAGACGGACAGACCGACATGCAAACAGATAGACAGACGGACAGGACAACCGGACGGACGGACAGACGAACAGACGGACATGCGTACAGACGGACAGACAGACGGACGGACGGACGGACCGACGGGCGGTCCGGACGGACGGACGGTCAGGCAAACAGACGGGTAGACGGGTAAAAGGATAGACGGGTAGACGTACAGACGGACAGAAGGATAGGACAACCGAACAGACGGACGGACGGACTGACGAATAGACAGGCAGACGTATCGACGAACAGACGTACAGACGGACAGACGAACAAACGAACGGACGGACGGACGGTCAGACGGACAGTCAAACAGATGGGCAGACGGGTAGAAGAATAGACGGACGGACGGATAGCCGGACAGACCGACATGCGGACAGATAGACAGACCGACAGACGGATAGACGGACATAAAAACTATTTTAACAATTATGAGTGGTTTAATTCCCAAAGAAAATTAAGAAAAATAAATAATTAATTGAATGAATGACTAAGTAATTAGTTAAACAAGTAACAAAATAAATGAATAAATAAACAAACTTATAAATAATTAAATACACAAATTAGTAAATATATAAATTAATAAATATATAAATGAAGAACGAATTAATGTATAAATGATTGAATGAATAGATGAACCAATGAAGAATAAATGCATGAACAAACGAATGAATGAATAATTAAATAAAGGAATAAGTTCTTACAATTTAAAAAGTCGGTAATCTAGTTAAAAAAGTCGATAAATACATCACGCAAGCGCAATGAATAATAAAGCGAGCAACGCCCCTCGATAAATACATCGCGCAAGCGCAATGAATAAGAAAGCGAGCAACGCTCCTGGCGGATGGTAACGACAACCTTATTACAGATTCCGCGTTGCCAACTTCCAATGACGTCACCAATGCACAAATTATATTGCGTAATAATCGGAAATATAAAATTTAAACAAAAGTTCATATCAGTGAACAAATTAAACACTGTACTACTTACCCCGGAAATCCGAACGTTCTGCGAGGTTGAGCTAAAGTTGGCCTCTATCAAGGTCCATCAGGGCTCCATCCCGGAGTAATTAAAGATGGTGACTCGTTCATCTCGGGTCGTGGAGTCCGGTTCGCCAAGGCTGCAAATTACCTACCTATGCAGGGAAAGACGGGAACAGGGTAAAGGTCGACAAACAAAGACAATTAGGCAAAGGAAATCTACATAGATAAGATAAGGCACGATACGATACCTCAAACGTCTACTCCACTCAAAGGTTCGGGCGAAAAAGCCACGTTTAATAAAGTCACGGAAACACTTGTCCCCACTTTTTTGTCTTTTACACGTCGGCGCGAGGTTATTCGTCCAACCCTCTCGCGTCGCGCGATCTGGCGCAAACGCACTGTGATGTAACGGAAATGCACGCCCCGAGTCTTTTGAAATTGTGGCGCGAAACTTCCGCACATCGAAATTAACCTAATAACAATGTTTAAGGGCCAATTTGATTGGCACGTAACAAAGTAAGTAATTAAATAAATAAATAAATAACAAAATAAATAATAAATTAACATACTTATAAATAATTAATGAAACAAATCCATATATTTATAAATTAATAAATACATAAACAAAGAATGAATAAATGAATAAATGATCGATGAGTGAACGAATTAATGAATGCAAAAGCGATTGATTGAATGAATGAATAAACGAGTGAGTGTACGAATGAATGAATAAATAGTTGAATGAGTGAATATGTAAGTAATTAAATAAATAAACAAATAGGAAAATCAATAAATAAATAAACTAACATAAATAATTAAACAGACCATTCAATAAATTTATAAATCAATAAATATATAAATGAAAAATGCATGTATGAATAAATGATTGATGGATGGATGAATGAAAGAACGAATGAATGAACGACTAAATGAACAAATTAGTTAAATGAATGAGTAAGTAATTAAAATAAACAAGCTAATAAATAAATAAATACATACGTCCATAAATATATAAAATAACAAAGAAATCCATAAGCAAATATATGAATAAATGAACAAACGATAGAATGAATGAATATAGAATGAATACATTATAAGTGTATAAATAGTTGAACGAAATAAGTAAATAATTAAATACATAAATAAACAAACAAATAGGTAAATTAAGAAATATATTTCTGTTAATAAATAATATTTAAATGAATAAGTATAATTTTGTTTACTTTTTTTGTTTGTTTACTTGTGGAAAACAAAATTAATAAATAAATGAATTATGAGTGAACGAATGAGTAGAGGAATAAATTATTAAATAGTAGAGTGAACGAACAAACGTATTGAATTAATGAATTTTAATCGAGCTGTTGAATGAGTTAATGAATAGATGATTGGACAAATAAATGAACGACTAAACTATTAAACGAATTGATTTAAGAATGAATGTACCGATGAATGATCGAATAAATGAGTTAATAAACGAATAAAGAAATATATAGATGAGTAAATGAATGACGAATAGACGAATGAATTATTGAATAATAGCTGATCGAACGAATGCTTGAATAAATAAACGAATGAGCAAATGAATGAATGAGCAAACAAGTGAGTGTATGAATAAACAAACAAAAAGAGGAGCAAACGAACGAGCGATCAAACAAACGACTAATTAATTGAATAAATGAATGAAGAATGAACGAATGTGTGAATGGACAAGTAGGTACATGAACGGATTAATGAATGCACCAATGAATGAATTCGCGAAAAAGCAAATGAACTAATGAAGAAGTAACGAAGAAACTAATGAATCACTAAATGAATAAACCGGGAACGAATGAACAAGTAAGTGAATAAACTATTAGGTGAATGGGCATAAGAGAATATGCGAACGAACAATTAAACTTAATAAATAAACGAATGAGAACATACGTTCATGAGTGGAATGCGTGAATAGAGGTTTGAACAACGTGGTAAATTATCGAATGAATAGATGAATAAATAAACAAATAAAGGAATGATTGTATGAGCAAATGGCCGAATGATCGAACAAATGGATTATTAACAATTTAACAAATGAAAGAAAGAGTAAATATGTTAATAAGCGAATTACAGAATAAACGAACGAACAAATAAGTGAATGAGAGAATGAGTAAACTATTGAATGAAGTAACAAATGAATCAAAAATAAATGTGTAAATTAATAAGAAGGGATTAATAAACGAATGGACGAATTAAGCAAACGAGTAAGCGTGGAGCATAGCGAACTAATGAACATACAAACAAAGGAAGGAATAAACTACTGAATGAACGAACGAACGATTGGAAAAATAAATAAACAAATGTTTGGAATATTTGTTGTTTTTGACTTCCTAACTCGAGTTGAAACGCTTGTTGAATTTTACTACCTCGACCAAGGTATTAAATGATTCCGGAAAAAGCAAACTCCGATATAGGCAAAATATGCAGTGCTATGTGTATCAACACGTACTTATCTTCATAACTGTCCTTGTAAACAATGCCCCTTTTTATTTATCGCAGATCCTATTCTACTACTGAAATAACACATAGAAGTGCGACGTCATTATTGCTGTATTGTTATTAAAATGTAACAGAAGTCTCTATTGTTTGTATTGTTTATCAAACTGTTTATCTACAGTTGATAAATCCAGCTCATTTCTTCGGGGCGCGTTGCATGTTAATATGTAAATAACGTGATGGACTCTGAGCTATCGCAATTGGGCTTTTACAAACAGCTATCATTTCGAAAATAATCGAAAAACACTGATTAGATTTGCTGGTTCTAGGTTGTAAATTCTAGGAATATTTCAATACAAACGAGCTTTTGCTAAATTTTTGAGCAGATATTACAGAACATCTATAACCCTACAGATTTAATTAGCCGGCTGACAAAAGTTGCCCTGAACTGCATAAAAATGCATCCTGTAGTAAAACGTGTAGGTTTCAGCATGTTAAGTAACGAAATTAGTCGTTTTAAAAATGGTATTAAATGAGAATTATACCAAACGATTAAAATTATGTCCTGTGAGAAGCGTTGCATATGTTTTCTTTTACATCGCGGTTGCTGTGGAAAGATTTCGCTGCACTAATTACAAATTGGTTTGTTGGTTTAATTAATTAATAAAAGTGGTTTTAAGCGGACAGAGTTTTAAATTTGTACTAATGATCGGTTAGATCTTTTTCGATATCATCACGCTACGTTTAAATGTAATTAATCTTACTTGTTGTTATTTACAAAAAGTTAGGTTAGAATTGTATAAGCTTGTTGATCCTCATCAAACCCAACTAATTATTATTTTTATTTTTATAAACGAACACATCATAGATCTAATCGAGATCGTTAGGATTACGTTACAAGCACGTGCTTCGATTTGAAGTTCTGTACCGTAGACAATCGCAGAAGCTTCGCTTGGTTGCAGAGGCAGACGCATTTCGTTGTTTCGCTTTGTAATTTTGAAAGGATTTTGTAATATTTGTATTGCGAATAGCTTTGATATACTTAAATCTGTTTTTTTGTAGGTTTGGGAGGTCCTCGTCTTATACACGGTATCAGCTGCTGCAACAACTTGAGAGGCCGCTACACTTGCCATGTCATTTTATATCAAGACGTTGATGATTAAGGAATTATAGGTAAGTTAGTCGTTTGTGGAGCATAATCGATACCACGTAAAGTAAGTAAGCTAACGAGCTCAAAGTTGTCTCCTTATGCTAGTCGTCAAAGCAACTTTGTGTTATTTGACGATATTTTACTGTGTTTTACTGTTTATGAATATATGTTCTGTTGTATCTGCTGCTTATATGATCTCGTAATGTAGTACCTTTGGGTGGAGCATTGGGGACGTGGCCGCAGGCATAGCGGTTCTTGATCTGGAACTTACGTTCGATCAATTAACCCACTTCAGGACCGTTGGCTAATTTACACTTAGCTGTCGCTTGGGAATTCGTTTTCGTACTGTTCGTAGTCCAAGTTGTTGCGTATTTCTATTTCTACAATTTTCCGATGGGTCGATTGTTTTGTTTTCTTTGTGGTCTATGACGTGTTGTTTTGCACTGCCGTTAAGGGCACTTATTTTCTTACGTTGTGTCCTAATTACTGCAGTATTTCATAGACAACGTTCTCGCATTGATCGTAATTTCGAGTACTCCTCTTACCTTTTGGTTCGTTTCGAATAGTTTTTAATTTTGTTCTTGCAGGGCCTTTCTGGCTTGTCTGTTTTTGTCTATTTTTTCTTCTCTATTTGGAAACGTGTAACAGCTCTTAGAGCTTTGACATTTGATCTGTTGCACATACGTAGTCTGTGTTCGTGCGACCTAATGTGTTTTTACAACTGATTGCAGCTCGCTCGTGTGTAGAAAAGTGTTCAGGTTTGGTCCGTGTGCGTTTGTTTTCTTTGAACTCGTGTCGTTCTTTGTTATAATACATCTTTTCGTCTACCTTACTGTGAATTGTATATTTAGGCGTTCTCGAAACTTAGCTCTCATGCCTGCGGTTAGATAACCTCTGTTAAGCTGGCAGGACCAAATCGACAGAATCGATTCAGACTTTTTGCTTTTTTTAGTGCTTAGTTTGTGCTAATTTGTGCCATCAATAAAAATTTTGAACTACGTGCTGTTTTGAAAAAAATCGTGGCGCTGCTAGGTTAATATTAAGCTAGCAAGACCACATACAAAAAAAGGAAAAAATAGAAAACAAAAGGTATAAATACAACGGCCAGAATTTGTGCCGTGCAAAACAAGCAGCTAAATGGAATCATTCTGCTTGCAACAACGGCGAATTACATTTATCACGATTAGGTTCAAGAGTAAAATATTCGTTTGCACAAGCAGAATCAATCAGTACTGCTACATTCGAAGCACACTAATTTGTGCTTCTCAAATGTTCACTCACGGATTGTGTACCCCACCCCTTTTCTGAAAAACTACCCGAGAAACCTTCTCGGCACAAGAATAAAGTATCCGTTTCCACGATCACAATCAATCGGTACCACGACACTTGAAGCATCATAATTTGTGCCTGTCAAATATTCACTCACGGATTTTGTACCTCACCCCTTCTCTGAAAAACCATCTCTGAAACCTACTTGGCATAAGAATAAAGAATCCGTTTCTACGAGCAGAATCAATCGGTACTGCTACATTCGAAGCACACTAGTTTGTGATTCTCAAATGTTCACTCACGAAATTTGCACCCCACCTCTTTTCTGAAAAACCGCACGCGATGCCTACTCGGCACAAGAGTAAAGTATCCGTTTCCGAGCGGAAATATAAATAATTTTTTTTTTTCGAGATTATCGCGTTTTTGCATGTTTCGTGTCGTAATTTTGTTGAAAAACGTAAAATGTCGGTAATATAAATTATTTTGTTTTTGCGAAATTATCGCGTTTTTGCACGTTTCGTGTCGTAATTTTGCTGAAAAATTTAAAATATCGAAAATATAAATTATTTTGTTTTTGCGAGATTATTGCGTTTTTGCACGTTTCGTCGTAATTTTGCTGAAAAACGTAAAATATGAATTATTTTGTTTTTGCGAGATTATCGCGTTTTGCACGTTTCGTGTCGTAATTTTGCTGAAAACGTAAAATGTCAAAAATATAAATTATTTTGTTTTGCGAGATTATCGCGTTTTGCACGTTTCGTGTCGTAATTTTGCTGAAAAACGTAAAATGTCAAAAATATAAATTATTTTGTTTTTGCGAGATTATCGCGTTTTTGCACGTTTCGTGTCGTAATTTTGCTGAAAAACGTAAAATATCGAAAAAATAAATTATTTTGTTTTTGCGAGATTATTGCGTTTTTGCACGTTTCGTCGTAATTTTGCTGAAAAACGTAAAATATGAATTATTTTGTTTTTGCGAGATTATCGCGTTTTTGCACGTTTCGTGTCGTAATTTTGCTGAAAAATTTAAAATATCGAAAATATAAATTATTTTGTTTTTGCGAGATTATTGCGTTTTTGCACGTTTCGTCGTAATTTTGCTGAAAAACGTAAAATATGAATTATTTTGTTTTTGCGAGATTATCGCGTTTTTGCACGTTTCGTGTCGTAATTTTGCTGAAAACGTAAAATGTCAAAATATAAATTATTTTGTTTTTGCGAGATTATCGCGTTTTTGCACGTTTCGTGTCGTAATTTTGCTGAAAAACGTAAAATGTCAAAAATATAAATTATTTTGTTTTTGCGAGATTATCGCGTTTTTGCACGTTTCGTGTCGTAATTTTGCTGAAAAACGTAAAATGTCAAAAATATAAATTATTTTGTTTTTGCGAGATTATCGCGTTTTTGCACGTTTCGTGTCGTAATTTTGTTGAAAAACGTAAAATGTCGGTAATATAAATTATTTTGTTTTTGCGAAATTATCGCGTTTTTGCACGTTTCGTGTCGTAATTTTGCTGAAAAATTTAAAATATCGAAAATATAAATTATTTTGTTTTTGCGAGATTATTGCGTTTTTGCACGTTTCGTCGTAATTTTGCTGAAAAACGTAAAATATGAATTATTTTGTTTTTGCGAGATTATCGCGTTTTTGCACGTTTCGTGTCGTAATTTTGCTGAAAAACGTAAAATGTCAAAAATATAAATTATTTTGTTTTGCGAGATTATCGCGTTTTGCACGTTTCGTGTCGTAATTTTGCTGAAAAACGTAAAATGTCAAAAATATAAATTATTTTGTTTTTGCGAGATTATCGCGTTTTTGCACGTTTCGTGTCGTAATTTTGCTGAAAAACGTAAAATATCGAAAAAATAAATTATTTTGTTTTTGCGAGATTATTGCGTTTTTGCACGTTTCGTCGTAATTTTGCTGAAAAACGTAAAATATGAATTATTTTGTTTTTGCAAGATTATCGCGTTTTTGCACGTTTCGTGTCGTAATTTTGCTGAAAAACGTAAAATGTCAAAAATATAAATTATTTTGTTTTTGCGAGATTATCGCGTTTTTGCACGTTTCGTGTCGTAATTTTGCTGAAAAACGTAAAATGTCAAAAATATGAATTATTTTGTTTTTGCGAGATTATCGCGTTTTTGCACGTTTCGTGTCGTAATTTTGCTGAAAAATTTAAAATATCGAAAATATAAATTATTTTGTTTTTGCGAGATTATTGCGTTTTTGCACGTTTCGTCGTAATTTTGCTGAAAAACGTAAAATATGAATTATTTTGTTTTGCGAGATTATCGCGTTTTGCACGTTTCGTGTCGTAATTTTGCTGAAAACGTAAAATGTCAAAAATATAAATTATTTTGTTTTGCGAGATTATCGCGTTTTTGCACGTTTCGTGTCGTAATTTTGCTGAAAACGTAAAATATCGAAAAATAAATTATTTTGTTTTGCGAGATTATTGCGTTTTTGCACGTTTCGTCGTAATTTTGCTGAAAACGTAAAATATGAATTATTTTGTTTTTGCGAGATTATCGCGTTTTGCACGTTTCGTGTCGTAATTTTGCTGAAAAATTTAAAATATCGAAAATATAAATTATTTTGTTTTTGCGAGATTATTGCGTTTTTGCACGTTTCGTCGTAATTTTGCTGAAAACGTAAAATATGAATTATTTTGTTTTTGCGAGATTATCGCGTTTTTGCACGTTTCGTGTCGTAATTTTGCTGAAAAACGTAAAATGTCAAAAATATAAATTATTTTGTTTTTGCGAGATTATCGCGTTTTTGCACGTTTCGTGTCGTAATTTTGCTGAAAACGTAAAATGTCAAAAATATGAATTATTTTGTTTTGCGAGATTATCGCGTTTTTGCACGTTTCGTGTCGTAATTTTGCTGAAAATTTAAAATATCGAAAATATAAATTATTTTGTTTTTGCGAGATTATTGCGTTTTGCACGTTTCGTCGTAATTTTGCTGAAAACGTAAAATATGAATTATTTTGTTTTGCAAGATTATCGCGTTTTGCACGTTTCGTGTCGTAATTTTGCTGAAAAACGTAAAATGTCAAAAATATAAATTATTTTGTTTTTGCGAGATTATCGCGTTTTTGCACGTTTCGTGTCGTAATTTTGCTGAAAAACGTAAAATGTCAAAAATATAAATTATTTTGTTTTTGCGAGATTATCGCGTTTTTGCACGTTTCGTGTCGTAATTTTGCTGAAAACGTAAAATATCGAAAAATAAATTATTTTGTTTTGCGAGATTATTGCGTTTTTGCACGTTTCGTCGTAATTTTGCTGAAAACGTAAAATATGAATTATTTTGTTTTGCGAGATTATCGCGTTTTGCACGTTTCGTGTCGTAATTTTGCTGAAAAATTTAAAATATCGAAAATATAAATTATTTTGTTTTTGCGAGATTATTGCGTTTTTGCACGTTTCGTCGTAATTTTGCTGAAAAACGTAAAATATGAATTATTTTGTTTTGCGAGATTATCGCGTTTTTGCACGTTTCGTGTCGTAATTTTGCTGAAAACGTAAAATGTCAAAAATATGAATTATTTTGTTTTTGCGAGATTATCGCGTTTTGCACGTTTCGTGTCGTAATTTTGCTGAAAAATTTAAAATATCGAAAATATAAATTATTTTGTTTTGCGAGATTATTGCGTTTTTGCACGTTTCGTCGTAATTTTGCTGAAAACGTAAAATATGAATTATTTTGTTTTGCGAGATTATCGCGTTTTGCACGTTTCGTGTCGTAATTTTGCTGAAAACGTAAAATGTCAAAAATATAAATTATTTTGTTTTGCGAGATTATCGCGTTTTGCACGTTTCGTGTCGTAATTTTGCTGAAAACGTAAAATGTCAAAAATATGAATTATTTTGTTTTGCGAGATTATCGCGTTTTGCACGTTTCGTGTCGTAATTTTGCTGAAAATTTAAAATATCGAAAATATAAATTATTTTGTTTTTGCGAGATTATTGCGTTTTTGCACGTTTCGTCGTAATTTTGCTGAAAACGTAAAATATGAATTATTTTGTTTTTGCAAGATTATCGCGTTTTGCACGTTTCGTGTCGTAATTTTGCTGAAAACGTAAAATGTCAAAAATATAAATTATTTTGTTTTTGCGAGATTATCGCGTTTTTGCACGTTTCGTGTCGTAATTTTGCTGAAAAACGTAAAATGTCAAAAATATAAATTATTTTGTTTTTGCGAGATTATCGCGTTTTTGCACGTTTCGTGTCGTAATTTTGCTGAAAAACGTAAAATATCGAAAAAATAAATTATTTTGTTTTTGCGAGATTATTGCGTTTTTGCACGTTTCGTCGTAATTTTGCTGAAAAACGTAAAATATGAATTATTTTGTTTTTGCGAGATTATCGCGTTTTTGCACGTTTCGTGTCGTAATTTTGCTGAAAAATTTAAAATATCGAAAATATAAATTATTTTGTTTTTGCGAGATTATTGCGTTTTGCACGTTTCGTCGTAATTTTGCTGAAAACGTAAAATATGAATTATTTTGTTTTGCGAGATTATCGCGTTTTTGCACGTTTCGTGTCGTAATTTTGCTGAAAAACGTAAAATGTCAAAAATATAAATTATTTTGTTTTTGCGAGATTATCGCGTTTTGCACGTTTCGTGTCGTAATTTTGCTGAAAACGTAAAATGTCAAAAATATAAATTATTTTGTTTTGCGAGATTATCGCGTTTTGCACGTTTCGTGTCGTAATTTTGCTGAAAACGTAAAATATCGAAAAATAAATTATTTTGTTTTGCGAGATTATTGCGTTTTGCACGTTTCGTCGTAATTTTGCTGAAAACGTAAAATATGAATTATTTTGTTTTGCGAGATTATCGCGTTTTGCACGTTTCGTGTCGTAATTTTGCTGAAAAATTTAAAATATCGAAAATATAAATTATTTTGTTTTTGCGAGATTATTGCGTTTTTGCACGTTTCGTCGTAATTTTGCTGAAAAACGTAAAATATGAATTATTTTGTTTTTGCGAGATTATCGCGTTTTGCACGTTTCGTGTCGTAATTTTGCTGAAAAATTTAAAATATCGAAAATATAAATTATTTTGTTTTGCGAGATTATTGCGTTTTGCACGTTTCGTCGTAATTTTGCTGAAAACGTAAAATATGAATTATTTTGTTTTTGCGAGATTATCGCGTTTTTGCACTTTTCGTGTCGTAATTTTGCTGAAAAACGTAAAATATCGAAAAAATAAATTATTTTGTTTTTGCGAGATTATTGCGTTTTTGCACGTTTTGTGTCGTAATTTTGCTGAAAAACGTAAAATGTCGAAAATTTAAATTATTTTGTTTTTGCGAGATTATCGCGTTTTTGCACGTTTCGTAGCGTAATTTTGCTGAAAAATTTAAAATATCGAGTAAAAAACGATAATTTACCGTTTTCGTGAGAATATCGAGTTTTTGCACGTTTCGTGTCGTGATTTTCATGAAAAATCTAGTGTCGAAAAAGCGACAATTTTCTTTCGAGAGATTATCGCGTTTTCTCACGTTTCGTATCGTGGTTTGGATGAAAAACGTAAAATATCCAAATTAGCAATAATTTTCTACCGATTATCGCGCCTTTGCACGTCTCATTTGGCGATTTTGCTCAAAAACTTAAAATATCGGAAATATAAATTATTTAGTTTTTCAAGATTATCGCGTTTTTGCACGTTTTGTGTCGTAATTTTGCAGAAAAACGTACAATGTCGGAAATAGAAATTATTTTGTTTTTGCGAGATTATTGCATTTTTGCACGTTTCGTAGCGTAATTTTGTTGAAAAATTTAAAATATCGAGGAACAAACGATAATTTACCGTTTTCGTGAGAATATCGAGTTTTTCCACCTTTCGTGTCGTGATTTTCATGAAAAATGTCACGTGTCGAAAAAGCGACAATTTTGTTTTGTGAGATTATCGCGCTTTTCACGTTTCGTATCGTGTCTGGATGAAAAACGTAAAATATCGAAATTAGCGACAATTTTCTACAGATTATCGCGCTTTTGTACGTTTCATTTGGTGATTTTGCTGAAAAACGTAAAATATCGGAAATATAAATAATTTTTTTTCGAGATTATCGCGTTTTTGCACGGTTCGTGTCATAAATTTGCTGAAAAACGTAAAATATCGAAAATATAAATTATTTTGTTTTTGCGAGATTATCGCGTTTTTGCACGTTTCGTGTCGTAATTTTGCTGAAAAACGTAAAATATCGAAAATATATTTTTTTTTGTTTTTGCGAGATTATCGCGTTTTGAACGTTTCGTGTCGTTATTTTGCTGAAAAACGTCAAATATCGAAAATATAAATTATTTTGTTTTTGAGAGATTGTCGCGTTTTTGCACGTTTCGTGTCTTAATTCTGCTGAACAACGTAAAATATCGAAAATACAATTTTTTTTGTTTTTGTGAGATTATCGCGTTTTTGCACGTTTCGTGTCGTAATTTTGCTGAAAAACGTAAAATATCGAAAATCTAAATTATTTTGTTTTTGCGTGATTATCGCGTTTTTTGCACGTTTCGTGTCGTAATTTTGTTGAAAAACTTAAAATATCGAGGAAAATACGATAATTTACTGTTTCGTGAGAATATCGAGTTTTTACACGTTTCGTGACGTGATTATCATGAGAAAAGGCCAAGTGTCGAAAAAGCGACAATTTTGTTTCGTGAGATTATCGCGTTTTTTCACGTTTCGTATCTTGGTTTGGATGAGAAACGTAAAATATCGAAATTGGCGACAATTTATACAGATTATCGCGCCTTTGCACGTTTCATTTGATGATTTTGCTCAAAAACGTAAAACATCGGAAATATAAATAATTTTTTTCCGAGATTATCGCGTTTTTGCACGTTTCGTGTCGTAATTTTGCTGAAAAACTTAAAATATCGAGGAAAAAACGATAATTTACTGTTTTTGTGAGAATATCGATTTTTTGCACGTTTCGTGTCGCGATTTTCGTGAAAAATGTCGTGTCTAAAAAGCGACAATTTTGTTTCGTGAGATTATTGCGTTTTTCTACGCTTCGTATCGTGGTTTTGCTGAAAAGCGCAAAATATCGAAAGAAGCGACAATTTTCTATAGATTATCGGGCTTTTGCACGTTTCCTTTTGTGATTTTGCTGTAAAACGTAAAATATCGAAAATATTAATTATTTTGTCTTGCGAAATCATCGCGTTTTTTGCAAGTCTCGTGTCGTAATTTTGCTGAAAAACGTAAAATATCGACAATATAAATTATTTTGTTTTTGCGAGATTATCGCGTTTTTGCACGTGCCATGATTTTGGCGAAACCGTAAAATATCGAGCAAAAACGATAATTTTTTATTTTCGTAAGAACATCGCGTTTTTGCACGTTTCGTGTCGACATTTTCATGAAAAATGTAGTGTCGAATAAGCGACAATTTTGTTTCGTGAGATTATCGCGTATTTCCACTTTTCGTATCGTGGTTTTGCTGGAAAACGTAAAATATCGAAAAAAGCTATAATTTCTTGTTTTCGCAAGATTAACGCGCTTTTGTTCGTTTCATTTGGTGATTTTGCTGAGAAACTTAAAATATAGGAAAAAATAATTTTTTTTCGAGATATGCGCGTTTTTGCACGTTCCATGTCGTAATTTTTCTGAAAAACGTAAAATATCGAAAATATAAATTATTTTGTTTTTGTTAGATTATCGCGTTTTTGCATGTTTCGTGTCGTGATATTCATGAAAAATGTCAAGTGTCGAAAAAGCGACAATTTTGTTTCGGGAGATTATTGCGTTTTTTCACGTTTCGTATCGTGGTTTGGATGAAAAACGTAAAATATCGAAATTAGCGACAATTTTCTACTAATTATCGCGCTTTTGCACGTTTCATTTGGCGATTTTGCTCAAAAATGTAAAAAATCGGAAATATAAATAATTTTTTTCTGGAGATTATTGCGTTTTTGCACATTTCGTGTCGTAATTTTGCTGAAAAACGTAAAATATCGAAAATATATATTATCTTGTTTTTTCGAGATTATCGCGTTTTTGCAGTTTTCGTGTCGTAAATTTGTTGAAAAACTTAAAATACCTAGGAAAAAACGATAATTACCGTTTTTGTGAGAATATCGAGTTTTTGCACGTTTCGTGTCGTGATTTTCATGAAAAATGTCGTGTCGAAAAAGTGACAATTTTGTTTCGTGAGAATATTGCGTTTTTTCACGTTTCGTATCGTGGTTTGGATGAGAAACGTAAAATATCGAAATTAGCGACAATTTTCTACAGATTATCGCGTTTTTGCACGTTTCATTTGGTGATTTAGCTCAAAAACGTAAAATATCGGAAATATAAATAATTTTTTTCCGAGATTATCGCATTTTTGCACGTTTGGTGTTGTAATTTTGCTGAAAAACGTAAAATTTGGAAAATATTAATGATTTTGTTTTTGCGAAATTATCGTGTTTTTTGCACGTTAAGTGTCGTCATTTTCATGAAAAATGTAGTGTCGAATAAGCGACAATTTTGTTTCGTGAGATTATCGCGTTTTTCCACGTTTCGTATCGCGGTTTTGCTGGAAAACGTAAAATATCGAAAAAAGCTATAATTTTCTATAGATTATCGTGCTTTTGGACGTTTCGGTCTGTGATTTTGGTGTAAAACGTAAAATATCGAAAAAAACAATAATTTTTGTTTTCGCAAGATTATCGCGCTTTTGTTCGTTTCACTTGGTGATTTTGCTGAGAAACTTAAAATGTAGGAAAAAGTGACATTTTTCAATCTTCGTGAGATTATCGCGTTTTTGCACGTTTCGTATCATAATTTCGCTGAAAAACGTAAAATATCAAAAAAAGCTACAATTTCGTGTTTTCGTGAGATTATTGCACTTTTACACGTTTCGTGCCGTACATCTGTTCTGTAAAATTTAAAATATCGAAAAAACCGACAATGTTATGTCTTCGTGAGATTATCACGTTTTTGCACGTTACGTTTCGCGATTTTGCTGAAAAACGTAAAATATCGAAAAAATAACTTTTCTATTTTCGTGAGAGTATCGCGTTTTTTTTTGCACGTTTCAAATAGTAATTTTTCTGAAAATAGAAAAGTTTCAAAAATTGGAATAATTTCCTATTTTCGGGAGATTAGCACGAAAAGACGATAATTTTTTTGTTTCCAAGAGATTATCGCATTTTTGCCCGTTTCGTGTCGCAATTTTGCTGAAAAACGAAAAATGTCGGAAATTTGACATTTTCTGTTTTTAAAGTATCGCGTTTTTGCAGGGTTTTTTCTTCGAAAAACGTAAAGTATCGAAAATTGAAATAATTTCTTATTTTTAGGAGATTATCGCGTTTTTGCACGTTTCAAATAGTGTTTTCTGAAAAGCGTAAAATATCTAAAAAATGAGCATTTTCCCCCAGGAGTTTATCGCATTTTTGCACGTTTCGTGTCGCGATTTTGCTGAAAAACGAAAAATGTCGAAAATTTGACATTTTCTGTTTTTAAAGTATCGCCTTTTTTCAGGTTTTTTTTTTTCAAAAAACGTAAAGTATCGAAAATTTAAATAATTTCTTATTTTAAGAAGATTATCGCGTTTTTGCACGTTTCGAATCGTGTTTTCTGAAAAGCGTAAAATATCTAAAAAATGAGTATTTTCTCCCAGGAGTTTATCGCATTTTTGCACGTTTCGTGTCGCGATTTTGTTGGAAAACTTAAAATATCGAAAATTTGACATTTTCTGTTTTTAAAGTATCGCGTTTTGGCACGTTTTTTTTCTTCGGAAAACGTAAAGTATCGAAAATTGAAATAATTTCTTATTTTCAGGAGATTATCGCGTTTTTGCACGTTTCAACTCGTGTTTTGTGAAAAGCGTAAAATATCTATAAAATGAGCATTTTCTCCCAGGAGTTTATTGCATTTTTGCACGTTTCGTGTCGCGATTTTGCTGAAAAACGTAAAATATCGAAAATTTGAAATTTTTTGTTTTCAACGTATCGCGTTTTTGCACGTTTATTTTGTTGGAAAACTTAAAGTATCGAAAATTGAAATAATTTCTTATTTTCAGGAGATTATCGCGTTTTTGCACGTTTCAAATCGTGTTTTCTGAAAAGCGTAAAATATCTAAAAAATGAGCATTTTCTCCCAGGAGTTTATCGCATTTTTGCACGTTTTGTGTTGCGATTTTGCTGAAAAACATAAAATATCGAAAATTTGAAATTTTTTGTTTTCAAAGTATCGCGTTTTTGCACGTTTTTTTTGTTGGAAAACTTAAAGTATCGAAAATTGAAATAATTTCTTATTTTCGGGAGAATATCGCGTTTTTGCACGTTTCGAATTGTGTTTGCTGAAAAACGTAAAATATCTATAAAAAAAGGGGGAGCATTTTGTTCCAGGAGATTGTCGCATTTTTGCACGTTTCGTGTCGCGATTTTGCTGAAAAACGTAAAATATCGAAAATGCAACATTTTCTGTTTTCAAAGTATTGCGTTTTTTGCACGTTTTTTTGTTGAAAAACTTAAAGGATCGAAGATTGAAATAATTTTCCATTTTCGGGAGATTATTGCGTTTTTGCACTTTTCGAATAGTGTTTGCTGAAAAGCGTAAAATATCTAAAAAGAGTGAGCATTTTCGCCCAGAAGATTATGCATTTTTGCAAGTTTCGTGTCGCGATTTTGCTGAAAAACGTAAAATATCGAAAAAAGTTACTGCATCTGTTTTCGTGGGAGTATCGCGTTTTTTTGGTACGTTTCAAACAGTGATTTTTCTGAAAATCGTAAAGTATCGAAAATTGAAATAATTTCTTATTTTCGGGAGAATATCGCGTTTTTGTACGTTTCGAATTGTGTTTGCTGAAAAGCGTAAAATATCTATAAAAAAAAAAGGGAGCATTTTGTCCCAGGAGATTATCGCATTTTTGCACGTTTCGTGTCGCGATTTTGCTGAAAAACGTAAAATATCGAAAATGCAACATTTTCTGTTTTCAAAGTATCTCGTTTTTGCACATTTTTTTGTTGTAAAACTTAAAGGATCGAAAATTGAAATAATTTTCGGGAGATTATTGCGTTTTTGCACGTTTCGAATAGTGTTTGCTGAAAAGCGTAAAATATCTAAAAAGAGTGAGCATTTTCGCCCAGAAGATTATGCATTTTTGCACGTTTCGTGTCGTGATTTTGCTGAAAAACGTAAAATATGGAAAATGCGACATTTTGTTTTTAAAGTATTGCGTTTTTTGCAGTTTTTTTTAAACCCAAAATATCGAAAATTAAAATAATTTTCTGGAGATTATTGCGTTTTTGCACTTTTCGAATAGTGTTTGCCGAAAAGCGTAAATATCTAAAAAAAAAAAGTGAGCATTTTCTCCCAGGAGATTATCGCATTTTTGCACGTTTCGTGTCGCGATTTTGCTGAAAAACGTAAAATATCGAAAATGCAACATTTTCTGTTTTTCAAAGTATCGCGTTTTTTGTTGAAAAACTTAAAGGATTGAAAATTGAAATAATTTCCCATTTTCGGGAGATTATTGCGTTTTTGCACGTTTCGAATAGTGTTTGCTGAAAAACGTAAAATATTGAAAAAGTGACTGCATCTGTTTTCGTGGGAGTATCGCGCTTTTTTGGCACGTTTCAAATAGTGATTTTTCTGAAAATCGTAAAGTATCTGAAATTGAAATAATTTCTAATTTTCGGAAGAATATCGCGTTTTTGCACGTTTCGAATTGTGATTTTGCTGAAAAACGTAAAATATCGAAAATGCAACATTTTCTGTTTTCAAAGTATTGCGTTTTTTGCACGTTTTTTTGTTGAAAAACTTAAAGGATCGAAGATTGAAATAATATCTCATTTTCGGGAGATTATTGCGTTTCTGTACGTTTCGAATAGTGTTTGCTGAAAAGCGTAAAATATCTAAAAAGAGTGAGCATTTTCGCCCAGAAGATTATGCATTTTTGCACGTTTCGCGTTGCGATTTTGCTGAAAAACGTAAAATATCGAAAAGTGACTTTTTCTGTTTTCGTTTTCAAATCGAATTTTTCTAAAAATCGTAAAATATCGGAAATTGAAATGATTTCCTATTTTCGCGTGTTTGCAGGTTTCGAATCGTAATTTTGCTGAAAAACGTAAAATATCGAAAAAAGATCAAATTTTTTATTTTCGACAGGTCGGAGGTTATTTAAACAGTTCAAACGTGATTGGTTCAATAGTCCTTAGGCTTCCACAAATCCAAAAACGTTTCTTAGGCTACAACGTAGCGTACGCTAGAACAGACGTTCTTTTGTTTCTCGTTAATACACCTGCAGGTATGGGATTAACCAAACCTTGACGCTCGTCAAACTAAGCATTTTCTATTCTCGATTGCACAACTTCAATAAAAAGAAGTCCTTAAAGCGCACGTGCGCGTCATTCTTAGCGTGATTACAAAACCTCGATAATTGTAACATCGTAAAAATTATTACATAGTACTTAGTAATCGCCGGGTCATCGTTGTGTACGTGTCGTTTAGCGTTTGTTTGTTTTCGAGAAGGCGTAATTAAACCGGTTGAAGCCGTCCATATCGAAGTGCATCGAGTCGAGAAGGTGAGTTTGGTTTGGTAGCAGCGAAAGGAATTCCCCGTATTGTTGCAGTCTGACGCGCGAGCTATTGACCTCGTCACTCGTGATTAATTATAAGTGTTTGTGTTGTTAATTGGGGGCGAAACAACTGCGTGCTTCCAAAATTAGGCGCATCTCTGTTGGGAATCATCGTAAGTCGGTTATAAGTTGCTTCAAATTACGTAAAAACGCGATAAATCACAAAGATGTAGATACAGAAAGCTGACGTGCAACTACAGGTGTGAGTATTTGACCGCAGTTACTTACAAAATTTTAAACCGAGGTCACTAATTAGTCCGCATTGTAAAAATACGGTTTGCAATGTGTTCGCGCCGTTTAGAATAGCAAATCCATCGGCTTTAGCAAGCTCTATTTCTGTAATCAGCTCGCGATATGATAACACTAGGCTAAATTGTACTAATTAGTGCTTGAACGGCTAGTCTTTTAGGCGTCTTTGTGAGTACAAACGTGAGCTCTAATCACCTCTCAATTGGTGCTACAAATTCACGATTATCATCACTCCATTTTCGACTGTAAAAGTAGGCGCTAATTAGTGTCTACAGTTTGGAATTGAAGCACTATTTTTGAGTCAACCCGATACGTTTTAGTTGACCGGGGCCGTTATAAAACATGCCTATGGGCTTTAGACGAATGTATTTTTTTAATCAGCTCGCGCTACTTAGTACAAGGATAAATTGTACTAATTAGTGCTTGAAGGCCCCGTCCTGCTAGTATTCTAGACCTATGCACCAGTACAAACGCGAGCACTAATTATCTTGTAACGAGTGCCCTAAATTCACAGTTAGAATCGCTTCATTTTTGGCCTAAACGAGGGGATGGCACTAATTAGTGCCTTCAGAATTCAAACGTCTGTTTTTGAGTTATTCCGATTGGTTTTACTCGACCGGGCTACTATTAAACAGACCCATTGGCGTTAGACGGCTATATTTTTTTAATCAGCTTGTGCTATTATAATGCGAGACTAAATTGTACTAATTAGTACTTGAACGGCCTGTCCTGATAGTCTTTTAGGTATATGTGCCAGTACAAACGTAGGCGCTAATTATCGTAACGGGTGTCATAAATTCACAATTAGAATCGCATTATTTTTTGACTCAAGTTGAGCGCTAATTAGTGTCCACAGCCTGGAATTCAAGTGTCGGTTTTTGAGTTATTCCGATTGGTTTTAATTAACTGGGGTCGTAACCAAGCAGACCTATGGCTTTAGGCGACTCTATTTTTAATCAGACCGCGCTAGTGTAGTGGAGATTGATTTGTACTAATTAGTGCTTGAACGGCCCGTCCTGTTAGTCATTTAGTACTTGAACGACCCTTTCTGCTAGTCTTTTAGGCCTATGCACCAGTACAAACGCGAGCACTAATTGTCTCGTAACGGGTGTCCTAAATTCACAGTTAGAATCACTTCATTTTTAGCCTAAAAGAGCGCTGAACACTAATTAGTGCCTTCGGTTTAGGATTCGTACGTCTGTTTTTGAGTTATTTCGATTGGTTTTAGTTGACCGGTGCCGTTATAAAACGCCCATGGGCGTTAGGGGACTCTATTTTTTTAATCAGCTTGCGCTAGTATAGTATAAGACTAACTTGTACTAATTAGTGCTTGAACGGTCAGTTCTGCTGGTCATTTAGTGCTTGAACCACCCTTTCCGCTATTTTAGGCCTATGTGTCAGTACAAACGTGAGCGCTAATTACCTGTAACGGGTGCCCTAAATTCGCAGTTAGAATCGCTTCATTTTGACCTAAAAGAGGGCTGGGTACTAATTAGTGCCTTCAGCTCGGAATTCAAAGTATGTTTTTGAGTTATTTCGTTTGGTCTTAGTTGATCGGGGCCGTTATAAAACAGGTCCATGGGTTTTAGGCGACTCTATTTTTTAATCAGCTCGCGCTAGTATAGTACAAGACTAAATTGTACTAATTAGTACTTAAACGGCCCGTCCTGCTGGTATTCTAGGCTTGCGTGCCAGTACAAACGCGAGCGCTAATCACCTCGTAATTGGTGCTGCAAATTCACAATTAGAACCACTCCATTTTCGATTGTAAAAGTAGGCGCTAATTAGTGCGCACAGTTGAGATTGAAGCGTCTATTTTTGAGTTATTTCTGTTGGTTTTAGTTGGCCGTGCCATTATAAAGCAGCCCCATTGTCTTTAGGCGGCACTATTTTTTCAATCAGCTCGCACTATTATAATGCGGGACTAAATTGTACTAATTAGTGCTTGAACGGCCAATTCTAGGCTTTTAGGCCTACATGTCAGTACAAATGTGAGCGCTAATTACCTCGTGATTGGTGCCGTAAATTTACAGTTGCATCGCTTTATTTTTTACTCAAAAGTGGGCACCAATTAGTGTCTAAAGCTTGAAATTTCAGATCATTATAAAACAGACCCATGGCTTTAGGCAGCTCTTTCTTTTTAAGTAAGCTCCCGCAATTGTAACGTGAGACTAAATTGTACTAATTAGTGCTTGAACGGCCCGCTTTGCTAATCTTTTAGGCCTACGTGCCAGTACAAAGGCGAGCGCTAATTGCTTCGTAATTAGTGCTGTAAATTCACAATTAGAATCGCTTCATTTCTCTCTAAAAGTGGGCACCAATTAGTGTCTACAACTTAGAATTCAAATGTCTGTTTTTGAGTTATTTTCATAGCTTGTAGTTTTCTGGGTCATTATAAAACAGGCCCACTGGCTGTAGGGGACTCTATTTTTTTAATCAGCTTACACCAGTGTCGTACGAAACTAATTTGTACCAATTGGTGCTTGAACGGTCCTGTTTGGCCTGCTAGTTTTTTAAGTCTACGCGCCAGTACAACACGAGCGCTGATCACCTAATAATTGATATCGCACGTTCACAGTTAGAATCCCTTCATTTTCGACTGTAAAAGTAGGTGCTAATTAGTGTGTACAGTTGGAATTGAATCTTCTATTTTAGAGTTATTCCGGTAGCTTTTAGTTGGTCGTGTCATTATAAAACAGGCCCATTGGTTTTAAGTGACTTCATTTTTCCAATCAGCTCGCGCTAGTGTAGTGCGAGAGTAAATTGTACTAATTAGTTCTTCTAGTCTTTTAGGCCGTGCCAGTACAAATGTGAGCGCTAATTACCCCGTGATTGGTGCCATAAATATACAGTTGGCATCGCTTCATTTTTGACTCAAATGTAGGCGCCAATTAGTGTCTACAGCTTGGAATTTTGGATCATTATAAAACAGACCCATGTCTTTAGGCAGCTCTATTTTTTAAAATCAGCTTTCGCAATTGTAACGCGATACTAAATTGTGCTAATTAGTGCTTAAACGGCCCACTCTTCTAGTTTGTTAGGCCTACGTGCCAGTACAAACGTGAGCGCTAATAACCTCGTGATTGATGTGATTCATTTTTGACTCTAAAAGTGGTGGCCAATTAGTGTCTACAGTGTCAACGTCTTTTTGAGTTATTCCGATTAGTTTTAGTTAATCGGAGTCATTATACAACAAGCCCATGGCTTTCGGCGACTCTATTTTCAATCAGTTTGCACTAGTGTAGTATGAGGCTGAATTGTACCAATTAGTGCTTGAATGGCCCGTCCTGTTAGTCATTTAGGCCTATCTGCCAGTACAAACGTGAGCGCTAATTACCTCGTAATTGGTGCCGTAAATTCACAGTTAGAATCACTTTATTTTAACCCTTAAAGTGGACGCTAATTAGTGTCTACAGTTTGGAATTCGAACGTCTATTTTTGAGTTATTGCATTTGGTTTTAGTTGGCCGCGTTATTATGAAACAGATCCATTGACTTTATGCAGCTGTATTTTTTTAATCAGTTAGCGCTACTATAATGCGAGACTAAAGTGTACTAATTAGTGCTTTGAAGACTTTATCTGCTAGTCTTTTAAGCATTCGTGCCAGTACAAACGTAAGCGCTAATGACTTAGTAATTGGTGCCATAAATTCACAGTTAGAATCGCTTCATTTTTGACTCTAAAAGTTGATGCTAATTAGTGTCTACAGCTTGGAATTCAAACATATGCGAGGCTAGGTTGTACTAATTAGTGTCTGAACGGCTCCACTTCGTCTTTTAGGCATTACAAACGTGAACTTTAATCACCTCCCAATTGGTGCTACAAATTCACAATTAGAATCGCTCCTATTTTCGACTGTAAATGTAAGCGCTAATAAGTGTGTACAGTTGGAATTGAAGCGTTTATTTTTGAGGTGTTGCGATAGGTTTTAGCTGGCTTTAGGCGACTCTGTTTTTTAATCAGCTAGCGCTGTTATAATGCAAGACTAAATTATACTAATTAGTGTCTGTCAGGCTTATGTGTCACAACAAACGTGAGCACTAATTACCTCGTAATTAGTGCTGTAAATTCACAATTAGAATCGCTACATTATGACTCTAAACTTGGGCGCCAATTAGTGTCTGCAACTTGGAATTCTTCAATTTTTATTCCGCATTCTTAGAACTTTTATGTTTTTTGTGGTAACTTGGGTTATTTATTCCATTCCAATTTGAAGATTTTGAATTCGAACGCTACTTGCAACTTTAGTCTTTTCCCGTTTTTGTTTAATAGTCTTTGGATTTTTCTCAGTTTTTCTCTACAACGTTGGAAATTTGTCTTTTTTATTTTGGAAAATTTAGGTCTTTGTATTCCGATTTGAAGATCTTGGAGTTTTGTGTTACTCACTGACATTGGTCTTCATTCTTTCTGTCATAGATTTATGTATTCCTCAATTTTTCTTCCACATTCTTAGAATTTTTATAGTTTTCTTGGTAACTTAGATTATTTGATTCCAATTTGAAGATCTTGAATTCAAATGCTACTTGCATCCTTCTTGTTTTTCTTTAACAGTTTTTGAATTTTCCTAAATTTTTCTACAATTTTTTCCCAACATCATTGGAAATTTTTGAATGTATTCTAATTTGAAGATCGTGAAGCAGTTCTGTGCCTCTCATTGTTGTTTGTCCATTCCTCAATTTTTATTTTTCTTTTGGATTAGATTTCCCTTAATTTTGTAAATTTTTAACAATTTTTCGCCACATGCTTTGGATTTTTTTTTTTGGTAATTTAGGTTATTGTTTTCTATGTGAAGATTTTGGAGTGGAACGTTTTTGCAACTTATACCTTTTTTCTTTACACCCTTTGGATTTATCTAAATTTTTGCCACAATCTTGATAATATATTTTTTATTGAAAAATTTATGTTTTCGCATTCCAATCTGAAGATCTTGGAGATCAGTACTCGTCAGTCGCATTGGTCTTCGTTCCTTCTGTCATAAATTTATTTTCTCTAAATTTCATAAAATTTTCAACAATTTTCTTCCGCATTCTTGGACTTTTTTATTTTGGTGGAATCTATGTTATTGTTTTTCCATTGGACGATCTTGAAACCGAACGCTATCCGCAAGTTTAATCTTTTTAACACCCTCTTGATTTTCTTAATTTTTCGACAATTTTTTCTACTTCCTTGGAAATTTGTTTGTTTGTTTGGAAAATATATGTTATTGTATTCCGATTTGAAGATCTTGGAGTTCTGTATTACTCAGTGGCATTGGTCTTCATTCTTCCTATCGTAGGTGTATGCATTCTTGAATTTTTATTCTGCATTCTTAGAACTTTTATAGTTTTCTTGGTAACGTAGGTTATTCCATTCCAATTTGAAGATCTTGAATTCGAATGCTATTTGCATCCTTAGACGCTTCCTGTTCTTTAACATATTTGGATTTTTTTGAATTTTTCTACATTTTTTCTCCAATTCGTTGGAAATTAGTCTGTCTATTTTGGAGAATTTAGATTTTTGTATTCCAAGTTGAAGATCGTGAAGTAGTTTTGTGTCTCTCAATGGCATTTATCTGCATTGCGTCTATCGTGTGTTTGTCCATTCCTCAATTTTTCTTTTTCTTTTAGATTAGATTTTCCTCAGTTTTGTACATTTAGCAATTTTGTGCTACTCAGTGGCATTGTTCTTTATTTTTTCTGTCGTAGGTTTATGCATTCCTCAATTTTTTTTCCGCATTCTTAGAACGTTTTTAGTTTCTTGGTAACTTAGGTTATTCCATTCTAATTTGAAGATCTTGAATTCGAACGCTACTTACAGCTTTGGTCTTTTCTTGGTTTTCTTTAACAATCTGTAGATTTTCTTCAATTTTTTTATACAATTTCTTAACACATCATTGGAAATTTGTTTTTCTTTTTTGGAAAATTTAGGTTTTCGTATTCCAATTTGAAGATCGTGGAGTTGTGTGCGTCTCAATGGCATTTGCTTGCATTCTCTGTCATATGTTTGTGCATTCTTCAATTTTTTCTGTTTCTTTTAGATTGGATATCCCTAAATTTTGTAAATTTTTAGCAGTTTTATGCCACATGCTTTGGATGTTTGTTCTTTTTTTGTAATTTAGGTTAGTGTTTTCTAGGTGAAGATCTCGAAGTAAAACGCTATTCACACCTTGTTTTTCTTTAACATCCTTTGGATTTTTCTAAGTTTCTTGACAGTTTTTCTCCACATCATTGGAAATTGTTTGTCTTTCTGGAAAATTTATTTCGTATTCCAATTTGAAGAGTGGAATTTGCTTGCATTGTCTCTGTCATATGCACATCAACTTTTTGCGTTTCTTTTAGATTGGATTTCCGTAAATTTTGTAAATTTTTAGCAATTTTTTACCACATGCTTTGGATTTTTCTGGTAATTTAGGTTATTATTTTCTAGGTGAAGATCTCGAAGTAAAACGCTATTCTCAACTTGTTTTTCTTTAACCTCCTTTGGATTTTTCTAAATTTTTTGACAATCCTTGGAAATTTGTTTTTCATTCTGGAAAATTTAGGTTTCCGTATTCCAATTTGAAAATCTTTTCCGCATTCGTAGAACTTTTATAGTTTTTTTGGTAACTTAGGTTATTCCATTCCAATTTGAAGATCTTGAGTTCGAATGCAACTTGCATCCTTAGACTCTTCTAGTTTTTCTTTAACAGTTTTTGAATTTTCCTTAATTTTTCTTCAATTTTTCTCCACATCATTGGAAATTTGTGTTTTCTGAAAAATTTAGATTTTCTTATTCCAATTTGATGATCGTGAAGTAGTTCTGTGTCTCCCAGTGGTATTTGTCTGCATTGCGTCTGTCTTATGTGTGTCCATGCTTCAATTTTTTTTTCTTTTTGATTAGATTTTCTTCAATTTTGTACATTTTTAGCAATTCTGTGCTACTCAGTGGCATTGGTTTTCATTATTTCTGCCATAGGTTTATGCATTCCTCAATTTTTCTTCCACATTCTTAGAACGTTTTTAGTTTTCTTGGCAACTTAGGTTATTCCATTCCAATTTGAAGATCTTGAATACGAACGCTACTTGCAGCTTTAGTCTTTTCTTGTTTTTCTTTAACAATCTTTGGTTTTTCCTCAATTTTTTTAGTTTTTCAACACATCATTGTAAATTTGTTTTTCTTTTTTGGAAAATTTAGGTTTTCGTATTCCAATTTGAAGATCGTGGGGTTCTGTGCGTTTCAATGGCATTTGTTTGTATTGTCTCCGTCGTCTGTTTGTGCATTCCTCAATTTTTCTGTTTCTTTTAGATTTGGATTTCCCTAAATTTTGTAAATTTTTAGCAATTTTTTGCCACATGCTTTGGATGTTTGTTTTTTTTTGGTAATTTAGGTTATTGTTTTCTAGGTGAAGATCTTGAAGTAAAACGCTATTCACAACTTGTTTTTCTTTAAGATCTTTTGGATTTTTCTAAATTTTTTGACAATTTTTCTCCACATACTTTGGAAATTGTTTGTCTTTCTGGAAAATTTAGGTTTTTGTATTCCAATTTGAAGATCGTGAAGCTCTGTACATCAAAATGGCATTTGTTTCCATTGTCTGTGTCATATGTTTGTACTTTCCTCAATTTTCTGTTTCTTTTAGAATAGATTTCCATATATTTTGTAAATTTTTAGCAATTTTTTACCACATGCTTTGGATGTTTGTTTTTTTTTGGTAATTTAGGTTTTTACTTTCTAGGTGAAGATCTCGAAGTAAAACGCTATTCACAACTTGTTTTTCTTTAACATCTTTTGGATTTTCCTAAATTTCTTGACAGTTTTTCTCCATATATTTTGGAAATTGTTTCTTTCTGGAAAATGTAGGTTTTCGTATTTTAATTTGAAGATTGTGAAGTTTTGTGCGTCTCAATGGCATTTGTTTGTGTTGTTTCTATCATATGTTTGTGCTTTCCTCCATTTTTCTGTTTTTTTTTAGATTGGATTTCCGTATATTTTGTAAATTTTTAGCAAATTTTTACCACATGCTTTGGATGTTTGTTTTTTTTTTGGTAATTTAGGTTATTATTTTCTAGGTGAAGATCTCGAAGTAAAACGCTATTCTCAACTTGTTTTTCATTAACATCCTTTGGATTTTTCTCAATTTTTTGACAATTTTTCTCCACATCCTTGGAAATTTGTTTTTCTTTCTGGAAAATTTAGGTTTCCTTATTCCAATTTGAAGATCTTTTCCGCATTCGTAGAACTTTTATAGTTTTTTTGGTAACTTAGGTTATTCCATTCCAATTTGAAGATCTCGAGTTCGAATGCTACTTGCATCTTTATACTCTCCTTGTTTTTCTTTAACAGTTTTTTAATTTTCCTTAATTTTTCTCCACATCATTGGAAATTTGTTTTTTCTGAAAATTTTAGATCTTCTTATTCCAATTTGAAGATCGTGAAGTAGTTATGTGCCTCTCAGTGGTATTTGTCTGCATTGCGTCTGTCTTATGTTTGTGCATTTTTCAATTTTGTACATTTTTAGCAATTCTGTGCTGCTTAGTGGCATTGGTCTTCATTATTTGTGTCATACGTTTATGCATTCCTCAATTGTTCTTCCGCATTCTTAACACATAGTTTTCTTGGTAACTTAGGTTATTCCATTGCAATTTGCTGCCTCTTACAGTTTAAAACGTCAATTCTTACTGTTTAAAAGTTCATAAATACATCGCGCAAGCGCGGAAAAAGCGACGCCACGGGCGGTTGGTAACGCTAATCTTTTTTACAGATTTCGGCGCGTCCATCTGTCAATGACGTCACCAATGCACAAATTTAATACGCAATTATCGGAAAAATATATAAATTTAAGACGATAGGTTATACAGCAATTACTCACATGAATATGTCCCTGGGTTAAAGTTGGCTTCTGTTCAAGTCCATCAGGGCTACTGATGGCCCTTTTAAGGCAATTAACGGAGGGTACGCATAACGTACATCCAAATCGCTCGGACGGGATCTCAGGGCTCCACTCCGGGGTGATTAAAGATGGTGCTCCGGAGTGGAATGCGGTTCAGCCACGGCTGCAAATTACCTACGTGAACACAACCGCTCTCCACGAAGGTCAGAGGTAAAAAGCCACGTTACCGAGTCTCCTGGAAAACACTTCTCCCACCTTTGTTCTTTCACGCGTCGGCGCGAAGTTCCCGCGCGATCTCGCGCAAACGCACTCTGACGTGACGGAAATACGCGCACCGAGTCTTTTGAATTTATGGCGCGAAACTTCCGCACATCAAAATTAACCTAAAAAAATGTTTAAGTGCCAATTTATTGGCACGTAACTTGCCTTAGTCTTTTCTTGTTTTTCTTTAACATTTTTTGGATTTTCCTCAATTTTTTTTACAATTTCTTAACACATCATTGGAAATTTGGTTTTCTTTTTTGGAAAATTTAGGTTTTCGTATTCCAATGGGAAGATCGCGGAGTTCTGTGCTTCTCAGTGGCATTTTTTACATTGTCTGTTGTATGTTTGTGCATTTCTCGATTTATATTTTTCTTTTAGATCGGATTTCCCTAAATTTTTAGTTATTTTTATTCTACAGGCTTGTGATTTTTGTTTTTTTTTTGTAATTTAGGTTATTGTTTCCTATGTGAAGATCTTGGAAGTCAAACGCTATTCACAACTTTAGTCTTCCTTGTTTTTCTTTAACATCATTTGGATTTTCTTAAATTTCTTGACAATTTTTCTCCACATACTTGGAAATAGTTTGTCTTTCTGGAAAATTTAGGTTTTCATATTCCAATATGAAGATTGTGGAGTTCTGTGGTTCTCAATGGCATTTGCTTGCATTCTCTGTCATATGTTTGTGCATTCTTCAATTTTTTTCTGCTTCTTTTAGATTGGATTTCCCTAAATTTTGTAAATTTTAGCAGTTTTATACCACATGCTTTGAATGTTTTTTTTTGGTAATTTAGGTTATTACTTTCTAGGTGAAGATCTCGAAGTAAAACGCTATTCACAACTGGTTTTTCTTTAACATCATTTGGATTTTTTTTAATTTCTTGACAATTTTTCTCCACATACTTTGGAAATTGTTTGTCTTTCTGGAAAATTTAGGTTTTTGTATTCCAATATGAAGATTGTGGAGTTCTGTGCTTCTCAATGGCATTTTCTTGCATTCTCTGTTATATGTTTGTACATTTCTCAATTTTTCTGTTTCTTTTAGATTCGATTTCTCTAAATTTTTAGCAATTTTTCCACATGTATTGGATGTTTTTTTTGTAATTTAGGTTATTGTTTCTAGGTGAAGATTTTGAAGTAAAACGCTATTCACAACTTGTTCATTTTTAACATCCTTTGGATTTTCGTAAATTTTTTGACAATTTTTCTCCACTTTCCTTTGGAAATTGTTTGTCTTTCTGGAAAATTTAGGTTTTCGTATTCCAATTTGAAGATCGTGAAGTTCTGTGCATCGTAATGGCATTTGTTTGCATTGTCTCTGTTTATGTTTGTGGATTCCTCAATTTTTCTGTTTCTTTTAGATTGAAATAAATTTTGTAAATTGTTAGCAATTTTTTGCCACATTCTTTGGATTTTTTTTTTTGTAATTTAGGTTATTGTTTTCTAGGTGAAGATTTTGAAGCAAAACGCTATTCTCAACTTGTTTTTCTTTAACATCATTTGGATTTTTTAAATTTCTTGACAATTTTTTCCACATACTTGGAAATTGTTTGTCTTTCTGGAAAATTTAGGTTTTCGTATTCCAATTTGAAGATCGTGAAGCTCTGTGCGTCAAAATGGCATTAGTTTGCATTGTCTCTGTCTTATGTTTGTGCATTCCTCAATTTTTCTGTTTCTCTTAGATGAGATTTCCTTAAATTTTGTAAATTTTTAGCAATTTTTGTCATATGCTTTGAATTTTTGTTTTTTTTTCTGGTAATTTAGGTTATTGTTTTCTATGTGAGCATCTTAAAGTTAAGCGCTATTCGCCACCTGTTTTTCTTTAACATCCTTTGGATTTTCCTAAATTTTTTCACAATTTTTCTCCACGTCCTTGGAAATTTGTTTGTATTTCTGGAAAGTTTAGGTTTTCGTATTCCAATTTGAAGATCTTGGAGTTTTTGTGTCTGAATGGCATTTGTTTGCATTATTTGTCATATGTTTGTGCATTCCTTAATTTTTCTGTTTTTTTTTAGATGGGATTTCTCTAAATTTTGTAAATTTTTAGCAATTTTTTGCCACATACTTTGGATTTTTGTTTTTTTTTTTTGGTAATTTAGGTTATTGTTTTCTAGGTGAAGATCTCGAAGTAAAACACTATTCTCAACTTGTTTTTCTTTAAGATCTTTTGGATTTTCTCTAATTTTTGACATTTTCTCCTAACTTGGAAATTGTTTGTCTTTCTGGAAATTTAGGTTTGTATTCCAATTTGAAGATCTGAGTTTGTGGTTTGAATGGCATTGTTTCTATGCATATGTTTGTGCATTCTCAATTTTCTGTTTTCTTTAGATGGATTTCCTAAATTTTGTAAATTTTTAGCAATTTTTGCCACATACTTTGGATTTTTGTTTTTTTGGTAATTTAGGTTTTGTTTTCTATGTGAGATCTTGAAGTCTAAACGCTATTGCTCATCTCTGTTTTTCTTTAACATCCTTTTGGATTTTCCTAAATTTTTAACAATTTTCTCCACATCTTTGGAAATTTGTTTGTCTTTCTGGAAAATTTAGGTTTTGTATTCCAATATGAAGATCTGGAGTTCTGTGCTTCTCAATGGCATTTGTTTGCATCTTTGATCATATGTTTGTGCATTTCTCAATATTTTCTGTTTCTTTTAGATTTGATTTCTTAATTTATGAAATTTGTAGCAATTTTTGCACATGCATTTGGATTGTTTTTTTTTTGTAATTTAGGTTTTGTTTCTATGTGAAGATCTCTGAATAAACGCTATTCTACAACTTGTTTTTCTTTAACATCCTTTGGATTTTTTTTTAATTTTCTCAATTTGGAAATTGTTTTCTCTGGAAAATCTTGGTAATATTCCAATTGTGTTTTGTCTTTAAATGGCATTTGGATTCTTTCCAATTTTTGACAATTTTTCGCTATTCTTTGAATTTTTGTCTTTTTTGTAAAATTTAGGTTTTATTCCAATTTGAAGATTTTTTTGAGTTTATTGCTTCTATGGCATCTTGATAACGCATTCTCCTAGTTTTTCTTTAACAGTTTTGAGATTTTTCCTTAAATTTTTTAGCAATTTTTCTCCACATCTTGGAAATTTTGTTTTCTTTGGAAAATTTAGGTTTTGTATTCAATTTGAATGATCTTGAAGTTTTTAAAGTATTCAAATTGTTTTGTCTTTTAAACTCTCTAGTTTTTTAGAGTTATTTTCTAAATTTTCTGTCAATTTTTCCACATCTTGAAATTTTTGTTTTCTGAAATTTAGTTTTCTATTCAATTTGAGATCTTGAAGTATCTGTGCTCCAGTGGTATTTTTAACAGTTTGATTTCTAATTTTGCAATTTTCTGCCATCTTAATTGTTTTAGTCTTTGTCATTTGGATCTGTCTCATTTTTCCATTTCCAATTTTGCATCTCAATTTTTTCCACATTCTTAGAACGTTTTTAGTTTTCTTGCAATTAGGTTATTCCATTCCAATTTGAAGATCTTTTGAATTAGAACGCTACTTGCAGCTTTAGTCTTTTCTTGTTTTTCTTTAACAATCTTTGGTTTTCCTCAATTTTTAGTTTTTCAACACATCATTGTAAATTTGTTTTCTTTCTGGAAAATTTAGGTTTTCGTATTCCAATTTGAAGATCGTGGGGTTCTGTGCGTTTCAATGGCATTTGTTTGTATTGTCTCCGTCGTCTGTTTGTGCATTCCTCAATTTTCTGTTTCTTTTAGATTTGGATTTCCTAAATTTTGTAAATTTTAGCAATTTTTGCCACATGCTTTGGATGTTTGTTTTTTTTGGTAATTTAGGTTATTGTTTTCTAGGTGAAGATCTTGAAGTAAAACGCTATTCACAACTTGTTTTCTTTAAGATCTTTTGGATTTTCTAAATTTTTGACAATTTTCTCCACATACTTTGGAAATTGTTTGTCTTTCTGGAAAATTTAGGTTTTGTATTCTAATTTGAAGATCTGAAGCTCTGTGCATGAAAATGGCATTTGTTTGCATTGTCTGTGTCATATGTTTGTACTTTCCTCAATTTTTCTGTTTCTTTTAGATTGGATTTCCATAAATTTTGTAAATTTTTAGCAATTTTTTGCCACATGCTTTGGATGTTTGTTTTTTTTTTTTGGTAATTTAGGTTATTGTTTTCTAGGTGAAGATCTTGAAGTAAAACGCTATTCACAACTTGTTTTTCTTTAAGATCTTTTGGATTTTCCTAAATTTGTTGACAATTTTTCTTCACATACTTTGGAAATTGTTTGTCTTTCTGGAAAATTTAGGTTTTTGTATTCTAATTTGAAGATCGCGAAGCTCTGTGCATGAAAATGGCATTTGTTTGCATTGTCTGTGTCATATGTTTGTACTTTCCTCAATTTTTCTGTTTCTTTTAGATTGGATTTCCATAAATCTTGTAAATTTTTAGCAATTTTTTGCCACATGCTTTGGATGTTTGTTTTTTTTTTGGTAATTTAGGTTATTGTTTTCTATGTGAAGATCTTGAAGTAAAACGCTATTCACAACTTGTTTTTCTTTAAGATCTTTTGGATTTTCCTAAATTTGTTGACATTTTTTCTTCACATACTTTGGAAATTGTTTGTCTTTCTGGAAAATTTAGGTTTTTGTATTTCAATTTGAAAATCGTGAAGCTCTGTGCATGAAAATGGCATTTGTTTGCATTGTCTGTGTCATATGTTTGTACTTTCCTCAATTTTTCTGTTTCTTTTAGATTGGATTTCCATAAATCTTGTAAATTTTTAGCAATTTTTTGCCACATGCTTTGGATGTTTGTTTTTTTTTTTGGTAATTTAGGTTATTGTTTTCTATGTGAAGATCTTGAAGTAAAACGCTATTCACAACTTGTTTTTCTTTAAGATCTTTTGGATTTTCCTAAATTTTTTGACAATTTTTCACCACATACTTTGGAAATTGTTTGTCTTTCTGGAAAATTTAGGTTTTTGTATTCCAATTTGAAGATCGTGAAGCTATGTGCATCAAAATGGCATTTGTTTGCATTGTCTGTGTCATATGTTTGTACTTTCCTCAATTTTTCTGTTTCTTTTAGATTGGATTTCCATAAAAATTTTTAGCAATTTTTTGCCACATGCTTTGGATGTTTGTTTTTTTTTGGTAATTTAGGTTATTGTTTCCTATGTCTGGATCTTGAAGTCAAACGCTATTTGCCACCTGTTTTTCTTTAACATTTTTGGACTTTCCTAAATTTTTTGACAATTTTTCTCCACATCCTTGGAAATTTGTTTGTCTTTTTGGAAAATTTAGGTTTTCATATTCCAATTTGATGATCTTTGTGTTTTTTTTTACATTGAATTTTCCTATATTTTGTGAAGTTTTTAGCAATTTTGTTCTAAATTTTTGAAACTTTAGTTTTCTTGGAAAATGAGATTATTATATTCCTATTTGAAGATCCCCTTGTGAACCAGGTAAGGTGAAAATGCTTGCATGTTTCTTACAAGTTGCTGAACCAAAGGTTCAACTATGTCGGAAGGGTATGTACGGAGAGATCAGACAAACGAATGGTTCTTGAAAAGGTTGCAACAGTCCTTTCAGTAGTGAGTGACAAGAGCGACAGTCCTGACAGTTAACCGACTATGCTTTGTAAGATCATCCAACAGCGCTCAGCGTTATTGGTACTGTTGCACTGAAAGCAATAGGGAACTACAGTCGTTACTCTTTCCGAGGACATGCAGCTCTATCTGGTAGAGTATCGCGTAGAATATTCTGGAGGTAGAGTAGTCCCCCATTCTGATCTCTGGGCAGGGACTACTTGAGAGGAAGTCATCGCAAAATATTTTATGGGTCAGAGGCTTGAATACGATAAATTCAGATGGATGTACGATGTATTAGTTACGTTTCAATGAAGAGGTTAACGTTAGCATAAGAGCTGCATTAAACCAGTCTGCGGATTGAGAACCTGACAATATTTGAAGATTTTGGAGATCAACGCTACTTTTAATTTCATTTTCTTTAACGTTGTTCGGATTTTCCTAAATTTTTTGATAATTTTCCTCAAGATCTTTTTGGAAAGTTAGGTTTTTGTAGTCCAATTTGAAGATCTTGGAGTTATGTGTTACTTGGTGGCTTTGTTCTTCCTTCTTTCTGTCGTAAGTATATGCACTCCTCATTTTTCTTCTTTTACATTAGATTTTCCAAGCGTCCTTGAATTTTGGGAGTTTAGGTTTTTGTGTTCTATTTAAAGATTTTGGAGTCGATCGCTCCTTTGTTTTTTTTATATTTCTCTACATTCCTTAAATTTTCTAGTTTTGCTTCTTTTTTTCGTTTGACTTTCCTTTGCTACTTTTATTCTTACAGTCTTTGAATATTTTTGACATTTCTTCCATACTAGAATTTTCCATAATTTGTTTTTCTATATATAAACATTCTCAAGATCGGGCTTAAATTGGTTTTTTATGGAAACGTCTGAAATTTGTTGATTTGATAGAAGATAAACAGTTTTTTTTCCACATTCCAAATATGACCTGTTTGGAATGCTGTTATCCAATCTATTATGCATGCATAGTATAATATTACTCCTAATATTACATGCAGGTTTAGTCATAGAAGATTATCTAACGTTCACTTTGTACTATACTTGAAATCCTTATCAGTACAAGTAAATTTCTTTCATTGATCTTTGTACTTCTTGTGTTTATTATCTCAACATTATCGTTTGAACAAATATCAGCAGCGTCAGTTTGTTTCGAGAAGGTGCCATCTCAAGGGAAAGTGATACGAGTCATTTGATACCTCATAATTGCTGCGAAAAGTGGACTGATTAGATTAGGTAAGAATAGGTTTGTACAATTTCTAGTTATTTTAATGGGTTTAGATAAGGGGCACTTATCACCGAATACATACCGCTACTACATTGCCACTAGGATGTGTCTTTGTCGGATAAGATTTTATTTTATTTGTTGGCTTAAAGTTTGAGTTTGAAGTTTAACTTGTGAAGGCTGACAAGACTACGTTTCGAAGGTTAATTTAGAGAGGTTCCAAAGAATAATTTCCAGACTAATTTGGTGTTCGAAGACTAATTTGCAAAAGAGATCTTTTATGGTGCAAATTAGCATCACTGGCAGATGTTAAAATTAATCTACGTTGCCAAAGAAAACAAATTTGTTAAACAAATTCAAAACTAAGTCTGTCGAACAATTTTAAATTATCAAATTGCAGAGAATTTGCACAAATTAGATCACGCAAAAATTGTAGTTAGTTAACACTACCAGCCAGGCTTGTTAATGTTGGAAAAGCAGTGACTGAAAATAACTAATATACAAATTTGTTTCCAAGAATATCCCAATCTACCCTTTTTTATTGCGGAAAAATTTGCACAAATTAGATGTTGATCCGAAAACGTGTAGCTATTCAAAAGCAGCAGTTACTTAAGACTTGCTAATTCCAACAAATTATGACTTGTAATATTGATTTGCACGAATTATTTATCGGTATGACAGAATTTCAAGAATTAATTGCCGAATAATTTGTGCAAATTAAATGTTGGCCCGAAAACGTGTAACTATTCAAACGCAGCGGCCACTTGAGACTTACTAATTCCAACTAAGACTTGTAATATCGAGTTTGCACGAATTATTTATCGGCATGACAGAATTTCAAGAATTTATTTCCGAATAATTTGTGCAAGTTAGATGTTGACCCATGACCCAAAAACGTGTAGCTATTCAAAAGCAGCAGTCACTTAAGACTTGCCAATTCCAACGAAGTATGACTTGTAATATCGAGTTTGCACGAATTATTTATCGGTATGACAGAATTGCAAGAATTTATTTCCGAATAATTTGTGCAAATTAAATGTTGACCCGAAAACGTGTAACTATTCAAAAGCAGCAGCCACTTGCGACTTGCTAATTCCAACTAAGACTTGTAATATCGAGTTTGCACGAATTATTTATCGGCATGGCAGAATTTCAAGAATTTATTTCCGAATAATTTGTGCAAGTTAGATGTTGACCCATGACCCAAAAACGTGTAGCTATTCAAAAGCAGCAGTCACTTAAGACTTGCCAATTCCAACGAAGTATGACTTGTAATATCGAGTTTGCACGAATTATTTATCGGTATGACAGAATTGCAAGAGTTTATTTCCAAATAATTTGTGCAAATTAGATGTTGACCCGAAAACATGTAGCTATTCAAAAGCAGCAGTCTCTTAAGACTAATTTCAACAAAGTATGACTTGTAATATTGTTTGCACGAATTATTTATCGGTATGACAGAATTTCAAGAATTAATTGCCGAATAATTTGTGCAAATTAGATGTTGACCCGAAAACGTGTAGCTATTCAAACGCAGCGGCCACTTGAGACTTACTAATTCCAACTAAGACTTGTAATATTGAGTTTGCATGAATTATTTATCGGTATGACAGAATTTCAAGAATTTATTTCCAAATAATTTGTGCAAATTAGATGTTGGCCTGAAAAAGTGTAATTATTCAAAAGCAGCAGTCACTTACGATTTGCTAATTACAACAACGTATGACTTGTAATATTGATTTGCACGAATTATTTATCGATATGACAATTTCAAAAATTTATTTCCGAAGAATTTGTGCAAATTAGATGTTGGCTCGAAAAGGTGTAACTATCAAACGCAGTGGCCACTTAAGACTTGCTAATTCCAACTAAGACTTGTAATATCGAGTTTGCACGAATTATTTATCGGTATGACAGAATTCCAAGAATTTATTTCCGAATAATTTGTGCAAATTAGATGTTGGCCCGAAAACGTGTAACTATTCAAAAGCAGCAGCCACTTGCGACCTGCTAATTCCAACTAAGACTTGTAATATTGAGTTTGCACGAATTATTTATCGGTATGACAGAATTTCAAAAATTTATTTCCGAAGAATTTGTGCAAATTAGATGTTGGCCCGAAAACGTGTAACTATTCAAACGCAGCGGCCACTTAAGACTTGCTAATTCCAACTAAGACTTGTAATATTGAGTTTGCACGAATTATTTATCGGTATGACAGAATTTCAAAAATCTATTTCTGAAGAATTTGTGCAAATTAGATGTTGGCCCGAAAACGTGTAACTATTCAAACGCAGCGGCCACTTAAGACTTGCTAATTCCAACTAAGACTTGTAATATTGAGTTTGCACGATTATTTATCGGTATGACAGAATTTCAAAATTTATTTCTGAAGAATTTGTGCAAATTAGATGTTGGCTCGAAAACGTGTAACTATTCAAACGCAGGGCCACTTAAGACTTGCTAATTCCAACTAAGACTTGTAATATTGAGTTTGCAGGAATTATTTATCGGTATGACAGAATTTCAAGAATTTATTTCCAAGTAATTTGTGCAAATTAGATGTTGGCCCGAAAACGTGTAACTATTCAAAGCAGCAGTCCACTTAAGACTTGCTAATTCCAACTAAGACTTGTAATATTGAGTTTGCACGAATTATTTATCGGTATGACAGAATTTCAAAAATCTATTTCTGAAGAATTTGTGCAAATTAGATGTTGGCCCGAAAACGTGTAACTATTCAAACGCAACGGCCACTTAAGACTTGCTAATTCCAACTAAGACTTGTAATATTGAGTTTGCACGAATTATTTATCGGTATGACAGAATTTCAAAAATTTATTTCTAAAGAATTTGTGCAAATTAGATGTTGGCCCGAAAACGTGTAACTATTCAAACGCAACGGCCACTTAAGACTTGCTAATTCCAACTAAGACTTGTAATATTGAGTTTGCACGAGTTATTTATCGGTATGACAGAATTTCAAAATCTATTTCGAATAATTTGTGCAAATTAGATGTTGACCCGAAAACGTGTAACTATTCAAAAGCAGCAGCCACTTAAGACTTGCTAATTCCAACTAAGACTTGTAATATTGAGTTTGCACGAATTATTTATCGGTATGACAGAATTTCAAAATTTATTTCGAATAATTTGTGCAAATTAGATGTTGGCTCGAAAACGTGTAACTATTCAAACGCAGGGGCCACTTAAGACTTGCCTAATTCCAACTAAGACTTGTAATATTGAGTTTGCACGAATTATTTATCGGTATGACAGAATTTCAAAATTTATTTCTAAATAATTTGTGCAAATTAGATGTTGACCCGAAAACGTGTAACTATTCAAAAGCAGCAGCCACTTAAGACTTGCTAATTCCAACTAAGACTTGTAATATTGAGTTTGCACGAAGTTATTTATCGGTATGACAGAATTTCAAAAATTTATTTCTAAAGAATTTGTGCAAATTAGATGTTGACCCTGAAAACGTGTAACTATTCAAACGCAGCGGCCACTTAAGACTTGCTAATTCCAACTAAGACTTGTAATATTGAGTTTGCACGAATTATTTATCGGTATGACAGAATTTCAAAAATTTATTTCTGAAGAATTTGTGCAAATTAGATGTTGGCCCGAAAACGTGTAACTATTCAAACGCAGCGGCCACTTAAGACTTGCTAATTCCAACTAAGACTTGTAATATTGAGTTTGCACGAATTATTTATCGGTATGACAGAATTTCAAAATTTATTTCTAAGAATTTGTGCAAATTAGATGTTGGCCTGAAAACGTGTAAGCTATTCAAACGCAACGGCCACTTAAGACTTGCTAATTCCAACTAAGACTTGTAATATTGAGTTTGCATGAATTATTTATCGGTATGACAGAATTTCAAAATTTATTTCTAAATAATTTGTGCAAATTAGATGTTGGCCTGAAAACGTGTAACTATTCAAACGCAGCGGCCACTTAAGACTTGCTAATTCCAACTAAGACTTGTAATATTGAGTTTGCACGAGTTATTTATCGGTATGACAGAATTTCAAAAATTTATTTCTGAAGAATTTGTGCAAATTAGATGTTGGCTCGAAAACGTGTAACTATTCAAACGCAGGGGCCACTTAAGACTTGCTAATTCCAACTAAGACTTGTAATATTGAGTTTGCACGAATTATTTATCGGTATGACAGAATTTCAAAAATTTATTTCCGAAGAATTTGTGCAAATTAGATGTTGGCCCGAAAACGTGTAACTATTCAAACGCAGCGGCCACTTAAGACTTGCTAATTCCAACTAAGACTTGTAATATTGAGTTTGCACGAGTTATTTATCGGTATGACAGAATTTCAAAAATTTATTTCTAAAGAATTTGTGCAAATTAGATGTTGGCCCGAAAACGTGTAACTATTCAAACGCAACGGCCACTTAAGACTTGCTAATTCCAACTAAGACTTGTAATATTGAGTTTGCACGAGTTATTTATCGGTATGACAGAATTTCAAAAATCTATTTCTGAAGAATTTGTGCAAATTAGATGTTGGCCCGAAAACGTGTAACTATTCAAACGCAACGGCCACTTAAGACTTGCTAATTCCAACTAAGACTTGTAATATTGAGTTTGCACGAGTTATTTATCGGTATGACAGAATTTCAAAAATTTATTTCTGAAGAATTTGTGCAAATTAGATGTTGGCTCGAAAACGTGTAACTATTCAAACGCAGGGGCCACTTAAGACTTGCTAATTCCAACTAAGACTTGTAATATTGAGTTTGCACGAATTATTTATCGGTATGACAGAATTTCAAAAATTTATTTCTAAAGAATTTGTGCAAATTAGATGTTGGCCTGAAAACGTGTAACTATTCAAACGCACAGGCCACTTAAGACTTGCTAATTCCAACTAAGACTTGTAATATTGAGTTTGCACGAATTATTTATCGGTATGACAGAATTTCAAAATTTATTTCTAAAGAATTTGTGCAAATTAGATGTTGGCTCGAAAAGGTGTAACTATTCAAACGCAGTGGGCACTTAAGACTTGCTAATTCCAACTAAGACTTGTAATATTGAGTTTGCACGAATTATTTATCGGTATGACAGAATTTCAAAATTTATTTCTGAAGAATTTGTGCAAATTAGATGTTGGCTCGAAACGTGTAACTATTCAAAGCAGGCCACTTAAGACTTGCTAATTCCAACTAAGACTTGTAATATTGAGTTTGCACGAATTATTTATCGGTATGACAGAATTTCAAAAATTTATTTCCGAAGAATTTGTGCAAATTAGATGTTGGCCCGAAAACGTGTAACTATTCAAACGCAGCGGCCACTTAAGACTTGCTAATTCCAACTAAGACTTGTAATATTGAGTTTGCACGGGTTATTTATCGGTATGACAGAATTTCAAGAATTTATTTCTGAATAATTTGTGCAAATTAGATGATGGCCCGAAAACGTGTAACTATTCAAAAGCAGCAGCCACTTAAGAGTTGCTAATTCCAACGAAGCATGACTTAAGGTATTGATTTTGCACGAATTATTTATTGGAATGATTGAATTTAAAAAGTATTTCCTAATAATTTGCGCAAATAAGATAGTGACGCAAAAACGTGCAGCTATTGCAAATTTGCTAATTCCAACGAAGCACGACTTGCAGTAATGAGTTTGCACGAATTATTTATCTGAATGACGATTTAAAAAGGTTATTTCTGAATAATTTGTGCAAATTAAATATTGATACAAAAACGTGTAGCTATTCAAAATCAACAGGTGCTAAAGACTTGCTAATTCCAACGAACCATGACTTGCGATAATGAGTTTGCAAGAATTATTTATCTGAATGACTGGATTTAAAAAGATTATTTCCGAATAATTTGTGCAAATTAAACATTCACGCATAATCATGTGGCTATTCAAAATCAGCAGATGCTAAAGACTTGCTAATTCCAACTAAGCATGACTTGCGATAATGAGTTTGCACGAATTACTTATCAGAATGATTGTTTTAATAAGTATTTTCGAATAATCTGTGCAAGTTAGATGTTGACACTAAAACATGTAGCTATTCAAAATCAAATATTGTTTAGGACTTGCTAATTCCAACAAAACATGTCTTACGGTATCGATTTTGCATGAATTATTTATCTGAATGACTGGATTTAAAAAGTTTATTTTCAAATAATTTGCGCAAATTAAATATTGGCACAAAAACGTGTAGCTATTCAAAATCAGCAGATGCTAAAGACTTGCTAATTCCAACGAAGCATGACTTGTGCTAATGAGTTTGCACGAATTATTTATTTAAATGACTGAATTTAAGAAGTTTATTTCTGAATAATCTACATAAATCTGATGTTGAGTAAAAAACATGTAGCTATTTAAAATCAACAATCACTTAAGAATTGCTAATTCCAACGAAGCATTACCTGCGATGAGTTTGCACGACTGCTTAAGACTTGTTAATTTCAACAAAGCACGACTTGCGATAATGAGTTTGCACGAATTATTTATCGGAATGACTGAATTTAAAAAAATTTATATCCGAATAATCTGCGCTAATTTCATTACGTGAAAACGCACATCTATTCAAAATCAGCATTTGCTTAAGACTTGCTAATTTCAACGAATCATTACGGTAGATAATAAGTTTGCACGAATTATTTATCGGAATGACTGAATTTAAAAATTTATATCTGAATAATCTGCGCCAATTACATTATGCGAAAACGCGCACAGCTATTCAAATTCAGCATTTGCTTAAGACTTGCTAATTCGAACGAAGCATGACCTCAGATAATGAGTTTGCACGAATTATTTATTGGAATGACTGAATTTAAAAATTTATATCCGAATAATCTGCGCCAATTTAATTACGTGAAAACGCACAGCTGTTCAAAATTAGCACTTGCTTAAGACTTGCTAATTCGAACGAAGCATGACCTCAGATAATGAGTTTGCACGAATTATTTATCGGAATGACTGAATTAAAAAAGTTTATATCCGAATAATCTGCACCAATTACATTATGCGAAAACGCACAGCTATTCAAATTCAGCATTCGCTTAACACTTGCTAATTCCAGCGAAGCATGACCTCAGATAATGAGTTTGCACGAATTATTTATCGGAATGACTGAATTTAAAAATATTTATATCCGAATAATCTGCACCAATTTCATTACGTGAAAACGCACAGCTATTCAAAATCAGCATTTGTTTAAGACTTGCTAATTTCAACGAAGCATTACGGTAGATAATGAGTTTGGACGAATTATTTATCGGAATGACTGAATTTAAAAATTTATATCCGAATAATCTGCACCAATTTAATTACGTGAAAACGCACAGCTGTTCAAAATCAGCACTTGCTTAAGACTTGCTAATTCGAACGAAGCATGACCTCAGATAATGAGTTTGCACGAGTTATTTATTGGAATGACTTAATTTAAAAATTTATATCCGAATAATCTGCACAAATTAGAGGGTGATGCAAAAACGTGGAGCTATTCCAAATCAGCAGTCACTTAAGATTTGCTAATTCTAACGAAGTATTACCTACGATCTAATGAGTTTGCACGAATTATTTATCGGAATGACTGAATTTAAAAATGTATATCCGAATAATCTGCGCCAATTTAATTACGTGAAGACGCACAGCTGTTCAAAATCAGCATTCGTTTAAGACTTGCTAATTCCAACGAAGCATGACCTCAGATAATGAGTTTGCACGAATTATTTATCGGAATGACTGAATTTAAAAAAATTTATATCCGAATAATCTGCGTTAATTTCATTACATGAAAACGCACAGCTATTCAAAATCAGCATTTGCTTAAGACTTGCTAATTTCAACGAAGCATTACGGGAGATAATGTGTTTGCATGAATTATTTATCGGAATGAGTGAATTTAAAAATTTATATCCGAATAATCTGTGCCAATTTCATTACGCGAAAACGCACAGCTATTCAAAATCAGCATTCGTTTAAGACTTGCTAATTCCAACGTAGCATGACGTCAGATAATGAGTTTGCACGAATTATTTATCGGAATGATAGAATTTAAAACGTTTATTTCCGAATAATCTGCTCAAATTAGATGTTGACGCTAATCGAAGGGTTAATTGTTTCAGGTGACTGCTGTTTATCAAGAATTCTGACTTGTGGGTGGTGTATATTCATATTTCACTCAAACATACTGCAACCGCTGCCATGGAGAACACCAAGATTAAGGTATGTAAACAATCAATAGTGACCGTAGAAGAAAACGAATAGTCGCTTTATTCGTATACTTGTTTTATTTTTTTAGTATTTTCGTACTTCTGTAGGTTAGAGAGTACTTTTTTGCACTAGCTCGAGCGTTTAAAGATTTGTAAAAAGCTTGTTAGCACAACTATTTTTATTTATTTAACTTTTTCTAAGCGATATTGGCTGATGTAGGCTATACCACGTAGACGTACTTAAAAAAATTAGGTCCAACAGCCTAAAAAGAATCGCTGTCTGGTTCAGTGCGTAATTAACACTGGCCGATCAGTTGCGGTTTGTCTTTAACAACGTGCTAATGCGGGTGAAACCACTATCAATGTATTGCGAGTTCATCAATCGAAGATTTCTGACTAAGCTCTTGAAGAAATTTTTTGCAATTGAAATATTAGTTCAGGAAGATGTCTTAATAATTTTGCAAAACATTTTATCGATTACAGCACATAGGATAATCTCCCAATCTCAAAAGCGTGAACAAACCTTTCTAGGATGTTTGCTTCATTGGGAAAACGTAAACACTGCAAGTGCAACCTTGTTTTACATTCTCACAGATATTACATCATTAAGTTTTGACGCAAAAATATTTGTTTAAAAAGTAACTATTGTCTATAACTCGTGCAACCTTACCAATGATTGCCCATGATCGCATTACATATAATCACAATAATTTTCCCTGTTGGAACTACATAAATAAAGACAACAAGCGGTAATTTGTAGGGCGGGTTACGCCATGTTGAACTTCAAATTGCCATCCGTCCTTCACGTAACTTTTATTACTCTCGTAGGGGGTCGGAAGAAATAGGTACCAGGTACAACAAAGGTAAAGGTGCAGGGAACCTACATACCTATTTCTAGAAGAAAAACACACCCTACTCGGATAGTTGTTGCTTGATTCGTCTCGTGGCCTAATCCCCGCTTTCGACACTCGCGCACCTCCGCATTCCTTCTGCGCAGTCGCGACTGTCAGCGACGACGGAAGTTGACGTTATTTATTTAAAAATACGCGGCAATTAATTTATAAATTATAACTAAAACTAGAAATGCTACATAGCCAATTTGGCATGTAACAACTTTCAGTAGAGAATTTCGTGCAGACACTTTAGTCCATACAAATATGCATCGTCCTTTACTTCGACCCGGCACATTTGCTTGGGCAATTTTAGTATCTACATTTATTAGACGACATACCAATTTTGACTCAGCATTGTTTGCTTGGTTTACTGTAGTATCTTCATTTAGTAAAGAATTTCGTGCAATTACTTTAACCGATAGAAAACATGTATTGCCTTTTAGTTTTTGATCGATTTTTATTGAGAGTTAAATCAAGCGATAAACCTTGTCTAAGGTGACTTTATTATTTATGTACTTATTTAAAGCAAGCAGGTTAAGAACTTAGGTACATCGATATAACTAATTTGTTTCGTCGGGCATTTACAAAGTATTCTTCAGATCCTAAGTGCTACGATTATTTCATGTTTTGCATTGTCAAAGTTATTCTTCCATTGTCAGCTTTTTAACAATCGTACATTGTATTTGGTTTTGTCAGCGTTTTTAGTATCTGAAAGTTATCAGCTTTACGTCAATGCTTTTTTTATTTTTAGTACTGTAGGTTGTTCTTTTCTTTTGTTTTTGCGAAAGCAGCATGTCGAATCAACTTGCAAACAAAAATAGGATCGTTCCAAGGTGGTAACCTTGTGAGCTATATGTTGCTTTGCTGCTTTATTGATGCCGTTTATATTCTTACAAAGTTTTTTAGTAACTTCGTTTTCTTTTATTAAAATTGGCTGGTTTTTATCAATTTCTAGGGCCCCTTCGCTTGGCTGAGTTAAGTTTGTTTTATCCAAGTACAATTGTTTTCATTTTCTTTCACTTTCTATTAATTTCTTTTAAAGAAATTGTACGAGATTGGCTGAGCTGACCTTGTTTATCCGAGTACAAGTTACGATCTTTCACTCGGTTTTAAAAATAAATTGCATATGAAATGCAAAGACAGCAAGGTAATATTTTGTTTTGCTTTGTGCAGATTCAAATAGTTTTCATTAATTTCACACTAGTCACCTTGTACGTATCTGATATCATAACGAAGTTTTTGAGCATGGACCCAGCTGTGTTTGAAGATAACCTTGGAAACATCGAAATCTTGGAGAGTCAAAATTGTGATTGTGGGCCTTGGAAATCTAATCAAAGCTCCGCTAATCAATATTGCAGTTGCGAGCCTTTGAAACCTAGCGTAACCTCCGTGAGTCAAAATTGCGGTTGTGAACCTTGGAAACTTGAAAAAACTTTGCGAGTTAAAATTGCAGTTGTAAACCTTGTAAACCTAATGAAAGATCAGAGAGCCAAAATTGTGGTGCGAACCTTGGAAACCTAACGAAAGTTTTGAGTCAAAATTGCAGTTTCGTGCCTTGGAAACTTAACGATTGCTACATGGGTAAAAATTGTGGTTGTGAAACTTGGAAACCTAACAAAAGCTTCGTAAGTCAAAATTGTGATAGTGTCTTGGAAACCTAACAAAAGCTATGCGAGTCAAAATTACAGTAGTGAGCCTCAGAATTCTAGCGAAATCTTTGAGTTAAAATTGCGGTTCTGAACCCTGAAAATCTAATGAAAGCCACACGAGTTAAGATGGTGGTTGTGAACCTTGTAAATTTAACAAAAGCTTCGTGAGTCAAAACTGTGGTGCGGTCCTTGTAAAGCTAGTGAAAGCTTTGTGAGTCAAAATTGGAGTGCCTTTGAAACCTAACGAAAGCTCCATGGGTAAAAATTGTGGTTGTGTACCTTGGAACCTAACGAAAGCTTTGTGAACCAAAATTGTGGTCGTGCATCTTGGAAACCTAACGAAAGCTATGTAAGTCTAAATTGCATGAATGAGCCTTGGAAACCTAATGAAACCTCTATGAGTCAAAATTGTGGTTGTGAATCTTGGAAACTTAACGAAAACTTTGTGAGTTAAAATCGTGTTGCGAACCTTGGAAACCTAATGAAAGCTTTGTGAGACAAAATTGTGGTTGTGAATCTTGGAAACCTAGCAAAAACTACATGAGTCAAAATTGCAGTTGTGAGCCTTGGAAACCTAACGAAACCTCTGTGAGTCACAATTCTGGTTGTGAATCTTGAAAACTTATCGAAGACTTCGTAAGTTAAAATTGCAGTTATGAACCGTGGAAACGTAATGATATCTCCATGAGTCAAAATTGTGGTGTGAACCTTGGAAACCTAATGAAAGCTTTGTGTCAAAATTGCAGTTGCGTGTCTTGGAAACCTAACGAAAACTCCATGAGTAAAAATTGTGGTTGAGAACCTTGGAAGCCTAATGAAAGCTACGTGAGTCGCAATTGCAGTAGTGAGCCTTGGAACCTAACGAAACTTCCGTGAGTCAAAATTGTGGTTGTGAACCTTGAAAACTTAACGAAAACTTCGTGAGTTAAAATTGCGGTTGTGAACCTTGGAAACCTATTGAAAACTCAGTGAATCAAAATTGTGACGCGAACCTTGGAAACCTAACGAAAGTTTTGTGAATCAAAATTGCAGTTGCAAGCCTTGGAAACTTAACGAAAGCTCCAAGGGTAAAAATTGTGGTTGTGAACCTTGGAAACCTAACGAAAGCTTTGTGAACCAAAATTGAGGTCGTGCATCTTGGAAACCTAACGAAAGCTACGTGAGTCAAAATTGCAGTAGTGAGCCTTGGAAACCTAACGAAACCTTCGTGAGTCAAAATTGTGGTTGTGAATCTTGGAAACGTAACGAAAACTTTGTGAGTTTAAATTATGGTTGTGAACTTTAGAAGCCTATTGAAAGCCCAGTGAGTCAAAATTGTGGCGTGAACCTTGGAAACCTAATGAAAGCTTTACAAGTCAAAATTGCAGTTAAATGCCTTGGAAACCAATCGAAAGCTCGATGGGTAAAAATTGTGGTTGTGAACTTAGAAATTAAACGAAGGCTATATGAGACAAAATTGTGGTTGTGAGTCTTGGAAACCTAACGAAAGCTACGTAAGTCAAAATTACAGTAGTGAGCCTTAGAGACCTAGCGAAATCTTTGAGTTAAAATTGCGGTTGTGAACCCTGGAAATCTAATGAAAGCCACACGAGTTAAGATTGTGGTTGTGAACCTTGGAAATTTATCGAAAGCTTCCTGAGTCAAAATTGTGGTGCGGACCTTGGAAACCTAGCCAAAGCTTTATGAGTCAAAATTGGCATGCCTTTGAAACCCAACGAAAGTTCCATGGGTAAAAATTGTGGTTGTGAACCATGGAAACCTAGTGAAAGCTTTGTGAACCAAAATTGTGGTCATGCGTCTTGGAAACCTAACGAAAGCTCCACGGGTAAAAATTGTAGTTGTGAAACTCGGAAACCTAACGAAAGCTTTGTGAATCAAAATTGCGGTCATGCATCTTGGAAACCTAACGAAAGTTACGCGAGTCAAAATTCCCGTAGTGAGCCCTGGAAACCTAACGAAACCTCCGTGAGTCAAAATTGTGGTTGTGAACCTTAGGAACTTAACGAAAACATTGTGAGTTAAAATTGCAGTTGTGAACCTTTGAAACCTAATGAAAGCTCGGTGACTCAAAATTGTAGTGCGGACCTTGGAAATCTAATGAAAGCTTTGCGAGTCAAAATTTCAGTTGCATGCCGTGGAAACCTAACGAAAGCTCTATGGGTAAAAATTGTGGCTGTGAATTTTGGAAACCTGACGAAAGCTTTGTGAGACAAAATTGTGGTTGTGAGTCTTGGAAGCCTAACGAAAGATACGTGAGTCAAAATTGTAGTAGTGTGCCTTTGAAACCTGGCGAAATCTTGCTGTTAAAATTGCGGTTGTGAACCTTGGAAATGCAACGAAAGCTTCGTGAGTAAAAGTTGAGGTTGTGAACCTTGGAACTTAACGAAAGTTCCGAGAGTCAAAGTTGTGGTTGTTAAACTTGGAAACTTAACAAAAGCTCCGTGGTTCTAAATTGCAATTGTGAGCCACTTTATGTATACGCTGTTTTACAAATAATTGTCAATATATGACTCGACAAGATGAAACACCAATTTAGCGTCTGTAGTTCTGTAGTGACTATTAAATTTTTGATATGAGAAATTTAAGAATAAGGTAATGGGTGTGAAATATGTACGATTATTAAATAATTGATAGAATGCTTAATTTCCGCAGTTGACACTATGTTACTGGTGTGTATCGCTCTTTCGAGTTACTTTAATTCTGGTTCTTTGAACCGGATGTTTTGGTTATTGTAGTATACGAGGGTGGTAAAAGTGTATAGTATAACGATACGTTTCAATTAGCAAGCCTTACGACACTTTTTACTAAACTAAACTAAGCTATCTGACTTTTAAGCGATAAGAGAAGTAAGGTCTTTTTGTCGGCATCTTAAGAGTACCAAAATTGGTGCAATTTCTCCTCTTGCGCAAGCGTATGCTCTCTAAATATCATTTACTTCGATTTGTGTTATGTTGATTATAGCAACACAGTATCGGTAATTGTCAGGTACAAACAGCTGCCGCAAGTTTTGTATTTTACATTTAAAAATTGCTTCTCGTACTCTAATATCGAAAGAAGACAAGCTTTGACAATGTGAATAAAACAGTTGAATGTCAAAAGTTAAACTCAGACTGACGATACGTTCCTTGCACAAACCCGTGTGATTTTTCTTATTGTATACTTTGCATGCTTTGCTGTAGAGTAGGCGTTGGTACTTATAGGTAGTAAGTTAGTAGTTTGTAACGACACTAACACAACTAACAAATTTTGTGCGAGTTTATGTAGTTTTAACTTCTCATTTGTTAAGATTCTACAATAAAAAATGACCGACAGTCAGCCAGTGATGTCACTACCTAAACTTGCATATAATTTTCTCTCCATTAAATGTTAACCCTTATAGTTTCGGGGGAGGTAGTCGAGGTGGAGGAGCATGAGTTGGATTCTGATGCCGTGTTTGAGGCCGCGGAGACACTCAAGCTGACCGCCCGCGACCGCCCCGCACTTCACCCCGCAGGCACGCAGCGTCGCTTGCGTGATGAGACGAAGAAAGAAATACAAGAAGACGATGAAGCCACTCTTAGAGAGCTGCTTATTAGGTATATATGCACTTGTAGATTCGTTTCTAATATTACTAACTTTTAATATGTGCGTTTATTAACGTTTGTTTAACGTAACATTTGGATTTGAAACGGTCACTTATGATATTCCAGTTGTCTACTTTTGAGGTTGTGGGGTCCGGCAATTTACGCGAAGTGGCTAAGTGGAATATCGTCCGTTTGTGTTACTTTACATTCACACTAAATGAGCTGTTACGTTATACACTTGTAGAAGTAAGTCTAGAAGTTGCTAGAATTTTCATCCTGATCGAAAGACCACAAATCTGTAAATGTAACATTAAAAAAATCATGAGTTTCTAGCAATTTTTAGACTTTAGTAGTGAAATTAGTCACTTTTATAGTAGATGGTATTAAAGAAGTAGAGGGACAACTTCTGTTAAGTGATTATCTCATGCGCTGAGTTATCAATATTCAGTATCGCAATTTTGTTGTGCTCTATTGCTATTCGTCTTTAATAACATCACTGTTATATCGTGATGAGACGTTAGAGGTTAAAAGCTTACTGCAGAGGATTAAAACTTGGTTAATGAAGTTAACAAGAGAAAGAGACGGGTGAAGTTATAAATTATAATTACCTCTGTCCCCTGTAACTAAGTGCCGTTTATTATATAAAATAATTTAAGAATGCGACATGTTTCGTGTTGTAACGACAACACATCGAGCGTTGGCAAACCTGATTTTATTGTTATACGTTTAAAATTGATGCCTATGTAGCCCAGATTGGCAATGAAGTTTTTTGTTGAATAGCTTCAACACAGGTACGGTAAAAGGAAATTGAAATAGGAAGTAGACTGAATTACATGCACCGACTTGTCACTTCACTTTTAAGTACTTAGTAGTTCCCCTCGTTGTGCTCGTTTGAACAAACTCATCAACTCCTCCTCTATATATCGCACATCTTCATTGGTCAAAGCAGTCACGCGCATCTTTTGAAGCATGAGAAAACTTTTACCCTGCAAAATACTTTTAAAATTATTTCCTAGCCATGCTGGGAACTCAAAACCACATAATACGCCATGCACTACTTATTAGCTAAATTGTCGTAGGAAATATACTCCCAATTAGGGATTGGAGAACCACTTCGATTAATTATTAAAATAAAGCCCGTGAAGCCAATGAGGCGTAACAAGTCAACTGTAGAAAGGGTACAGTGATGGTGCATACTAGACAGCATATAAAAGGCTGAACAAAGTTTAACGTTTAGGGACGGTAGCCTTGATTAGTGTTCTTTCATCGCGCTCGTTCATCCAAACTCGTCAACCTCTCGTTTATTGATTGAAGTAATAACACATTCTATGAAATGTGAGAGCACATTTCCCATAAAATACAATAATAAATCATAAGCTATTTCTTTAGCCATGCCGGGAACTCAAAAACCACATTTATAATACGTCATGCTCGACTTACTAGCTAAATTGCCGTAGGAAATATACTCCCAATTAGGAATTGGAGAACCACTTCGATTAATTATTAAAATAAAGCTTGCGAAGCCAATGGGCGCAACAAGTCAACTGTAGAAAAGGTGCAGTATGGTGCATACTGGACAGCATATAAAAGGCTGAACAAAGTTTAACGTTTAGGGACTGTAGTCTTGAGTAGTATTCCCTCATCGTGCTCGTTTATCCAAACTCGTCAACCCCTTGCATCTCATTAGTCCAAGCAATAACACTGATCCTTTGAAATGTGAAAACATGTCTATCTTGCAAATACCATGAATTATAAGTTATTGTCCTAACCGTGCTGGGAACTGAAAAACGCAATTTATAATGCGTCAGTTAGTCCTCGTGTTCCAAATTCATATATTTACTCTTACTTTGCTATTTGATTCTTGAATTCTGTACTCGCTTCTAAATAATTTTCTTGGTTTGTTTTTTTTTGTTTTACTCTCATCCCTGGGTGGGTCCAGATTAGAATGGCCCCTAGTACTGCCTGTCTGTTGTAGGATGCGAATAAAGCGGGTCAACACTCAAGACACACACATACGCTCATGCTCACACTCATGGTCACGCTCTCACACACACATTTTTATTTGTTTTTCTTTTCTTTTGTTTTACTCCACGTACTCGTCTCCATGTGGGTCAGGGTCCTGTCGTAAGAGGCGACTAAAGCGGTCCAACACACTCAATGTGCTCCGCACGCACATGCATTCACACGCATGAACACACACAACACACACCGCACACCACACCACACACACGCACGCATGCACACACGCGCACACACACACGCGCGCCACACACACACAGACACACACCACACACACACCCCACACACCACACCACCGCACACACCACACACACCACATACACTGCACACACACACCACATACACACACCACACACATACCACACACACACACACACCACACACATACCACACACACACAAACACACATGCATGTATAAACTCAAACATATACACATGCATGCTCAACCATTACTCCACTCGGTTTCGTCTTTTTTATCTTCCTCCTTCAGATCTTGTGCTGTTTCTATTGTTCTTTGAATTTTAGTTTTTTTCTTCGTTCTTTTCGGTCTACATTCCTTTCCCTTTCCTTTGGTTAGTTTTTCTTACTGTCAGTCCTCACACTGACTTTAATTTTCAATCCTCTTCCTATGGTATGCGCTTTCTAGACCTTTCTTCTTTCCTTCATAAACTACTACTTTGTCAATGCTTTGATGTATTTAGTAGCTATTCTTTTTTTCTATTGCCCGTTTGATACGATTCTTTGTTACCATAGCTTGAAGTACATCAAATTTTTTATCCAGAATTCTTGAAATTCTCTAGCATACTTTGAGATTAGGCAAGTTATTGTTGTGTTTTGACTTTTGCTGTTGTTTGGTGTGTACCTAGTTGCATTTCTTACTTTTTGGTTTTTTTGCGAGAAACCAAGTTCTTTCCTGAGGTTTGAAAACTTTACTGTTTCTTTGTTAGAGATATCGATCCTTCGACGACTTCTGCAGTATTACACCATTCCATATTTGTCCTCGTTGATTGCTATCCTACACTTTACTTTTCCTATAGTCCTCTACATTTTGTGCTTTGTCCAGTATATTGGATCTTTGAGCCGGATGAAATTTCTTTTTATGGTTTTACCTTTTATTCTGAAACGAATTTTTTTGTGGTGTTTTGCTTGGTCCGTGGGTTCTGTTTTTACCCCGGCCTTATAATTTTGCTGGAGAGCACGGATTTGTTACATTCTTTCATATTTAAAAAACCACTTTAATACTTCATTACTGTAAAAACATCTCATGTTTCTTGAAGTTGTTGGGCCTTTTTTAATATAAGGCTTCACATTTTAGTTGGATCTTCAAACCAGATGAAAATTGTTTTTTCGCTTTTGTATTCTGTAACGAATTTGCTTGTAGTTTTTTGTTAAGTGTATTTCTCGTTGCATCTGCTTCCTACACCGACCTTTTAATTTTGCTGACGGGGGGGTCTTCATATTTAAAAAAATTTAATGCATCATTATAACAAAATCATTTCAGTTCCTGCTTATTTAAAATTACATTTGCTACATTTCTATAAATTCAAGCTGCGTAGGAAGGCAGCCAACTTTACTCATCCTTTATTTAATTCAAGGTTTGCACGTTTATGTTTATATTTTCTTGTTCATTACCTCTACCTGGATATGTTGGAAATAGATATAGCATTCATGAGTGTTGTTACAAGCTTTTGGGAGGTTAGAATTTGTGAGTTTTAGTTATTTGCTTTGAAAAACAAAAGTTGTTTTTTTAAGACATCTTGCATTATTTTTTTAAATCATAAGCGTTTTGTGTTTATCTATCTCTGCGAAAGTATCTTGGGGATTTGATCTTATCCAGTTAATGTATGTAATCATCAATTGTTTGTTAGTTATCTTTTTCTGCATATCAAGGAACGAAGATGTGACTTTTTGTAAACTTTTTTAAACTGGAGACTGCATTGAAGACTGAATCAACCCCAAAATACAGAACAAGTAAAGTTGGCTGCCTCTCTATGCGGTTGAATTTTTAGAAATATAGCAAATGTAAATTTAAATAAGTAGAACAAATATGATTTTTATGCTTATAGACATTAATTTTTTTGAATATGAAATGGAACGTAATAAAATCCCTCTTACTCCCTGCAAAATTAAAAGGTCGGGATAGGAAATAGACCTTATTTAAAGTTGTTTTTATGTTTCGAACAGCAAATAAACATTTGTTTATCAAAAGTTTCCTAAAATTATAGGTGTCGCATCAAATAGAAAACGAGGGAGAACAATACGATTTTTGTTTTTCAAAGTGAACTCACTTTAACTAAATTGCTGAAATTTTGTATCGCCCAACAAACTTTGAACAACACTCATGAATGATATATTTATTTCCAAGATATCCAGGTATGTATAAGGAACCAGAAAATATAAACAAACGTGGAAACTTTGAATTAAATAAAGAACAAGTAAAGTTGGCTGCCTCTCTACGCGGCTTGAATTTATAGAAATGTAGCAAATGTAAATTTAAATAAGTAGGAACTGATATGGTTTTTATGGTAATGGGCATTCATTTTTTTAAATATGAAGTAGAATGTAACAAAATCCCTCTTGTGCCCAGCAAAATTAAAGGTTGGAGTATGAAACAGAACTGATCAACCAATACACTAATAAGAAAAACTACAAGAAAATTTGTTTCAGAAAACAAAAACGAAAAAAATTTCATCTGGTTTGAAGGCCCAATTAAATAGTAAAATAAAATGTGAAACCTTATCTAAAAAAGGCTCAACAACTTCACGGAACACGGGATGTTTATTAAGTAAATAAAGAATGGTAAAAAGGATACGCGGCTTGAATTTATAGAAATGTAGCAAATGTAAATTTAAATAAGTAGGAACTGATATGGTTTATGGTAATGGGGCATTAATTTTTTTTAAAATAAGAAATAGAACGTAACAAATCTCCCTCGTCTCCAGCAAAATTAAAAGCTCGGAGTTGGAAACAGAAGCAAATGACCAAACAATACACTAAAACACACGTTCCCCCCTCCAGAGCAAATTTAAAGGTCGGAGTATGAAACAGAAGCAACTGATCAAGCAATACACTAACAGGAAAAACTACAAGAAAATTTGTTTCAGAAAACAAAAACGAAAAAAATTTCATCCGGTTCGAAGGCCCAATTAAATCGTAAAATAAAATGTGATGCCTTATATGAAAAAAAGCCCAACAACTTTACGGAACACGAGATGTTGATAAGGTAAATCAAGGAAAGGTAAAAAGGATATTTATAGAAATTTTGCAAACGTACATTTAAATAAGTAGGAACAGTAATAGTTTTTATGGTAATGGGGCAAGTATAGCCTCCCCACCTCCACTAATTTTGCTGGGGAGGGGCCCCAGCAAAATTAATGGTGGTAGGAAATAGAGGAAACGGACTAAGTAAATACACTAACACCTTCCAGCAAAATTATAAGGTTGAGGTAGAAAACCGAAGCAACAGATCAAGCAATACACTAACAGGAAAACTACAAGAAAATTCGTGTCAGAAAACAAAAGCAAAAAAAAAATTCAACTTGCTCTCGACGGTTTAATTAAATAGTAAACTAAAATGTGAAACCTTACGAAAAAAAGGCTCAACAACTTCATGGAACACTGGATGTTTATTAGGTAAATAAAGGAATGGTAAAAAGAATAAATGGCATGAATTTATAAAAATGTATATTTAAATAAGTAGGAACTGATATGGTTTTTATGGTAATGGGGCATTAATTTTTGTTTAAATATGAAATAGAACGTAACAAAATCGTCCTCGCCCCCAGCAAAATTAAAAGTCGTGATAAAAAAAGGACCAACCAATACCGTAAACCCCCTCCACAGCAAATTTAAAGGTCGGAGTAGGAAACAGAAACGACAGACCAAGCAATACTCTAACAGGAAAAACTACAAGAAAATTTGTTTCAGAAAACAAAAATTAAAAAAATTTCATCCGGTTCGAAGGCGCAATTAATTTGTAAAATATTATGTGCAGCCTTATATGAAAAAAGGCCCAACAGCTTTACGGAACACGAGATGTTTATAACGTAAATCAAGGAATGGTTAAAAGGATATTTATAGAAATGTAGCAAACGTAAATTTAAATAAGTAGGAACTGATATGGTTTTTTTGGTTATGGGGCATTAATTTTTTTTAAATATGAACAAAATTAAATAATAATAGTTTTTATGATAATGGGACAAGTATGCCCCAAGCAAAATTAAAAGTCGGGGTAGGAAATAGAGGTAATGGACTAAGCATTACACTAACACCCCCTAGCAAAATTAAAAGGTCGAGGTAGAAAACGGAAGCAACGGACCAAGCAATACACTAACAGGAGAAACTACAAGAAAATGCCTTTCAGAAAACGAAAGCGGAAAAAAAACATTTTCATCTGGCTCGAAGGTCCAATTAAACAGTAAAATAAAATGTGAAGCCTAAAAAAGACCCAACAACTTTACGGTACACGGGATGTTTATTACGTAAATAAAGGAAAAGCAAAAAGGATGCTAAACACGCACCGCCATTTTTACGTCGATCTTCTTTGATAAACGGTAACCAAATCTTGATTTAATATGCATGTTCCCATGTACTTGTTGGTATCCTTTCTATGTGGTCTCTAATTCGCCAGGCGTTCACTCATCACATGTTTCTTTAATCTGGAAATGCTTGCGTATGCGGAATACATGCAATAAATACAGGTTTATTGTCACCTGGCTCGTGGAAATTATAATCATAAAACCTTACATGTAAGAACTTAATTAAATTAATAAATCTAGGTTACTGGACTCAAAAATCGCCTAATCTTAATGTTAATGCAGCCGAAAGGCCCAACATTTGATCATGTTTTAATCCTCAGCAGTACTTAGCGTTATTTTTATGCACTATAACTATTTAACCGTACTTCCTGATAAGGCTGTGTTTCCAAACTATAGGTGGAAGATGGTTACAGGTCAGGAAGAACCCGCGCTGCAGTCTTATACCGTGCTTAGTCAATTAGTTTCTGCAAGAAGCCAAAAGCCTTATTGGAGTATTGTAGGATACCTGGGGAGGTGCCCACTGTAGTTTGGAACACAGCCATGGTATCCTTACCCCCAAGGTATTATGCTACTGCTCTTTTATGTTGCATGCTTTTTTATGTAAGGCGCTTGCATACTCCATTAGACACTTTATCGGAAAGCCGATTAAAATCATTGAAATTGTATTGGTCGTTCGTCAAGTATCCCTTGTGAAACCCCATTTAAATTTTATAATGAATGAACCCCTATTTTGAAATCTGAAATCGTAGTGGCCCCTTAAGAATACCCTGTGAAACCCCTGACCACTTTTTATTTGTGCCCTGCTTGTTTCTTTTTATGTTCGCAATCAAAGACACATGCATGGATGTACGTTTAGACTTTAGTAAATAACCATTTTAAAAAATTGTTTTCCTTAGTCTTCAAAAACAGGTGAGCGTGATGAGTATGAATTTGAGTGCTAAGTTAGATGAGCTGCAGCGCGGCGATCGACATTTAGAAACTACCGTCGCTTTATGTGAAATACGTTCTCAACTGCAAGAACTAACAAAATCAGTTGAATCATGTCAGTCCGAAGTATCAGAAGTCAAACGCGATATGGTTGCTATCAAACAAGAACTCGATACCGTACAACAAGTTAAAGAAGAAATTGAAGAACTTCGTGAATATGTTGATAGACTTGAAGAACATACGCAGCGTAGAAAATTGAGGCTGCTCGAGCAGGTTTGTATTTTGTCAAATTATTTATTGTATTTTATTATTTTGTATTAAATTTATTTTATGAACTTTTATTTTTATTTTAATAGAAACTATTTGTAATTGAAATGCGGTTTCAGTAAATTTATTAGAGGTAACGGCAAGAACGGCTTTTTAAGACACTGCGTTATGCGCATGTTTGGCATTGCGATACGAGTGAAATTGGGTACAATAAAAATCGGTTTTAAAATCGAAATGTGCCTGGGTTCTAAAATTCCAGGAGGTTTGATTTGCAAGTGTCTACAAATCGCTGTTAGTGTGGGGTGGCCCTTTGGAATATGTACAAGTGTATAAGAAACGTATGTAAGACTCAGAAATGATCACACACGTAGAAACCGACATTGAAGGTTTATTTTCTGTGGGCCCAAGCCTCCAAAACCATGAAAAGAAGTATAAAACTTAAGACGTTAAACGTTTACTTTCAGTGGCATTTTCTACAATTCCAATTCTTAACTTCATCAGACATACTTTATGATAAGACGAGGCAAGGGATGTTAGCAAGTTAATTTAAATTACAAAGGACCAGTAATCGAGATCCAACTAGTGTATTGTTAATTATCGAAATCATGCAATCTTGAATTAAATAAAGTACAAATGCAGTTGGTTGCCTATGTGCGTGGATTTGGAAATGTAAATTTAAATAAGTAGGAACTGAAAGGATTTTTAAAGTAATGAGGTAGTAAATTTTTAACTATGAAATAGAAAGTAGCATTTGCCCAGCAAAATTAAAAGGTTGGGTTATGGGAACAGAAGTAGCTGACCAAGCATTACACCAACAGGACAAACCACAAGAAAATTCGTTTCAGAAAAAATGGGAAAACCAAGAAAAAGAAAAAATTGTACTTTGGTTCGAAGGACCAGACAAATTCAAAAAAATGTAGAGAACTATAGGAAAAGGAAGGTATAGGGTAGCAATCAACAAGGATAAAGATGCAAAAGTCGTCGAAGGATGAATATCTCTAAATGCTCAACATTTTTAATTATAGCAGTCTGTGGTTGAAACATTCAATCAATGCCAGGTATTTCTTTTCACACTTGAAGTGTGCATAATCAAGTTTTCACGTAATAAAAGGAACCAGAGCATCAACATAAATGTGCAGACCTTGAATTTAATAAAGAACAAATATAGTTGGTTGCCTATGTACGTGGATTTGGAAATGTACATTTAAATAAGTAGGAACTGAAAGGGTTTTAAAGTAACGAGACAGTAAAATTTTAACTATGAAATAGAAAGTAGCATTCGCTAAACAAAATTAAAAGATCTGGGTAGGAAACAGAAGTAACCGACCAATACACTAACAGGACAAACCACAAAAAAATTCGTTTCAGAAAGAAAAGGGAAAACCAACAAAAAGAAAAAATTGTAATTTGGCTCAAAGGACCAGACAAATTCAAAAAATGTAGAAAAGTATAGGAAATGGAAGGTATAGGGTAGTAATCAACAAGGACAAAGATGCAAAAGACGTTGAAAGATGGATATCTCTAATAAAGAAACAGTAAGGTTTTCAAACCTCAGGAAAAGAACTGGTTTCTTGCGAAAACAAAAAAGAAGAAGAGAAACAATAGCAAAAGCCAAATCAGACAATAAATTGTCGAACCTTAAATTATGCTATGGAACATCAAAAATACTAGATAAAAAAAATGTACTTCAAACTGTGCTAACAAAGATTCATATCAAACAAACAATCGAAGAAAAGAATAGCATAAATAGAGTGAAAGGTCAACTAAGTCGTAGTTTCCGAAGAAAAGAAGAAAGGTCTAAAAAGCACAAACTACAGGAAGATGATCGAATATTAAGCGAAGTCAGTGTGAGGATTTGCTAAGAAAAACCAGCAGAAGAAAAGAGAAAGGAAAGTGGAGCATAAAGAACTAAAATTCAGAAATAGCACAAGATCTGAAGGAAGAAGACAAAATATGAAACCAAGTGAAGTTATGGTTGAGCATGCATGTGTGCATGCGCATGAGCATGTACGAAGAGTGTGTTGGATCACTTTAGTCGTCTGTAATGACAGGCAGGCCGGACCATGGGGTTATTCTAATCCAGACCCACTCTCCGGGGGTGGGTACGAGGTGCAAAACGTAAGAAAAAATAAACAAAAATATATTTTTGAAATGTTTGGGAGCATACATGATGTCGTTTGCCTTGAAAAGTTGTCTGAAGTAATCGCCGAAAAAGATGCGTTCTCAAATAAATAAGGCAAACAAAGGAGTACAGCCAGTGATTTCGTGTGTGGACATATGGATGGCGGAGGAAATTTTTGGAAGGTTGACAACCCAGCGACTCTGGTTGTCACGGATATAGAAAGCAAGCATGGTCTGGAAGGAATAGTTAACACGTTCGGCAGGTTTAGCGTGGGGATGATGACGTGCTGCAAAGAGGATTTTGGAATGATTACGGACGCACAAGGATGTGAACTGATGGCCGTGGAATTGTACACCATTATTGGGGGACACCAAAAAGTAGGAAAACTTGTTCTTCAAGAATTTTTGAAACGGAAATTGCAGTGGCATTGCACAAGGGTAAGAAAAGAGGAAACTTAGTAATCAATGACCTCGGGTGGAATCTGCGACATAACAGGAAATTACCCACCAAGGAGAGAATGGTTTGGCCCTCGGAACAAAAAGACCCAGAGGAGTTAACTGTTCAACTTTGCGAGCAACACAAACTGGATAATGTCGGATGTAGCGAGTGACATCAGCTCTGAGACACGACTAGTAATAGGTTTGAAGGAGGTCAGCAGAATTTTAGTCACACGACAGTGACCGGAAGTAGGAGGATCATGATGGAGGGATATAAGATGTTTACGCTGCTCAAAAGGTACAACGATTTTCCAATCATAATTGTTTTAATATATAATATAATAATAATATAATATATAATAATCGTCTGGAAAATCGGCGGCGATAGAAGTTTTGTGACAACAGAAAAGGATGTGGTTCACCATGGACCAAGAGGGATAATGCTTAGGATTGTTGGAAACTTTTTGGACCATAGAATTGTATCAAGGTTCAGGAGTAGGGAGAAGAAATGGTCGGAAAGGATGGTTTCAAGGATAGGAACAGAATGAGAAAGAATATCAGGAACGACATGATCTTTACCTTTATGGTGGATATTGGAAAAATTATATTGCTAGAGGCGAAAGCATCAGCAGACTGTGCGACTGGAAGTACTTTGGCGTTTGATGAGACAAAGAAAAGAATAGTGGTCGGTAATGACGAAAAGTGGGTACCCTTGACGTAAAGTCGAAACTTCACAGCACTGCCAATTACTTCTCAGTAACTGAGTAGTTGCACTCAGGCTTGGGAAACGAGTGATTAATTTAGCTAATGACCCTCTCGCCTTCGGAGGAGGTCTGACTTAGGATCGCATCCAAACCAAAGTGGAAGGCATCAGTTTGAATAAAAAAGGGCAAGACAAAATCAGGGTAGGAAATGATGGGGGTAAAAACTAACTGGTGGCTAGGGGAAAGGAATGCAGACTGACAAATCAGGAGATCAGAAACGTTTCTACGAGTGAGGTTAGCAAGTTTTGAAATAAGGGTAGCAAAATTTGAAATGAAACACTGATACCAACTGGCCATGTCCGTCAGTCGACTGATCAAAATTCTGTTACAGAATACCGTGCTGACAAGGAAGAAAGTAATGGAAGCAACATATTAGTTCGCACCGATGATCCTAACAAAAAAGAATAAGAAGAATGACATGCTAACTGAAAATTCGTAGAGTGGGGAGTTATAGAAAAAGGAAAAACCCAAGACCGATTTGCCCCGGAGGGTTATACACAGTAGTTCAAGTTGAAGTTTGGCATATTCATCATCTCCAAATATTCACCATAATACTTGATCTTTTCAATTGTAGTATTTTGCGGTATCGACTTTTGGAAGTTGGTGCAATGTGTTCCTAATTTTTGCGATGGCCCATGGACCTTTGCTTCTTCTTCCTCATTGATCTGATCCTGCTCACATTGTGTCCAACCTTACTCCTGAACAGCAACATTATTTAGATTTCCTTATTTCCAGTACCTCTTCTAAACAGCCCCTGGTCGTGCCTGCACTATTCTAGTCCTATGTCATATACATATGTGTGCAGAACCTATTAATCAACGTTACTATCTCTTTCTCCTTGTCTTCTTAAGATAGCCCATTCCGAACTAGATGAGATGCTCTTGGAGTTGTTGAACCTTCTATCGTTCCCTGGTCTAGTTCCATTGTTCTAGTGAAGAAAAAAGACGACTCTTTAGATTCTGTATTGATTTATGCAAATCCAACCAAGTCACCCAAAAGGATGCCTATCTGGTTCCCCATATTGCCAGTATCCTAAAACGTCTCTGCGATGCTCGTTTCTTGTCCCTAGATATTCTCTACACCTGCTGACAAATCTCTCTTGCTCCCGAACCTAAACCTATCACTATTTTGACCATCCCTCATTATTGTTTGTTCCAATTTTGCCATCTCCCTTTGGACTCCATAATTTTTCCACCACCTACCAAAGCCTTATCGACCAACTCATATGTCCCACCTTGAACTTTTCTGCTTTGCCTATCTTGCTGATAATATCATAGCTGCTCCTTCCTTCGATGAACACATCTGCATTCGTGACAATCTTTTCGTGTCTTTTCTTTGCTGGCCTATACGTTCGTCAAGATAAATGCCATTTGTCTTCCAAACTCGTTATCTGGATTGCCTCGTTAACCGAGATGGTTTACTTGTCGATTCTAATAAAGTTTCTGCTATCTTCATTATCATTCCTCCTTTCTTTTTCTAAGAAGTCCATTAACTGTTTGACATTGCAACGCATTTGTCTTAAAATAATCTAAACAAAATACTTACAGGTTCCTTTGTAGTATCATTCATTTTCTCTGGATTAGTCCAATTAAAAAACGTAAACTAGGATGAAGGTTAATCGCTGCAACTTTTTGAACACCTTTGATTGCTTTTCTACAAGAAATAGGTGATTGTAAACTAAGATGGAGTTAATCACAACTTTTTGAACACCTTCGATTGTTTTCATACAAAGAAACAGTTGAACGTAAACTAAGATGAACATTAATCGCTGCAACTTTTTGAAGTCGCCGATTGTTTTTCTACAAAGAAACAATTGAACATAAACTAGGATGAAGGTTAATCGCTACAACTTTTTGAACACCCTCGACTGCTTTTCTACAAGAAATAGGTGAATGTAAACTAAGATGGGGTTAATCAATACAACTTTTTGAACACCTTTGATTGTTTTCCTACAAAGAAACAGTTGAACGTAAACTAAGATGAAGGTTAATCACTGCAACTTTTTGAACACCTTTGACTGCTTTTCTACAAGAAATAGGTGAATGTAAACTAGGATGAAGGTTAATCGCTACAACTTTTTGAACACCTTTGATTGTTTTCATACAAAGAAACGGTTGAACGTAAACTAAGATAAAGGTTAATCGCTACAACTTCTTGAAACCTTTGTTTTTCACAAAGAAACAATTGAACGTAAACTAGGATGAGGTTAATCGCTGCAACATTTTGAAACCTTTGATTGTTTTTCTACAAAGAATTTGATTCTTTTTTTTACAAAGGGCACAATTGAATGTAAACTAGGGTGAAGGTTAATCGTTACAACTTTTTTTTACACCTTTGATTATTTTGCTACAACTTTTCGAACACCGATTGTTTTTCTACAAAAAAGCAGTTGAATTTAAACTAACATGAGGTTAATTGCTACAACTTTTCGAACACAGAAACAATTGAACGTTAACTAGGATGAAAGTTAATCCCTACAACTTTTTGAATACATTCGATTGTTTCTAAAAAAAAAAACAGTATGAACATAAACTAAGATGAATGAATCGCTACAAGTTTTTGAATACCTTAGATTATTTTTTTTACAAAGAAACAGTTGAACATAAACTAAGATGCGGTTAATCGCTGCAACTTTTTGAACACCTTCGATTATGTTTCTACCAAGAAAAAAACAGTTGAACGTAAACTAAGACGAATTTAATCGCTATAACTTTTTGAACACTTTTAATTATTTTTTTTACAAAGAAACAATTGAACGTAAACTGAGGTGAGGTTAATCACTGCAACTTTATGAAACTTTTGATGGTTTTTCTACAAAGAAACAGTTGAACGCAAACTAAGATGAGGTTAATTCCCGCAACTTTTTGAAACCTTCGATTATATTTCTACAAAGGAACAGTTGAACATAAACTAAGATGAGGTTGATCACTACAACTTTTTGAACACAAAAACAATCGAACATTAACTAGGATGAAAGTTAATCGCTACAACTTTTTGAATACATTCAATTATGTTTCTACAAAAAAACAGTTGATCGTAAACTAAGATGAAGGTTAATCGCTGCAACTTTTTGAACACCTTTGATTATTTTTCTACAAAGAAACAGTTGAATGTAAACAAAGATGAAGGTTAATCGCTGCAACTTTTTGAACCCCTTCGATTATTTTTCTACAAAGGAACAGTTGAACGTAAACTAAGATGAGGTAAATCTCTATAACTTTTTCAACACCTTTGATTGTTTTTCTACAAAGAAACAGTTGAACATAAACTAAGATAAGGTTAATCGTTGCAACTTTTTGTACATCTTCAATTATTTTTTTTTTACAAAGAAACAGTTGAAAGTAAACTGCGATAAGGTGAATCGCTGCAACTTTATGAAACTTTCGATTGTTTTTCTACAAAAGAACAGTTGACCATAAACTAAGATGAGGTTAATCGCTACAACTTTTTGAACACAGAATCAATTAAACGTAAATTAGGATGAATGTTAACCGCTACAACTTTTTGAATACCGCCGTTAATGTTTCTACAAAAAAAAACAGATGATCGTAAATTAAGATGAAGGTTAATCGCTGCAACTTTTTGAAACCTTTGATCAAAGGAACAGTTGAACGTAACCTAATATGAAGGTTAATCTGCACAACTTTTTGAATACCTTCGATTGTTTTTCTACAAAGAAACGGTTGAACGTAAACTAAGATGAGGTTAATCACTACAGCTTTTTGAAAATCTTCGATTATTTTTTTTACAATGAAACAGTTGAACGAACGTAAATTAAGACGAGGTTAATCGCTATAACTTTTTGAACATCTTTGATTGTTTTTCTACAAAGAAACAGTTGAACGTAAACTACAATGAGTTTAGTCGCTGCAACTTTTTGAAACCTTTGATTGTTTTCCTACAAAGGAATAGTTGAACGTAACCCAAAGTGAAGGTTAATCGCTACAACTTTTTGAACACCTTCGATTATGTTTCTACAAAAAAAGCTTGATCGCTACAACTTTTTAATCACTTTTAATTGTTTTTCTACAAAGGAACGGTTGAACATAAACTAAGATGAGGTTAATCGCTGCAACTTTTTAATATGTTCGATTATTTTTCTACAAAGAAACAATTGAACATCAACTAAGGTGAGGTTAAGCATTGCAACTTTATAAAACCTTAGATTGTTTTTCTACAAAGAAACAGTTGAATGTAAACTAAGATGAGATTAATCGCTGCTACTTTATGAAACATTTGATTGTTTTTCTACAAAGAAACTGTTGAATTCCGACTAAGATGAGGTTGTTCGCTACTATTTTGTGAGCACCGTCCTTTGTTTTCTACCAATAGGTTAGTAATTGAACATAAACTAAGATAAGAATAATCGCTATAATTGTTTGAGCACGTTCGTATGGTATGTCTACTAACCAAGCGGTTAGTGTTTGAACGTTAAGGTAGGGCAATTCGGATAAGATTCATCACTACAGTCCTTCAAGCACTGTTGCTTGTTTTTCTACTAAAAGTTTGTGGTTTGAACGTAAACTAGGGTAATATTAACACAACACCTTTTCAACCACTTCTACGAAGTGGTTTGTGGTTGAGAGTAACTTACGATAAGAATATTCCCTAAAAGTTTTTGATCATCTTCATTTAAGAGTTAACGATTGAACTTAAACTAAGATAAGCCTAATTCCTAATCGTTACTATTTCCTGAGACGTAAGCGGTTAAATGCAAACTAAGATAAGGTTAATTGCTGTAAATTTCGAACACGTTCAATTGCTTTTCTACAAAGAAACGGATAAACGTATAGTGAGGTTAATTGCTACAACTTTTCGATCACTTTCACTTGTTTTTCTACTAAGAGTTCAGTCGTTGAACGTGGTAGATCGCTTCATTACCTGCCAACAGAATAAATCCTAGTCACTGGTAGATAAATACCTCGGCAGAAATATTAAATAAACACATCTAGACAAAAGACGGTTTGGAGAGTTGTTATTTATTTCTCGCGAAACTTTAGATTTCGTAAAGATATAGAATTTTTGTGGATGATAACAACCAGTTTAAAAGCGAACACTGCTTATGAAAATCTCCCCTAACCTAAAATTAATTTATATGTTGCTTAAAAATATTTTTGTTACAGGGATTAACACTTTTCTTAACATACTCAATATTTTCGGCAGTTCTTGGGATGTTACAGTTCGGCTATAACACTGGTGTAATAAACGCACCACAGGGCAACATCCAGTATTTCTTAAAAGAAGTCTACAAGTCTCGTTACGGAGAAGACTTACAAGAGGAGACGGTCGAGAAACTCTATTCGTTAACAGTTTCTATTTTTGCAATTGGTGGTATGTTGGGCGGTTTCATTGGGGGAATGGTGGCTAATCGATTTGGGAGGTTTGTATGCTTAACGACTTTTTTTTATTATGTTTGTTTTTATTGTAGGAAAGGAGGATTACTATTAAATAATGTAATAGGGATTGGAGGTGGTTGTTTAATGATGTTTACAAAAGTAGCTAATTCTTATGAAATGCTTTTCTTTGGACGATTTGTTATAGGAGTTAATTGCGGTTTGTGATGTCGTATGTAGATGTGCAAAGTAACTATCGGTTCAAAAACTTCCTATGGAAATATAGGAAAATGGGGCCTATTCTGATTATTTTTATATCATCAATGTTGTCTACGGAAGTACCCATATCTTTATAGGTTGCGGTTTATTTGAGAGGAAACGACAAAGTTTAATAAGAAACGTTATACGTAGTAATAATTGTGTCCCTCTTTGAATTAATAGCGTAAAGAAGGCGCACAGAAAGTAGTACAAAACTAGTTTCGACTGCTTTGTGGAAGATTTAGTACATATTGACGATTACGGTCCTCTTCAAGACTGGTTTTGTCTATCAGTGAAATTCATGAATGGGAATGGGTTATTCGAACCGGCTGATGTCGTCGTCGTCGTCACTCGAAGAGTGCATGTTCACATCATTCCCAAAGAGCTATAAAAATCACCGTGGTATCTTAACGTATTTATGCTTTTCAAAACCATTTTATACGTACAATGTAAAGGATAATTTTTAAAATATTCAAGTCTGAATTTAGGAAGCAAAAGGAATCTATTTTCTTCTATAAAAAATCAATAGATTTAATAGATAAAGCCTGGATATCCAGTAAATGAAAACGTGTTTTGAGCCAATTTACTTACGTAACATCTGCGTTACATAACCCGAAGGGAATATTAATACAATGAACAGATAACGCTGTTAAAATCAATATACTTTGGGAAGTAGCAAGGAACCAGTTTCAGGGTTCCCTCCTACAGAAAAGTTTGATCACATTCTAAAACGAAATCGTAGCAAAATATGGTTTTTGAACCGGTTACTTTGCAAATCTACCTCTACTCGAACATTATTTAATAATATTCTTACAGGTTTAAACACATCTTTAGTACCGATGTACGTATCCGAAATTGCGCCTTTAAATTTACGTGGAGGTTTAGGCACGGTCAATCAGCTAGCCGTAACAGTAGGACTTTTACTCTCACAAGTTCTCGGTGTCGATAACATGCTTGGAACTAACGATAGTTGGCCTATTTTACTTGGATTAGCTGTTTGTCCGCCATTTTTACAACTTATTCTTCTGCCAGTCTGTCCTGAAAGTCCAAGATATCTATTAATTACTAAACAGTGGGAGGAAGAAGCAAGGAAAGGGTTACGGCGTTTGCGAGCGAGTAATCAGGTTGAAGAGGATATCGAAGAGATGAGAGCGGAAGAAAGGGCACAGCAGTCGGAATCGTCGATTAGTATGAATGAACTTTTATGCTCTCCTACGCTCAGGTCTCCGCTTATTATAGGAGTGGTGATGCAATTGTCCCAGCAGTTATCAGGAATTAATGCCGTAAGTATGTTTGAGTGGTGTTGGTACATGTTAATTAGTTTGACATGGTATTTAAATCGTTCTTCTGGTTTGTGCATTATTAAACGGTAGAGTAATACGATAGTTACATCTGTATAGAGTTTGTTCACTAACAACCCGAAATTTTTAGAATATCGTAACCTTTCTGGTAACCAGGTAATTACAAATTCCCATTTGTGGTTCAAGCAGCTGCGTAGTTGAACTTTCAAGCCATTTTATATCACGGAAATTTAAGCGGCTGAAGTCATTCCTTTAAGAACCAAGACCAAAGAATAATCGGACAAAGGTAGCAGTACAGACAAATTATTCGAATACGCACTTACGGCAATAGACCCTTGACAAATCGTTTGTGGACCAACAGCTTCAGTACTAAGAATGACGATACTCGATAATTTTTGTACCCGGGCACCCGAAATTAATACCCGGAATTTACCCGATACCTGATAATTACCTGAAACCCGATAATTACCCGAAACTCGATAATTACCCGATACTTGATAATTACCTGATAACCCATAATTACCCAATACTCGATAATTACCTGATAATTACTTGATACCCGATAATTACCTGATACCCGATAATTACCCGAAACCCAATAAATACCTGATAATTACCCGATACCCGATAATTACTCGATACCCAATAATTGCCCGTTATCTAAGAATTACCAGTTAAATGTAAATGTAAATTCCCTTTTGTATATTGTTTGCATGTGCATAACATAGAACTCATAATATCGCATAGACATTAAAAATAAAACTGTATTACACATTTTTATTTATATTTTATTTTTGTATTTAATTAATATAATCATAATTTCTATTAACAAATATAATGGCTTCCGACGTTTCGGGACTAAGCCGAGCTCGGTGTTTCGATATTATATGCCCAGCTGCCGAAAAGTGTCTTCGCTTGCCATAGATGTGGCTGGAATTGCCAAATATTTCATTGACAAGACGGCCACACTGGATCATTTTGTTTTGTGGTTCTTCCACCACTTTAGTGGGTCCTTACTAGGAGCTATAGTTGGTTCTCTCAAAAATAAATCGTATTCGTGCATGGTTGCTTTATTTTGGTTATGATTACAATGATAATCGGGCCACGAAATGGTAATTAAATATTAATTGTATAAAAGGGTTATACTTTTTTAACGATTTTGTTTAAACGTTCAACTCAACCGCAGTTAATAAAATATCATAATTTTTCCACTAGTGTTCAAAGTGAATATAAAGTAAATCACGTAATATTTATCGGTTTTTGGGTATTTATCGGGTAACGGGTATTTATCGGGTTCCAAGTATTTATCGGGTAACGGGTAGTTAACGGGTAACGGGTATTTACCGGGTTCGGGTATTAATCGGGTTTTGGGTATTTAACAGGTATCGGGTATTTAACGGGTATCGGGTATTTATCGGGTAATGGGTATCAAAATTTCGTCTCGGCTATTGCGTTATCGGGTATGTACTCGGGTACTCGTCGTCATTCCTATTCAGTACTGAAGTGAAGTCGTTTCGACGAAGGTAGATGTACGAAACATGGACCTTACAATATTCATCCACAACACTGGATCCTCCACAACACCTCTGTAGCTGTAGGTTTGCTATGACTAATCATTTCCATAACCGTAGAAATATGTAAAAAGAATTGGAAGGAATACTTTACAATTTTCATCCGGGACAAGTGTCCTTTGACAACATGCCTTCAGTTTACGAGCTTGGGCTTGGAAGTGAAATTGGTTAAAACAAAGATACAGGTTTTTTTTCTTAATTTTCTTTGGGAATTAAACCACTCATAGTTTTTAAAATCGTCTTTATTTACGTTTCGATCCATGACCTAGAATAGTTGTCAGAATAATAAAAACTTCAGGTTTGACATTTATGACATAACTTGAAGGTGACTTTGATTTATAGAGGTATGTAAAACGAAGCCTAAGGAACACCTTATTATCGCCTAACAGTTCGTTATGAAAGGGAAATCGTTTCGACAAAGGTGGACGTATGGAAAATAAATTCAAAGGAGGATTTTACAATATTCATCCGCAACACTTGATCGTTGACAACACATCTGTAGCTGTAGTTTTGCTGCGAGTGATCATTCCCACAACGGTAGCAATACGAAAAAATGATTGGAATGAATACTTTACAATATTCACTGTGACAGTAGACCCTTGACAAAACCCCTACAGCTTACAAGCTGTTGAAACTTTATTGTATTTTCAAATATTCGTTGTTTCCTGCCAGTTGTTATTACTCGCTCTGGCGGCAATGTCTCACACTAAGTTTTTTTTACACTAAAAATAAAATAGCAGAACATGGCTGCTTTAGCTTTGTTCCCTGTTAAACTTAAAAATTAATAGTTGTAAATGAGTTCAATATAGGAATCTTTATGCATTCTAGTTACTTTACTGTAACACAAAGAAGTTCAAGCTGCAATTATAGATCCACTCAACTGTGCAACAGCCACAATAGTATTTGTGCATTCCAGTTAAAGCAAAGGATTCACATCAATTGTAGTGAAATCTGAACATGGTCCATCGAGTCAAATGTGAATACAGCGGTATTATTAGTCTAATTACAAGAATTACTCATTAAAGGCAGTGAATTCGTAAGTAAAAATCCATTTTATTGATAAAAAAGAAGTTTATAGTGGACCAGTACTACAAGCGTCCAGTTCATGCTGCAGACCAAACAAGTACAGTGGGCCACTACTACAAGCGTCCAAACAAGTACAGTGGACCAACACTGCAAACGGCCAAGTCAAAATAATTCTAAATACCTTCGAAGTATTTATACATGTAATATTAAGTGTTAGCTTTACAGAGGTGAGTCCTTCATAATCCTGTTTTCCTTCGCCACCAGCTTCTATCTGGGTAACAATTTTGTATTGTTTATCAAAATGAATTCTGAAGAATTAAGGTTTTTAATTAAAAAACGTGGCATTTGCAAGGCCCAAATTACACGGTTTCGAACTTATCTTGATTCGTTAAAGCCAAACAAACTAGATATAATCAAAAATATTGAAAATTTAAAGGTGCGTTTAGCATCTATTCGCCCACTTTTGGAAGAGTTTAATAATTTGCAATTTAAAATAGAACTCTTAGATGAAGGGACAAGCGAGGAGGATGAAGTAGCTGAAAGGGAAAGTTTTGAGGATGATTATTTTTCAGTTTTAGCTCTAGCACAGGACATAATTGATAGAAATTCTAAAAGCCAATTGTCACAAAGCGCACAAATGCATAGCGATACTTCTCATGCTGGTAGCGAGTCCAGCATCGGTATAAGGCTTCCGACCATAGCGTTGCCAAGCTTCTCTGGTAAGTACGATCAATTCTTAGAATTTCGTGATACATTCAAATCACTTATTCATGATAATAAAACTATCAGCAAAATCAATAAATTTCACTATTTGAAGGCGGCTCTTCAGCCACCTGCCAGTGACGTCATTAGCTCGCTGGAAATATGTGAAGACAATTACGATATTTTATGGGCGGCGGTGTTAGAAAGATACGATAATAAACACATTATCGTGAATAATCATATTAACGCAATCTTTAATCTGCCCGCAGTTTCTAAAAACGATTATGTTAATCTCAGAATACTTCTAGGAGACTTATTCAAACATTTAAGATGCCTCCAAACATTGAATCAACCCGTAAATGAATGGAGCACACTCTTAATTTTCATAATAACCAACAAGTTTGGTTTTGAATTAAAGAAGGAGTGGGAAGCATTCACAAGTCAAAGCAATCTTCCCACGATGGATGATCTCAAATCATTCCTAAAGGCAAAGTGCGATGTTCTCAATTGTACTCAAACTCCTCAAAAACCTAAAGTCAAAAAAACGCATTCGTTCGTAGCAAGCGATGCTACAGCAAGGTGTATGTTTTGCAAAGGTACACATAAAATATACCATTGCGATAAATTCAAAGCACTTTCAGTTAATGCCAGAACAGCAGAAATCAAGCACTTAAAGCTCTACATTAACTGTCTTAAGCCAAATCACATTAGCAAAAACTGTAAGTCAGGCAAATGCAGGGAATGTGGCAAATCGCACCACACCCTCGTTCACATTAATTTCAAAAACGAAACTCAGTCGTCCTCCAGCGATGCTCAAGCTGAGAAATCAAGGGTTGAAACAGTAGTTGTTAGTACTACAGCAGCATTTCATTCTATGGGTATGTTGTATGAGCATTCAGTATTATCCACAGTTATGGTTAAAATAAAGGATGCATTGGGCACTTTCCACGAATGCCGTGCATTGTTGGATTCTGGAAGTCAATCTCATTTTATAACGAACAAACTGTGCAGTAAACTAAAATCAGCTAAGGTTCCAATTGACTTTTCAGTAAGTGGCATTAGTCGAATTCTTGCTAACGTTTCGCACAAGTTTGACGTAAGCATTCAGTCATTGCATAACTCATTTCAAGCCAATTTAAGTTGCATTGCATTACCTGTCATCACGAGTAATCTTCCTCATGATACGTTTGATGCCTCATGCTTGGGCATTCCAAGCAATATAAAATTAGCAGACGCCAAGTTTAACGTGTCTCGTGATGTTGATTTGCTTATCGGAACATCCTTATTCTGGGATCTACTATGCATAGGCAAAATAAAGCTAAGTGGTACAAACACCATTCTTCAAAAAACTAAATTTGGTTGGATAGTTGCGGACCCGGGTGGTCCTCTAACCGACGATACGTAAATAAAGATCATTTGAAAAACTATGAGTGGTTTAATTCCCAAAGAAGCTTAAGAAGAATGCTAAACAAACCACAACAAACATACAGGGAGTATTTACTAAGCAGGTTTATTGCAACCTCGTGTCTGCCTCTAGCACTGCTGATATTCAACGGCAGCTTGAAAACTTTTGACTGCTAGAGCAATTTCCATCCAAGCAAGCGCATTCCGGTGAGGAAAGGGCTTGCGAGGAACATTTTCTGAATAACACAGAACGTGACTCAAGTGGCCGTTTTGTTGTTTCAATTCCTTTGAAAGCAGAATCCAGCAGTCTAGGCTATTCTCTTCAAAATGCAACAAAACGTTTTTTAGCATTGGAAAATAAATTAGCCAAAAACGAAAGCTTCAGATGGCAATATTCAGATTTCATGCAGGAATATGAAAGGTTGGGTCACATGAGTAAACTATCTGAATCTGAAATTGATACGGACTCCCCAGTCTTTTATATGCCTCATCATCATGTCGTTAAACATGAAAGTTTAACTACTAAATTGCGCATTTTCTTTGATGGCAGTGCCAAGACATCAAGTGGTCTATCTCTAAATGAAATACAGATGGTAGGACCAGTTATTCAAGACGATTTGTTCGCTATATTTGTTCGATTTCGGCAACATAAATATGCAGTCTCAGCTGACCTAACAAAAATCTATCGTCAAGTTCTGAAGGTGTCTGCATCAGTTAGGGCTCGAAAATGCAGCCAAGCATCCTTATGCATCTTCAATGATCTTAAACGACTTCTATGTTGATGACCTCCTTTCTGGCATTGATTCCTATCAAAAATTGGTATCTGTCTGCCACGATGTGACGACGATCTTAACTCAAGGTTGTTTCGAAATAAGAAAATGGGTAACAAATGCACCAAACGCTGTGTCTTACACTTTAAAGGTTCACAAATACAACTCCGCAAGCGCGGGATATTAGAGACCACAGCAGTTGGTAGCGCTAATCTTATACAGATTTTGGCACGCCCATCTGTCAATGACGTCACCAATACACAAGTTTAATTGCGCGATTATGCAATATATAAATTAAATTAGGAAACAATTATGACTATAAGGTACTCACATAAACAGGTCCAGATTTCCACGAAGAACGCCAAGCGTCCTTCAAGATAGATAAAGATGGCGTCAGCACGTCCATAAGGGCTGCTGATGACCCCCTTTAAGATAATTGCTGGAGGGTATGCCCAACGCTCTTCCAAAGCGCTCCGACCAGCTACGGCAATCATGGGCTCGTTCATGTAGGGTCGTGGGCTGCTCCAAGGTCGTATCCAAATTCCTATACGTAGCGGAACGATAGGAACGGGTTAATCAGGCAAAGACAGACAAAGATAAGCAAGGGAAATCTACATAATAAAAATAAAGATACGATACCAAGCACGACAACTGCACTCCTCGAAGATCAAAGGCAAACAGCCTCGTTACAGAGTCTCACCGAAACACTTCCCCACTTTTTGTCCTTACTCCACTCGCGTCGCGCGATCTGGCGCAAACGCACTGTGACGGCGGAAATACACGCCAAGTCTTTTGAAATTAGTGGCGTGAAATTCCCGCACATTAAAATTAAACTAAAAAATGTTTAAGTGCCAATTTGGCACATAACATGTGCACCCATTGTCTGGGCCAGAGTCCGAATTTGCGTGTCTAGATCCTGACGAAATAGCGAAAACTTTAAGCATGCTGTCGTTACCATCGGACAATAAATTCAGCTGCAACATAAAACACTTGTTGTTGAAAGGATCTATAACGAAACGATCAATATTAGCTATCACAGCTGCTATATTTGATCCGTTAGGTTTATTAGCTCCAGTGATAATTATTCCCAAATCAATCATACAGAAGTTGTGGCAGCACAAATTATCATGGTACGAATCAATTCCGTCTGATCTACATTATCAGTGGATTCAGTTTTGCAAAGACTTGCCTTCCTTACGTTTGTTAACTGTTCCGTGTCGACTTCTTGCTGACGACTTTGTTAATATACAAATACATGGCTTTTCTGACGCTTCGCAACTAGCGTATACCTGAGGAGCACTACTAGCACTGGCCATGCCACTGTCAACCTAATTGCTTCCAAATCTAGACTGGCCCCATTGAAATCGGTTTCAATTCCCAGGCTGGAGCTATGTGGCGCCCTGCTTCTAGCAAGACTTGTCTCCAAAATCATCAACGCTCTTTCTATCAATGTCGACTCAGTTGCTTATTGGACAGATTCAACCATCACTTTAGCATGGTTAAGGAATTCTCCTAACGTTCTAAAAACGTTTGTTTCAAATCGCGTATCTGAGGTACAAGAGTTAATCGAGCCTGAACAATGGAAACATGTTCCATCTGTTGATAATCCAGCTGATCTGATATCTCGTTGTGTCCGACCCAAAGTCTTAATCGCCTCCAAATTGTGGTGGAACGGTCCAGTATGGCTGACCAAATCTTCTGATCAATGGCCTTCACTTGGGGCTCAATTAAGCAGTCACAACTCTGATCACATTGGTCCAGAGCATAAATCTACAAGCACCCTGACCGTGCAAAACGTTGATACCATTTTGATCAATTCTCTTCATATAAGAAATTGCAAAGGTTTGTTGCATATGCCCAGCGCTTAAACATAACGCCTGTCAAGATAAAGGTGAAAAGCGTTCGGTTTTCCCATCACTTGCAGAGCTAGACGCAGCTACAAAAACACTAGTGCGCTTAGTGCAAATGCAAGAATTTCAAACGGAAATAACAGATTTAAAGAAAAACAAATATCTAAAAACGAAAAGTCGCTTGTTATCACTCAATCCATTCTTAGATGATGATAATTTACTCAGGGTTGGTGGTAGAATTCAATATTCACACTTTTCGGAAAATAAAAGCATCCACTTTTATTGCCTCCGAAACATAAATTGACATATCTGATAATAAAGCACGAACATGAAAAAACGTTGCACTCTGGCCCTCAGGCTTTATTGTATCATGTGCGTGAAACTTTTTGGCCAATTTCGGGACGAAATTGTGTCAGGAAGATTGTAAGGGAATGTAACATTTGTTTTTGCGCATCTCCCAAATCAAATGCGCCCTTAATGGACCTCTTGCCAAAGGAACGTCTAATTGTTAATTTTCTTTTCCACACCTGTGGTGTCGATTATTGTGGTCCTGTACTAATTAAAAACAAAAAAGGGCACGGGTTCAAATCCTCAAAGCACTACATATGCATTTTTGTGTGCTTTGTGACAAAAGCAATCCACGTTGAGTTGGTATCTGATCTAACATAAGGAGACTTTATCGCTGCTTTAAGACGGTTTTCTGGTAGACGCGGCAAACCTGCCATAATCTATTCTGATAACGGGACTAACTTTGTGGGAGCTAATGCTGAGATAAAGGAGCTACGTAAAACAATGTATTCACGTACAGAAAGCAATAAAATTGAAAGCGCTTTAAGTAATGAAGGTATATCGTGGCGCTTCATTCCTCCTCGATCCCCTCATTTTGGTGGTCTCTGGGAATCTGGAGTCCGTACGATAAATATCACTTGAAAAGAGTAACAAATAATTCTCTATTTACTTATGAAGAGTTTTATACCATATTAATTCAGATTGAAGCTGTGGTTAATTCGCGGCCATTAACACCTCTATCCTCTCACCCAAGTGATCTTGATCCACTAACCCCAGCTCACTTCCTGATCGGTCGTAGCCTCATGGCCGTACCAGACTGTGACTTATCTACGGTCAATGAAAATTGTATTTCGCACTTTCAAAGAGTGCAGCAAGTTGTACAAATTTTTTGGAAACGGTGGTCCAAAGAATACATCAATGAGCTCCAGCAACGTCGCAAATGGTTCAAAAATTCCGACTGCACCATAGTTCCTGGTACTATGGTCTTACTAAAAGAAGAAAACCTACCACCCGCCAAATGGAAATTAGCACGCATCGTAGAAATTCATCCTGGCCAAGACGGTATAGTTCGAGTTGTATCAGTGAAATCTGTAAGTGGTGTGCAAAAACGACCTGTAACCAAACTTTGCGTCATACCTGCAAGTTAGTGAAATAAGATTTAAATTTAGTAGTTGTTATGCTATAGTAGACATTATTGTTTTTTTCATTTCAATGATAAAACTAATTGCATTATTCTCATATTTAGTTACTTGTTAATTTGAGGCTGTACCTCAATGGGGCAGTTATGTTGAAACTGTATTGTATTTTCAAATATTCGTTGTTTCCTGCCAGTTGTTATTACTCGCTCTGGCGGCAATGTCTCACACTAAGTTTTTTTTTGACACTAAAAATAAAATAGCAGAACATGGCTGCTTTAGCTTTGTTCCCTGTTAAACTTAAAAATTAATAGTTGTAAATGAGTTCAATATACGAATCTTCAAGCATTCTAGTTACTTTACTGTAACACAGAGAAGTTTAAGCTGCAATTATAGATCCACTCAACTGTGCAACAGCCACAATAGTATTTGTGCATTCCAGTTAAAGCAAAGGATTCACATCAATTGTAGTGAAATCTCAACACAAGCTTTGGTTTGAAAGTGATATTGGTGCAACAAAGCTACAGGTATAGAAAAAAAGTCAAAGGAATATTTTATCCTTGGCAACATTTATGTAGCCTGAGCTTGATATAAAAGTGACGTCGTTTCGACAAAGGTAGATACATGTAAAATAATCTCAAAGAAGGGCTTTACAATACTCATCCGCAACCCTAGATCTGCGCCAATACATCTGTAGCTGTAGCTACAGATGTAGTGGTCATTTCTCCAATGGTAGAAATATGGAAAAGGAATACTTGACAATGTTCATCGTGACAGTAGACCCTTGACAACAGGTCTGCGGCTTACGAGCTTTGGCCTGAAAGTGAAATTTGTTCGACAAAGCTAGAGGTATGGAAAAGAAGCCAAAGGTATACTTTATCCTCGACAACATGTATGTAGCTTATAAGTTCGGTATGAAAGTGAAGTCGTTCCGACAAGGTAGAAGCATGGAAACCAAATTTAAAGGTATACTTTACAATACCCATTCGCAAGACTAGATCTTAGACAACACATCTGTAGCTATGGCTTTGCTACGAGTGGTCATTTCCACATCGATGGAAATATGAAACAAGATTGGAAGACACACATCCATGACACTACGCCCTTGACAACACGTCTGCAGCTTACGAGCTTTAGCTCGAAATTGAAATTGGTTCGACAAAGATGGAGGTACGTAAAACAAAGCCTAAGGTACACTTTATCCCCGCCTAAGAGTTCAGTATGAAAGGGAAGCCGTTTCGACAAAGGTAGATGCATGGAAAATGAATTCAAAGTGAGATTTTGCAATACTTATCCGCAACACTAAATCATTGAAAACATGTCTGTAGTTGTAGATTTTCTACCAGTGGTCATTTCGACAATGGTTAAAATTTACAAAAAGGATTGGAAGGAATACTTTACAATACTTATCATGTCTGTAGATCTTTGACAACATGTCTGCAGCTTACGAGCTTTGGCATGAAAGCGAAATTGGTTCGACCGAGATAGTATGAAAAAAGAAATCAAAGAATTCCATATCCACGACACTGAATTCTCAACAACATGTTTGTAGTATAAGAGTTCGGTATGAAAGTGTTCTGTTCGGCAAAGGAAAATAAATTCACTAGAGGACTTTACAACACTCATCCATAGCTCTAGATTCTTGGCAACACATCTGTATCTGTAGCTTTGCTGCGAGTGGTAGAAATATTTAAAAAGGATTGGAAGCAATACCTCACAATGCTCACCGTGACAGTACACCCTTGACAACACGTCTGCAGCTTACAAGCTTTGGCTTCAAAGTTAAATTGGTTTGACAAAGATAGAGGTATGGAAGAAGTCTCCTCGACAACATGTATTTTGCCCAAGAGTTCGGTATGAAAGAGAAGTTGTTTCTACGAAGGTACATGTATGGAAAACGAACTCAAAGTAGGATTTTACAATACCCACCCGCGACACTAGATCCTTGACAACATGTGTGTAGTTGATGAGCTTTTGCATGAAAGTGAAATAAGTTTGACAAAGACACGGCTATAGAAAGCGAAGCCTAAGAAATACCTTATCTTCTACAACATTGACAACATGCCTGCAGCTTACGAGCTTTGGCTTGAAAGTGAAATTGGTTCGACAAAGATAGAAGTATGGAAAAGGAAGTCAAAGGAATACCTCATCCTCGACAACACATTCTTACTGTTTAAAAGTCAAATTCTTACACTTAAAAGTTCATAAATACATCGCACAAGTGCGGAAAAAGCGACGCCACGGGTGGTTGGTAACGCTAATCTTTGTACAGATTTCGGCGCGCCCATCTGTCAATGATTAAGACAATAGTTTATACAGCCAAATACTCACATGAATATGTCCCTGGGTTAAAGTTGGCTTCTGTTGAAATCCATCAGGGCTACTGAGGGCCCTTTCAAGGCAATTAACGGAGGGTACGCCTACGTCCATCCAAATAGCTTCGACTCGATCTCAGGGCTCCACTCCGGAGTGTTTAAAGATGGTGCTCCGGTGTGGAATGCGGTTCAGCCAAGGCTACAAATTTATCGCCTACTTATGCAGGGAACGGATAAGGAAACATGGTATAAGGGCGATAAACAGATAAGCAAGGCAAGGATCTACATAGATAAAGCTAAAGGCACGGTACGATACCTGAACAAAACCGCTCTCCACGAAGGTCAGAGGTAAAAAGCCACGTTACAGTCTCACGGAAACACTTCTCCCACCTTTGTTCTTTCACGCGTCGGCGCGAAGTTCCCGCGCGATCTCGCGCAAATGCACTCTGACGTGACGGAAATACGCGCACCGAGTCTTTTGAATTTATGGCACGAAACTTCCGCACATCAAAATTAACCTAAAAAATGTTTAAGTGCCAATTTATTGGCACGTAACAACATAAGTAGCCTAAGAGTTCGGTATGAAAGCGAAGTCGCTTCGACAAAGGTAGATGCATGGAAAATGAATTCAAAGGTAAACTTTACCATTGACAACACTGATCCTTGACAACACGTATGTAGCTGTTGTTAAGAGTCGTAGAAATATGGAAAAATGATTGGAAGAGTACTTGACAATACTCATCGTGACACTAGACCATTGACATGTCTGCAGCTTACAAGGTTTGACTTGTAAGTGAGATTGGTTTGCTAAAGATAGAGGGATGGAAAAAGAAGTCCAAGGAATACCTTATCCCCGACAACGTATGAAGCCTGAGGTCAGTATGGTAGCGAAATTGCTTCGACGAAGGCAGATTTGCCGAAAATGAATTCAGGTGGGCTTTACAATACTCATCCACAGCACTAGGTTCTTGACAACATATCTGTAGTCTAAGAATTTCTCTACGAGTTGTCATTTTTATAAAGATAGAAATTTGGAAGAAGGATTAGAAGGAATAATATACAATATTATTGTGACATTAGACTCTTGACAGCACATCTGCAGCGTATAAGCTTTGGCCTGAAAGCAATATTGATTCAACAAAGGTAGAGGTATGGAAAAAGAAATCTAAGGAATAATTTATGCTCGACGTGTATGTAGCCTAAGAGTTCGGTGTGAAAGGTGTCATTTTGACAAATGAATTCGAAGGAGGATTTTATAATACTCATCCACGACACTAACCCCTTGACAACACGTGTGCTGCTTATGAGCTTTTGCATGAAAGTGAAGTACATTTGACAAAGATAGAGGTATAGAAAGCAAAGTCTAAGATATACCTCATCGTCGACAATATGTTTGTAGCCTAAGGTATGCAAGTGTAGTCGTTTCGACAATGGTAGATGAATGGAAAACGAATTCAAAGGTGGAACGTGAAAGTGAAATTGGTTCAACAAACAGAGGTATGGAAAAAGAAGTTAAAGGAATACCTTATCCTCGACAACACGTTGCTTACGAGTTCGGTATAAAAGCGAAGTCGCTTCAACAAAGGTAGATGCATGGAAAATGAATTCAAAGGTAAACTTTACTGTTGACAACCCTTGATCCTTGACAACACGTATGTAGCTGTAGCTTTGCTGTGAGTGGTTTTTCCACAATGGTAGAAATATGGAAAAAGGATTGTAGGAATATTTTACAATGCTAACCGTGACAGTAGACCCTTGACAGCACTTCTGCAGCTTACGAGCTTTGTCTTGAAAGTGATATTGGTGTGACAAAGATAGAGGTATGGAAAGGAAGTCAAAGGAATACTTATCCTCGACAACACGTATGTAGCCTGTTCGGTATGAAAATGAAGTCGTTTTGACAAAGGTAGATGTGTGGAAAGGTTCACTTAAAATACGTATTTGCAACACTTTATCCTCGATAACCCGTTTGTAGCTGTAGCTTTGCTACAAGTGGTAATTTCTACAACCGTTAAAATATGTAAAATGGATTGGAAGGGGTTGACAATGCTCATCGTAACACCAGATTTTTGACGACGCTTCTGCAACTTACGAGTTTTGGCTTGAAACTGAGATTGGTTTGTCAAAAAGAAGTCAAAGGAATACCTTATCCTCAACAACTTGTACGTAGCTTGAGTTCAGTATGAAAGTGAAGTTGTTTTGAAGAAGGTAGAATTGCGGATAGTGGGTTCAAAAGAGTACCTTACAATACTGATTCGCAACACTCTACCCTCAGCAACACATCTTTAGCCAAGAGCATCACTACGAAAGTGAGGACCAACGAATATCTCAATACTTATCTGTGTTACTAGACCCTTGACAATATGTCTAGATTAGGAGCTTCGCTACGAAAGTAATTCAGTTCGACAATGGGTTCCAAAGAGTACCTTACAATATTTATCCGCCATAATAGTTGCTTGATAACACGTCTGCAGCTTGACTTTTGATATAAATGTAAGTTATTTATGCAATGCTCATTACTTCAAAATCAATATGCTACTTTTCCTATTCGACTCAAAATATCTCCATTTAATCAGAATTTTGTTTCATGCCAAAATTGGCAATGTACCATTTTTATATTTAGTTATAATTTATAAATTAATTCCGGCGTATTTTTTAAAATAATAACACCAACTTCTGTCGTTGCTGACAGTCGCGTCTGTACAGAATGAATGCGGTGATGCGCGAGTGTCAAAAGTGGGACTAAGCCACGAGTCCTCGACAAAGCAACATCTATCTGTGTGGTGTGTGTCTTTTCTTTTAGGAATTGGTATGTACGTTCCTTGTATCTTACCTTTGTGTATCTGTTACCTAATCCTTTCATTCTCCTACGAGTGCAACAGAAGTTACGTGAAGGATGGATGGGAATTTGAATTCAACATGACATAACCGAACCCAACCCAACCTGCAAATCACCGTTGGACCCTGAGATGAAGTTCCGAGATGCCACCACGTGAGTAATTTGATTTTATTTAAATTGTGCTTGCAAGTTTGACTTAAAAAGCGGTTGTATCACTTGTAAAGCGTGGTCGGTATATGTTATAAAATGGCGGGTGAAATATGCTGTGAAAACTATAACAATGGCGCCTATATACGTGTTTGTTGAAACTAAAAATCCATTGGTAACTTTTATTGTAACTTGTAAGATGTTAGCTTTAAAAATGTTTATATTTTTTTAGAAAATTTGGTTTGTTCACTCAAAATCGATAATTAAATAAGTTTAATTTCTAGTGACTTTTAAAAAATGCAATTTGACAATGCCCAATTTAGTTACTTTTAGTTATTTTTTATCTTATGTGGTGGTACCATTGCAAGGAGGCTATATGTCAATTAAACTTGTTGAAACTGTCATTTTGAATAGTCGTTTGTTTACTTTCTACTTGACCATGCAATTTTAAACCTAGTGTAATTTGGATTTTTTTTACAGAAAGTGTTATTTAAATTTTCCTTACAAAACAGTGGTTATATATTTGAAATGTGTTTGATAGTCACCATCTAACCTCGATTTGGATTAAACTGAAATATGTTATTTTGGATGTAGATTATTCCTCCAGTAAGTATTGTTATTCATAGATAATTTATCACTGTAAGAGCTTTATGTGTTATTCATTATGCTAATATTCTAAAAAAAAACTCATTGGTTAAATACTTGTCTTGACATGATTTTTTTTTAATTACTAAAATTTGCTTTTTCAGTTCTAAATTTTAGTACAACTACTATATTATCTGTACCTGGTATTTATTAAACCCAACTTAAATAATTAACTAGTTTTTACGGATTCCCTTTTTAAAAAAAATTATTTTCTTAAAAACTACTATCCTCTATTTGCATTAATCTTATCTTACTATATCTACTTACTAAAACATAGTGGCACAATGAATTCATTATACCTTAAATCTCCCGAAACAATTTTTGAACTTGAGTGTCGGGATATCCAACCTGCGTCGAATCAAAAAGACACGTTTGTAATTAAAGGCCGTACTACCACAGGAAGCTGATGGACAATTAGTTTCTTGTACATTAACTTCAGATATATCACAAAATACCTTTGAGATCAAACAATCTCTAGACGATATTAATAATATAGTTTATAAAACAAATCCAGTAGTCACAGATTTAGAATTAGAACGTATTAGATCTCGTATAATACATTTAAAGCAATGTTTATACTTGTTATCATTGCTTAAGGATGAACAGGCTAATGAAACGAAGCAAACTTTCTTATCTGACGTTCTCTTAATTGAAGGAATCATTCTCGAAAAACTTAACTTAGATTCCGATGTAAATTTACCTCCTGCTTTCTCTAACCTCACTATTTTGCAACCTGTTATCTCGTCCCCAAAGTCTATACCAGTTTATAAATGGGGTATTTCTTTCTCGGGTTTCGATTCGCCAATTTCGTTAATGTCATTTCTGGACCGCATAAATGATTTTAAGATCTCACGTAATTGTACAGACCAAGATTTATTTGTCTCAGCAGGTGAATTATTTTCTAGCTCAGCCTTGATTTGGTATATAAATATACGAAACCGGATTTCTACCTGGGAAGAGTTAGTTATTAGCTTAAAGGATTTGTAATATTATGAAGTATTATAGTTGTATGTGGCATATTTCACTCGCCATTTTATAACATATACCGACGCCGCTTTACGAGTGATGCAGCCGCTTTTTAAGTTAAATTTGCAAGCACAATTTAAATAAAATCAAATTACTCACGTGGTGGTGGCATCTCGGAACTTAAATCGCAGGGTCCAGTGGTGATTTGCAAGTTGGGTTGGGTTACGCCATTGTTGATTTTCAAATTACCATCTGTCCTTCACGTAACTTCTGTTGCACTTGTAGGGGAATGAAGGGATTAGGTAACAGGTACACAAAGGTAAGGTACAAGGAACCTACATACCTATTCCTAAAAGAAAAGACACACATCACACAGATAGATGTTGCTTCGTCGAGGGCTCGTGACTTAGTCCCTTTTTGACACTCGCGCATCCCCGCATTCTCTCTGCGCAGACGCGACTGTCAGCGACGACTGAAATTAGCGTTATTAATTTAAAAAATACGCAGGGATTAATTTGTAAATTATAACGAAATCTAAAAATGGTACATTGTCAATTTTGGCATGTAACAATTTATGTATTCACAATTTCTTTTTCCAGCCACAATGTGATATTTTATGCACACTGGCATTCCCATACAGCAAACAGGGCGTATTGAACCAAGCACCCGTTCGAACTTTGACTTTGAAAGGAAAACCAACTGAAGTTAATAGATATAAAAAATTTTAAATATGTTAGAACGCATTCTTGGTGCAACAAAATCACGAAATAAGTTTGGAAAAATTTAGCTTGATGTGTAGCACATACTTAATTTATAATCAAACAATTGTTTGTATTATGATATAGCCAGCTGTAACCCTTATAAACAGATGTTAGTTGGGAAATGGTCTAATGGTACGTATACAGGTTATTTAACAGCAAAGATTAAGCAAGTGTTATTTCAGTGGGTGTCATACCACTGACCTTTATATTGAGCCGAAGGTCAACCACGAGGCTAAAAAAGCAAAACTGAACTGTTATATGAAATTTTGATAAGAAGCTGGTTTCAGTATCTATTACATACGGTAGTGTTTTGTGACTTACTGACACAAATGATGTTAAATTTATTTATGAGATATACTGTTTTCCTTGAAAAGCGACAAGTTTTGTGTTTTGTAGATGAAGCTATCAGTATCAGTGTATATAGGGAATAATACGTGTCTATAATGAAAATAGACATTTTTAGTCTGGTCAATATATTCTCCGTTTTTATTTAATATAGAAAGGTCGATGTATCTGAATATATTCCTTTAGAAGACTAACGTAATTTTTTCTTTCTCACAAACCTACGACTCGCTCACATCCGTGATGATATACAATTCCTAACATATTTTTATTTATGTAGACATTACCCTTACCACAACCTGATATTAATTATGGTTTATTCGTATTAATTGCTTAGGTCTTTTATAATTTTAAAGCTCTATGGTCATGTTGCATGTGGTGCAATTTTGCGACCTCAAGCTACGTGTGACCCATTACATCAATTATCATACTACCTACAAAAAAAACCTTAGTCAAACCATGATTTTTATTTAAATTTAGAATGCATTTTAGTCCTTTGATTAATACACAGTAATTTTTTTAGGTATTTTATTATTCTACGAGCCTTTTTACAAGCTCTGGTCTGTCGGATGAAAGCGCCAAGTATGCCACTATCGGCATCGGTGCCATAATGGTGGGAATGACACTAGTATCGATACCACTTATGGATAGAACAGGAAGAAGAACATTACATCTTTATGGACTAGGAGGAATGTTTATTTTTTCGATCTTCATCACGATTTCGTTTTTAATAAAGGTTTGTAGAGTTGACTATGCCATCATGGTTTACAGGAGCAAAAAATTAATTGCACTTGAGGGTAACAGCGTGTGTCACCTGATGTACACAGATATTTTACAGCACTTTGCTGTTAGATAAAACATATTGAAGTTGTTGCTTAGCTTTCTGAAGCAGGTTACGCCTTCGTGTTTTTTTATTATTTAGTGTTAGGTGATTTTTAAAACCCGTGCGGGAAAGTTCATTTTTAATTTAAGCTTTTACATCGAAGTCTCACAAATATTAGATTCTTGCGTATTTCAGGACATAAACCTACGATTTGTGGTGTAAAACCGCTAATGTTACGTTGTGAGGCCATGGAAATCCAGCTGCTGTCCTGAAATACGTGAAAACGTAACATTCGCGGGGCTTACTTGTAAAAGCTTAAGTTGAAAATGATTGAGAACTTCTCATGCGCAGTTTAAAAATCCTCTAAGTTAAATAGTAAAATAAAACGTAGACGCAACAAGCAACGTATCGGCTGATGGTACCTTTGCTGTTAAATCGGTCGGAATATCTTTTTGCACTAGCTGGGTGTAGAAATAAGCAGCTTTGGTGTAGTGCGCGTGCATTGGACTGTGCGGTCACAGGAATTTTGAACTTTAAACATTTTATTTTTAATTTTGTATTAATAAAACGGAGTTACACTATAAATAGTCGTCAACATTGAGGTTTGTATGGTGTATGAACTCTTGATTCGTTCAAGTGGTACTGTAGATATTATTTAGATTTAAGACACCTTTTGCTGCATGGTTATTTTTAATTTGCAACACCTTTACGTTTTGTTTTGTGTTTCAAATTGAATCTAAGTGCATACTCGGTGAAAAATGTATTTCAAATCGATGGAAGTATTTTGAAAATAATCTGATTTTTCGGTTACGTATCGTCGAGTTATTGTATCAAAAACCCCTCCTGTCAGATCTTGTAAAAACATTTTTATTATAATAGCGTATGTACGGTATTAATATGTTCATATACATTTGTTAGCATGTCGTTACGCCTCATTGGCTTTACTAGCTTTGGCCAGGAATATATGAAATGTACAGGAGTTTCGGCTGCGGATAACGGAGCGTATGGGTAGAATGTGGAAGGAATAAGGTTAAAGGAATGTAATTTTGCTCGGAAGTTTCTGTGGGCGGTCAGAAAGCGGATTGTTGTACTGGTGGATAGATGGATATGTTGAAGAATGTTTGATGTGGTCTCCCGAAGAAGGATAGGGTCCAGTGCTCCTGCCATGTGTATTTTGTAGAATTTGTAGTGGGATCTGGTTTCTGTATGAAGTTGCATGCGGTAGTAGTCGTAGGTAAGGGTTCTGTTGTGCAGGTAAATTGGACGATGGAAGCTACAAAAAGCATTAAAGCTACAAAAAGGCAATAAAAAACAACAAAAAGACTATAAAAAAGCGGTGAAAAGCCACAAAAATCTACAAAGAACCTTCCAAAAAGCTACAACAACAGCAAAAAGCCACAACAAAGTTGTAAAAAGCTACACAAAGGCCGTAAAAAAGCCACAAAAAACTACAAAATCTGTTAAAAGCTACAAACAGCTACGAAAAAGCCTCCAAAAGCTACAAAGAGACTACAAAAAGCTTCAGAAAGCTGCAAAAAACTATACAAAACTTGCAAAACGTCATAAAAAGCTAGCAAAAAGCCACAAAAGCTGCAAAAAGCCACAAAAGCTACAAAAAAAGCAACAAAAAACGTACATAAAGCTATAGAAAACTACAAAAACTCCAAAAAGCTACAAAAAAGCCACCAAAAGCTATAAAGAGGCTACAAAAAGCTACAAAATGCTTCAGAAAGCTACAAAGATCTACAAAATACACAATAATTCGAAAGTGCGAAAATATGGAGAAACCGGAATTACGAAACTTTCAAAATTCGAAAAAATACATAAACGAAAATATGAAATTAGAAAAAATACGAAAATGCGGAACATAAAAACCCGAAAGTTTGAAAACACTGGAAAAAACGGTAGTACGAAATCTTCAAAATTAAAAAAAAATACAAAGAAACGAGGAAATATGAAAATACAAAAACATGAAAATATGAAATCAAGAAAATATAAAAATAAGAAAATACGAGAACACAATAACTAAAATTTTAAAACCCGAAAGTGCAAAATGCGGGAAAAACAGAAAATACAAAATTTTCAAAATTTAAAAATACAAAAAGAAATTAGTAAATACTGAAAAATGAAACACAGAAACGAAAATACGAAATGTAGAAAATACATAAAAAATATGAAAATACGAAAACAAACACTAGAATCCGAAAATGCAAAAACAGCAAGTACGAAAATTTTAACAAAATACTAAAACAAATATGAAACCAAAAAATACAAAAAAATATGAAAATACAAAAACACGAAAATATGAAATCAAAAATACGAAAATGAGAGAACACAAAAACTAAAACATATGAAGCCAAAAGTGCGAAAATACTGAAAAAACGGTGATACGAAAATTTCTAAATATAAGAAAAAGTACAAAGAAACGAGGAAATATGAAAATACAAAAACACGAAAATATGAAATCAAGAGAATTCAAAAATAAGAAAATGCGAAACACAAAAACTAAAATTTTAAAACCCGAAAGTGCGAAAATACCGAAAAACGGGAAATACGAAATTTTCAAAATTTGAAAAAATACAAGAAAACGAAAAACAAGGAAATCTCGAAAAATGAAATACTCAAACGAAATATAGAAAATACAGAAAAAATACGAAAATGTAAAAACACAAAAAATAGAACGTGGCAACTTGAAAGTGCGAAAATACAAAAATAGAGACAAAAAATTTCAAAATCTACATAAAAACCTGAAGGTGTGAAAATACGGAAAAAACTGAAAATACGAAATTTTCTAAAATTCGAAAAAATACAAAAACGAGACACAATAAGAAAATTCAGAAAAATGAAATACAAAAACGAAAATACAAAATCTAAAAAATACACAAAGTACAAAAATGCTAGAAAACAAATACCTGAAAGTACAAAAATGCAAAAATAGCAAGTATAAAAATTTCCGAAAAATACTAAACCACGAAAATGTAATCATAAAATACAATAAAAAAATAAGAAAAAAAATGATAAAATATGAAAATACAATAACACGAAAATATGAAATCGAGAAAATAAAAAAATACGAAAATACAAAGACAAAAAATGGAAAGTGTGAAAATATGGAAAATCGGACGAAGTTTTTTAAATTTGGAAAAAAGATACATCATAAAAAAGAAAAAATAAGAAAATCTTTACAATGAAATACAAAAACGGAAGTACGAAATGTAGAAAATACAGGGAAAAAAGCAACAATATGAGAACGTTAAAAAGCGAAGCTCTAAAATACGGAAAACTGAAATACCAAATTTTCAAATTTAAAAAAAAATACCGATAAATGAGAAAATATGAATATAAAAAAACTACGAAAATAAGAAACGTGAAAATATCAAATCAAGAAAGTAGAAAGAACATATGAAAATGCGAGAATGCAAGTACGAAAATAGAAAAAATCATATACGATAGGCTCTGAAGGCATATAGGAGGGATTGGTGGATGATGGGATTAGTGAACGTTGAACTGAGGCCGTAGTTAGAGGAAACTACATGGTAGGAGGATGTCTATGTGCGGAATCAAAAGTTGCATGTGTATTACTTTCAGTGCATATAGAAAGAATGTATAGATGATGGAATTTAGTGAATGTCGATCCTAGGCAGTAGTTAGAGGGAACCAGACCGTAGAGGAAGAATCAAAAGTAGTGCATGTAGGGAGACTGTGAAGGTGAATCTCCAGAGGAATGTATAGTTGATGGGATTAAGTCTGTCGATCTGAAGTGGTAGTTAGAGGGAACCAAACTGTAGGATGGTGTCTAGGAGAGGAATCAAAAGTAGTGCACATAGAGAGGCTGTGAAGAACGGTAGGCTCTGGAACCATATAGAAGGAATCGACAGTTGATGGGATTTAGTGAACATCGATCTGAGCAGCAGTTAGAGAAAACCAGGAGTCTATGGCGTATCTAATTATTGGAATTACCATGTGGTGTCGGATTATTCTACAGTTGAATTTGGAGCCGACTGACAAAGCGGAACTGATAGAGGTTAATAAGGATTTTTGTTTTGTTGCAGAGTTTGTAAAGATGAGTGTAGAATTTTAAGCGTGTGTGCTGCATAGAGGGAAGTCTAACGGATTGTTGGCCTTCTTCGTAGATTGAGGCGGCTTTTGACATGCAGCATTTTAGACTTATTGAGATAGGTTGCCTGTTGAGGAAGACTCTTATTAAAATTCACAATGAGGCTACATTTTTAATTGTTTATTTTAATATCGCAACCACACGTGCAGCTGCATACGGTTTTGTAATCCAAGAGTTCGATGTATTTCCTGTTTAAAAAACCCTAACCTAAATGGCTTTCCCTAGTAAAACCAACAAACTAATTACATCGTTGCCGCATACAATTTTTATCCTATGTAATCATTAGCAGCTTTTTTTCGGTTATATTACTAAAAATCACATTTTACTTGTGATTTATTTGTAGAAATTAAAGTCTCACATTAAATGCCAACAAATTGCTTAGCGCACCGATTTTAAAACGGTTTGCAGCCCACTCTGTACTTATCGCTATAGTTTAGGGCTTGCTTGTTCAACTTATAGATTTTCATTGGAACTTTTACTTATTTTATGTACACGTACAACTTATATTGATTACACTTTTTGTTTCATACTTCAGTTTGAAACGATGGACGTAACGACGAGATTGAAGTATTTATCTAAGTTTTTGTAGTTAGACGTCTAATTTTTACCTAGCTACCTAGCTTTTTTATGCAACACCCTCTATTTCTCCAAAACTTTCCGGACAGCTGGAGGAGGGACGCTGTAAATACGTAGCTACCCACTGCTCTTGCACGCCTTCATTCATAAACCATCCACTAGTTGCACGCTAGATAAAACGGTTGCACATTTGATATCACAACTGCTTATTTAACACACACAAATTAAATTTGCAACCTACTTCACTACCATCATTAACATAACCTCTAGATATTATTTTTTTTGTTGGTGTCGCTCCTCTCTGTCGGGAAAGAACACCATTACTACCGCCTGATAGGAATTTTTTGGCTATGTGCAGGAAATGATTGACTGGATGTCGTACCTATCCGTAGTGTCTACTTTGGGTTTTGTTGTTTTCTTTGCTGTCGGTCCAGGTTCGATTCCATGGATGATAACAGCTGAATTATTTTCGCAAGGACCACGCCCTGCTGCTATGTCAATTGCAGTGCTCGTCAACTGGATGGCGAATTTCGTCGTCGGAATTGGTTTTCCAAGCATGAAGGTAAGTTTTTGAACATTTTACTGTTTAGATTTGTTGTCGAAGTGTTACTTTATGGCAATTGATTGATTTGAAAGTTACGGTTTTATTGGTAAGTGGAAATAACCAAACATTAGGTTTCTGGGAATACATTACGCTTTGTGCCAGCGATGCGGATGTGTAAGCGATTACGCTTTGTGTTACATGTTTAAAAAATGCTTCACAAACGATTCTCGTAAATGATTTTTTAGGGAATATTTTGTATAATGAATTTAAGGGTGTGTTACGTTTATTTTCGGGATAAATTAATTACCTCTTTTCCCTTTTATTTGCTTTTCAGTTAAATCGATTTCGTTGCTATTCTTAAATCCTTCATCAACATCTTGTATATTTTACCTGTTCATCATAAGCCCGCTTATAATTTTTTAACTCGATCAAATCTAAAGACTCGCTAAACTAAGTCGCGTTATCCGATAAAAGCGTATTTCCAAGTTTCCTAATCATGCTTTGATAACCACAACATGACTTGGAGCTCTGGTTGTTTAATTAAACGAATTTATGTTCACTCTTTCAAAATGTTACAAAGCACTGGTCAATTGCTAGATTCTTCATTCCGTCTTTCTTTATGAAAATTTTGCACACGCCTTACAGCGTGGTGAGTATTGATGGTTTTATAAACCCATGCTTGTTGGAATAAATAAATTAATATTTTTTGTAATCATTCTAGCTTCCTGCGGGGTACACCACAGTCCTTTGAATTGCCGCTCCTTGGGGTATAGAAGACTGCACAAAAACAACAAAAAAGAAAAATTGACAAGGCTGATATCACGTAACGGACATGATCTCAGCCATGTCAATTTCTCTTGTTTGTTTTTTTTTGTTGACGGCGTCATTGCACATAGCATAAATTTTGACGCCCAACGTGGGCCCGAAAAATTTATGCTACGTGCGGCCCGAAAAATTTATGCTACGTGTAGTGACATAAACAAAAAAAAACAAAAAAAAAAGAAAGAGAAATTGACCGGGCTCACTCGGTGGGTGGACGGGGTATAATATCTACAAAAATTAAATAAGGCCTGAAATAAAAATAAATTATTAACCGCTCTATACAACCTGTAGGAGAAATCCCCGCCTGCAGTTATACCTAAATAAAAAAAAAAAGGAAAGAACACGTTAACAAAAGAACTCTAATTAGCATAAAAAGAAAAAGAAACTTTACAATGGGCATTAACCCTGTTTAAGTGAGAATAAACCATATGTATTAGTATTTACTAGCTAGTGTATTTGTATGCCAGATTTCACAATTTCGTTTAGTAATCATAAATTTTGGCGCCCAACGTGGCCCGAAAAATTTATGCTACCTGCGGCTCGAAACATTTATGCTACGTGCGACTCGAAAAATTTATGCTACGTGTAGTGACATCAACAAAAAAAAACAAAGAAGAAAGAAAGAGAAATTGACCGGGCTCACTCGGTGGGTGGACGGGATATAATACCTACAAAAATTAAATAAGGCCTGAAATAAAAATAAATTATTAATCGCTCTATACAACCTGTAGGAGAAATCCCCGTCTGCAGTTATACCTAAATAAAAAAAAAACAAAGGAAATAACACATTAACAAAAAAACTTTAATTAGCATAAAAAGAAAAAGAAACATTACAATGGGCATTAACCTGGTTAAGCGTAATATAGTAATCCCATGGCAATAGATCCCAGCATCATAAATCATTTTTGTACATAGAATTAATTCGAGACCTGTATGAGCCCCAAACAGTAAAACTTAAGTGGACAGGGTCTCGACGCGAGCAGGAAAGAAACGCTCACCCACGTCTCTACGGTGTTGGATCTCTTATTCGCTCCTCGCACCGGAGCAGGCCAGATGAACCTGAGATACATAACGGGTGCAGCCTTCTATACCCCAAGGAGTGGCAATACAAGGGACTATCATGTCCCCAGAGGAAGTTAGAATGATTACGAAAAATATTAATTGATTTACACCGACAAGTACGGGGTTATAAAACCATCAATACTCACCACTCTGTATCGCATGCTCGAAATTTTCATACACAAAAACGGAACGAAGAATCTAGCAATTACGACGAGTGCTTTAACATTTTGAAAAGAAAGTGAACATAAATTCGTTTAATTAAACAACTAGAGTTCCAAGTCATGTTGTCGTTATCAAAGCGTGTTAGGAAACTTGGAAACACACTGTTTATCAGATAGTACGTGACCTTAGTTTGACAAGTCTAGATTCAACCCATAGAGAAGGCAATTATACGTTATCAGAATGTTTAACAAATTAAAGGATACCTAAAACAAGGTATTGACTTATTTAAATTTTATCAGAAACTTGTCGTTTCCAAGCAAATAGATTTGATCGAGGTAAAAAATTATAGTAAAGCGGGCTTATGATGAACAGGTAAAATATACAGGATGTTGATTGAAGGATTTAAGAATAGCAACGGAATTGATTTAACTGAAAACAAATTAAAGAGGCAATTAATTTATCCCGAAAATAAACGTAACAGGTGTTACGCATTATAAATGTGACATAGTTCTCCCCGTAGGAGAGCTATTATATAATTTTGTGGTGTAGACAGTTCACACGGTCCTGAAACGGACATAGTGTTTTCCTGACCAATCACGAGCTACGTAGAAAGGTGTTGTGCCTTTTCGGCCTTACACTTTATTTTAATATTTAAATTTAGCGAATTTTTAAGCCCAGCATTGGAAGTTTCCCTTTCCCATTTTAACTTAAGTTTCTACATTTAAAGTTTTTCACGAATCCTGGATATTAACCCCTGTCAATTGCATACGTTTATGTTTACAGGCTAAAACAATGCGACTGATTAGCACGCCTAGTGTAGAAACGTAAAAATAGTGGGGTTAATAAAGTTGGTAAGAACGAGTATCTTAAAAGAAGGGACTTACACTTTATTTTAATATGTAAATTTAGCAAATTTTTAAGCCCAGTCTGGGAAGTTTTACTTTCCCATTCTTAATTTAAGCATCACGATTATAGTTTTATACGAATCCGGGACATTAACCCCTGTAAACCGCATATGATTATGTTTGCAGGCTAAAATAATGCGACTGACTTGAAAAACGTAAAAAAAGTAGGGTTAATATAGTTGGTAAAAACGAGTATCTTAAAAGAAGGGCGTTTGATGAGTTCGGACATGTGCGGTTAAGTTTTGGCAAAGTGATTTCTGTACCTTCTCCCCAACCGACAAACTATGTGTTTCGTTTCAAAATTATAAAATTTGGAAAAGCTGATAAGTCGGACTTGAGATGCCGAAACAGTCTTGCCCTTTAGTAAAACCAGGTAAGTTCCTGGCTTATTTTAGTCTTCACCTGGTGGCTACTCGTACAACCAAATTTGTGGATGTAATACTTTACATTCGGGGTCATGCATGATTGACGACGTGAGGGAAGCTTTAGAGAGTGAGAGAGAGAGAGAGGATTGAGGAGGGTGGGAGGGCGGAGAAGAGGGAAAGGGAGATGGGTGAGGGAGGAAGAGAGGAGATAGAGAGAGAAATAATTTTTATTGATACTTTTGCACCAAACGGCCATTGACCGAAGAGAGAGAGTGAGAAAGCGAGCGAGGGAGGGAGAGAGAGAGAGAGAAAGAAATAATTTTTATTGATACTTTTGCACCAAGCGACCATTGACCGAAGTCTTACAGCCTTATTTTACCGAATTTGTATGCTTATAACAAAGGTTGTGTTGACAAGTTAGAAAGAACGAGCCGCCATGCCAGGATGCATTTTGAATACGACTACCTTACGTTGAAGTACAGGTGCGAATGTTTTTCCCCGTCAATCCTTTACCTAATTTATTTACCTTAGACATTGCCAGGGGAAACTGGACCAGGTCGGGCTAGGAAAACAAAAGTACGGGAGTGGGCAGGACCAAAAAAAAACAAAGAAAAACCCCAAACAAAAAAATCGCTTAAAACTAAAGGAAAATTCGTTACGAAAATAAATAAAACCAGAGAAAAAAGAAACTCCAAAATAATAAAAAAAAAAACTCTCATCCGACTCGCAGGACCAATAGAGGTAACGATCGGTCTACTCGAAAAAGCGACTCAAGACACTTGGAACTCAAACCTGCAACCTTGGGCATACCAACTACGCCAAGGAGCTGCTTATACTTAGGACACTACATTTGGTTTTTCAATGGCCCACCCGAAGGTACTACATTGGCCAGAAAGCGAGTTTTTAACCCGGAATTTTTTTTTAAATTTTGTTAAACCCTTGCTGTTCCAGGCAAGGTAGGGATCTTTAATGTGCATGACAACACACATACGGGACTTCCATTTTATTTCATCCGAACGAGGGCGTATTTTGTTACACTTATGCGAGCATATTTACCCACCATTGTTATATTTTCTACAGATCATGTTCACCAGGTGATGCAACCGCTGTCTAAGTCAAATTTGCATGCACATTCTGGAAAAAAACAAATTACTTGCGTGAGGTGTATCTCGAAACTTAATCAGGGTCCAGCACGTGGTTGGATTGGCGTCGCCGTGGATCAATGTAGTAAGCGTAAGACTACGGATCCCAAGGTCCTGGGTTCAAATCCTGACACGGCCGACTGCTTGAAAAATGGCAGGTGAACATTTTTCACAAAAATTACGCCCTCGTTCGATGAGAGGTTAAATGAAAGTCCCGTGTGTGAGTGTTTTCATACACGTTAAAGATCTCTACCTTAGCTGGAACAGCAAGGGTTCGACAAAATTCTAAATTTCCAGGCATCAAAAAACTCTCCTCCTGGCCAATGTAGTACCTTCGGGTGGAGCATTGGAAAAAAAATCACATGTAAGGTTGGATTGGGTTTGGTTATGCCATGTTAAACATCAAATTTGCTATCCGTCCTAAACTTCTATTGCACTCGTATGGAGTTGGAGGGAAGATAGGTAACGGGTACGATAGAGGCAAGGTACAGGAAACCTACATACCTGTTTCTAAAAAAACATTCCACTCAGATAGTTGTTGCTTAGTCCATCTCTCGTGGCTTAATCTCCGCTTTTGACACTCGCGCACCTCCGCATTCCTTCAGCGCAGACGCGACTGTCAGCGACGACGGAAGTTAGTGTTATTAATTTAAAAATATAAACTTCGATTCGTATCGCCTAAACATGCATTTATAAATTTTTAAATTGTAATTGAGGAATTTTATCAACAATCAGTACAAAAATTTTTTTAATAAAATAAAAAGGAACAATTCTAATAAAACTATCTACTTATACTTAATAGTCGTCTTTGACCGTTTAACCACGGCATTAAATCCGTTATGCTTATCGGCTGTATACTGCACTATTCTTCTCGATCCATCAGGTTCTACAAGACTATATTGCCCTTTAACGTCATCACCATCGCGAGTTTCCCATTGAGTTTTGATATCGTGAGTGTGCAAGTCGGATACTGCGTAGTCGAAGTGGTAATTAGGATGAGCCTGAAATTAAAAAGAAACGTTAGCAGAAAGTCTTAAACTATTGCGTTCTTGAGGTTGCTAAAGCCGCCTTGTTGTGCTTCAAATGGCAAACTAGTTAATAATTAGTCGTATAGGATTTTTTTGTTAAGGTATTTATGGCATCATGCAGAGGAATTCCCTGAGAGTATGTGGGGAAATAGTTTTTATGTATTTCGTGAGAAAATAATGTTAAACATAATTTCCACGGTTGTTGTCGTCGACCAATGAGATAGTGCTACGTATAAGCGAGTGGTTTACAAGTTGGAAACTAGCGGCCATGATTCATTCTGAACGCGACTACCCTACTCCCTGTATGTTTGTTGTGGTTTGTTTGGTATTTTTCTTAATTTTCTTTGGGAATTAAACCACTCATAGTTTTTAAAATCATCTTTATTTACGTTTCGATCCATGACCTAGGATCGTTGTCAAAAATTAAAAAAAAAGCGATTTCCCTACCCTGAAAAACCGCGGCAGTACAGCTTTAGTACTGAGTTTTGTCTGTTAAATTGCTATACGTCACTCAAAAGTGCCCAATGTAACCCAAAATTGTTACAATATAAACAAATTGGTAATGGGTAAACAAATGAAATCATACGATTAATTATTAACTAGAATTTTGGAAAGGCATTCGGAACCTAACTCGGTGGGTGTCTTGTAATATCTTTAAATTGTTTTGGGTTAGCTTATGTATAGTGTTTAGTAGCAATTGTTTTAACGCAATGTAGTAAAATATGGCGGTTATATTTAAAAATCGAATGTGTTCTGTTTAGCTAAGGTTTGTTTTTTTATTCTTTTTTTCAATTAATCAGACTTTTTGTTAAGTCCAGGACTTTATAAACTTTTAGTTTAATACTAGGAATAGGGAATTTTAATCCGAATTTCCCCCATCTTTAACTTAAGTAGTGTAAATTAGGTGCTTACACATAAAATTGCGGTTTCCAAGTTCCACATACGGTAGGGAAATAAACTACAATTTGTATGGATTTCGTCAAATATTCATTTTATGCCTTGAGAATGTGTTGCTGTCGCCCTAACCAATGAGAGTGCTTGATGGTGGTGCGAAAGCACGTATCTGGGAAACTTTATCCTGAACTATTTGATCGTATCGATGTGAACAGTTAGTGCGTGAAACGCAGTGAAGTTTGACAATTCCTACAGTCTTTTAAATTACCTTAATTATCTTTTCTGTTCCCTAAAGTTGTAAGTTCAATAGCCAACTTCACTACGAAGAATTTGAAGAAAAACAAAACATTCGGACTTAAAAAACCCATTGAACATTTAGACGCCAGCATCAGGTTTTCCGAGAATCAAAGAATGCAAAGCTTACCTTAAACTACGACTTTTAATCAAAGGTGCTTGTTTATTTAAAAGCTGCCTTTGATTGATTGCATTTAAATTTGTGCAAGTTGCGCCATCTGCTGAATCACGGTTGGTACTAAATGTTTATTTTTAACCGTTATGTGTGATTTTGAATTAAGATTGCAAGTGCCAATACGTTAAAATTTAAATTTGATAATAAACAAAGTCTGTGGTCAATAGAATTTAACTTTGTGTAAGACCGATTGAAGTTTTTGCAGCCGATCCATATTCTAAGTTATAAGCATTGGCTGTTAACGTAATTCATGGCATAAGGTAAAGCATTTTGCATGGTCTAGGATGTAGTCGTAAATATTTACTTTTAATGTTAATGTCGATTGTAGAATATTTTACGGATCTTTGAAAGATTTTGTATTACTGAATCTTTAGCTTTTACGCTACGTCAACACATAGTATTGGAATTAACGTGTTTGTTATTTTTTCGACATGAATAGACGCACTTTTTTTAAATATGAGTTCAGTTACGATCAGCTATGACACGCAATGGTTGCTTAAAATTAAGAATTGGGCCAATGCGATGGGCCGAGAAGAGCCACTTACATTTTCGTTTAGATATTTTAAATCATGCGGCAGTGGATCGAATAAATATAAGAATGCATTATCGCTCATTTGCAAATCCAGTTGATTTTGTTAAACATCGAAATATAAAATAAATACAAATGCAGTTTGGCGAAATCTGCAACTGCTTTTTTACCTCAACGTAAGTTTCAGTATTAATTGTGGGACATATTTTATTTTACTTAACTTGTAACATGCATTTTTCAATCATTGGATAGCCAGTTTCTATTTCTTATACTCGTTAAATTCATCGTGTTTTGTTTAAAAGCAAAAGTAATTCCCCTGTTTTGCAGCTCCGACCTCGAGTAGGTTATAAATTAATAGTTAAATTGTAGGATTACAATGTAATATGTCAAAAATATGTCAAGGTGCCCTCGTGGGCTTGCTAATTCTGCTGGAAATTTTTTTAATAGGGCTCAACTAGAGTGGTTGTGGTTTGGTCAGTGTGCTTTTAGTGCGTGACCTTACTACCGCCCTCACCTTTCATTCCTCAGCTTTTTACGGCGCTACTAAAATTGGAAGATCCATGTAATGAAATGAGAATTCGTACCACGGCTTCCTGAAAACTTGACGAAAATGTAAGTGACAATCTGTTGGCATTGTATTTGATGTAGAAATCGTAAAATTTGTTATGTAAGGGTTTAGGGGTATTTAATTTATAGTAATTGACTCCCGAACAGAAGTTGTAATAATTTGCACCCATATTTGGGCGTTGGATGAAACATAATAATCTATATTTATAAGTGACTTTTCCAATCTCATTAAAGGAAAACGGATATGTTCAAACGTAGTATTCGGAATGTTTGTTTCTGTGTTGTTCTACTTGCCACCGGTAGGTATAATTAATCTCGTTGAACAGGTTGTAATCTAGCACTGTCTTTGCAGTTTTATGATAGCTGAGAGCGTACGTTAAACTACAAATGGATAATGTACTTTGCGACTTCGTCCGTTTATTATTTTTTGTACTTTTGGGAGGTTTTAGCCTATTGAACAAATTAAGAAACTAGTTTTATGGACCGAAGCGTTAGACGCTTAACTAATTTAGTACGACTGAGTATGCTTTTTACAATTAAGAAAAACTCTCTCCTTTATTCATTGCAATATTGCCGCTCTTTAGCCTGGTAATTTGTCCTTCGTTGAATGCAGTACACAACAGTGAGCGTCATGCTTCATGCACTACCGACTATAATACAAAACTTCTACAGACGGAGGTGAATTTCCATTTAATTTTAATTAGATTCACTTTGCATTTTGTTAATAGCGTGGGACAATAATACATTGTTATATCTGTGTTGTGTAATTACATTGTTTTGTGTTTGTACAGAAACTAACTTTTGTCTTTGTTAGAAATTAGGAATTTTTATCGTGTTCTTGTTTTGTAGGTTTTTCGTTTGTTGAGATCGACAAATTTTCTATTTACAGTGGTTGCACGGGTCTGCAAATTTGTTTATTTCAAGTTTGTGTATTTCTATTACTAAAGGGCGGCATTAGTAGTCAAGAACTAGCTCGCATGCGGCTTACAATTTGCTGAATCTCTGTGCGAAGTTGAATCTTATTTCAAAGAAGACATATTACGAAAGCCAGCCGTATTCTAACTAGATCTTCGTTTCGAATTAGAAGCAGCTTTTAAATTTCCTTAAATCGTTTTAATGGGAGAAATTCAAAATCTTGGTTTGTTGCTTATTTTGAAGCAAGTATTCATATTTAAAGGCTATCTAACATACAAACACCCTGTATTGTTGCAGTATATACAGGAACTTTGAAAATAGTGCACTTCAAATTCATCACCGTTTACTCTGAAGAAGACATTACAAAAGGCAACCGAATTCTAACCAGATCTTCGTTTGGAATTGGAATCGGCCTTTAAATTTCTTTAAATCGCTTGTTATTGGAAGAAATTCCGGAACTTTGTTTTGTTGCTTACTTTGAAGAAAGTATTCAATTTTAAAGACTATCTAACATATGAACATCCTGTATGTTGCAGTATATACAGGAACTTTAAAAATAGTGTACTTCAAATTCATCACCTCTTACTCGGAGGAAGACATTACAAAAGGTATCCGAATTCTAACCGGATCTTCGTTTGGAATTGTAATTTGCCTTTAAATTGTTTTAAATCGTTTGTTATTGAGAGAAATTTTATAGCTTGGTTGCTTATTTTGAAGAAAATATTCATATTTAAAGGCTATCTAACATACGAACACCCTGTATTGCCGCAATATATACAGGAAGTTTAAAAATATTTTACTTCAAATTCATTGCCGCTTACTCCGAAGAAGACATTACGAAAGGCAACCGAATTCTAACCAGATCTTCGTTTGGAATTGGAATCAACCTTTAAATTTCTTCGTACTCCAAAGAAGGCATATTGCGAAAATTCTAACCAGATTTTTGTTTGGAATTAGAATCTACCATTAAATATCTTTAAATCTTTTGTCGTTAGGAGAAATTTCGAAACTTTGTTTTGTTACTTATTTTCAAGAAGTATTCATTTTTAATGGTTATCTAACATACGAACACCCTCTATTGCTCCTGTATATACAGGGACTTTACTAAAATAGTGTACTTTACATGCGTCACTTCTTACTCCAAAGAAGACATTACAAAAGTTAACCGTATTCTAACCAGATCTTTGTTTGGAATTAGAATCAACCATTAAATTTCTTTAAATCGTTTGATACTGGAAGAAATTCCGAAACTTGGTTTTGTTGCTAATTTCGAAGAAAATATTCATACGAATACCCAGTCCGGCTTCTGTATGTACAGGGACTTTACTAAAATAGTGCATTTCAAATGCACCACTTCCTACTTCCAAGAAAACGCTAAGAAAGGCAACCAAATTCTAACCAGAGCTTCGTTTGGAATTGGTGTCATTCTTTAAATTTCTTTAAATCGTTTGTTATTGGGAGAAATTCCGCAATTTGGTATTGTTGCTTATTTTGAAGAAAGTATTCGATTGTAAAGGCTATCTAACATATGAACACCCTGTATTGCTATTGCATAGACAGGGACTTTACTGAAGTAGTGCATTTTAAATGTGTCACCTCTTACTCCAAAGAAGACAATACGAAAGTCAACCATATTCTAACCAGATCTTCGTTTGGAATTAGAATCGATCGTTAAATTTCTTTAACTCATTTGTTACTGGAAGAAATTCCGAAACTTGGTGCTGTTGCTAATTTCGAAGAAAATATTCACTTTTAAAGGCTTTATCTAACATTCGAACACCCTGTATTGCTCCTGTATATACAGAGACTTTAAATGCATCATCTCTTACTCCAAAGAAGACATTACGAAAGTCGGTCGAATTCTAACCATATCTTTGTTTGGAATTAGAATCAGCCTTTAAATTTTTTTAAATAGTTTATAATTGGAATAAATTCCGAAACTTAGTTTTGTTGCTTATTTTCAAGAAAGGCTTTATGTAACATATGAACTCCCTGTATTGCTTTAAAAATAGTGCACTTCAAAGAAGACATTACGAAAGTCAGTCGAATTCCAACCAGATCTTCGTTTGGAATTCGAGTCAACCTTTAAATTTCTTTAAATCGTTTGTTATTGGAAAAAATTCCGAAACTTTGTTTTGTTGCTTATTTTGAAAGAAGTATTCATTTTTAAAGATTTTATCTAACAGGAATGTCTTGTATTGTTCCTGATACAGGGACTTTATCAAATCTGTACATTTTAAATTAATTTTTTGGGTTGTGTATTCATCTGCGAGTTTGTTTGTACTTTGTATTTTCCATGGCAAACGTTGTTGTTTGTAGTTACTCCCTGGCAAATATTTCATTGTAGGTTATATCCTGAAGAATAGTTTCTAGTCTTAGCGTGAATATTTTACAATCGGCACGGAACGTTCAGTTGTTACAAAACTTCCACATTTCACATACATAAACATTTTGTACTGCACAATTCATACTCGTATATTTGCCCTATGACTTTGAAAGTACCAAACAGGGTTTGTTTCGCCTGTGGATGTGATTTTCATGGTGTTTCGTTCCAGTTTGTGAAGCTGTCAAACTGTTTTTTGGTACTTGTGTCTCGATATAAGCAGCCAAAGAACCTAAGGGCATGCATTTACTAGTAACTTGAAAAAAACAGGTTCTTGTAAAATAGCGACATTACTTAAAACATAATGTGTGAGACAGCCCAAGGCTAAGGAAGTGCGACGATCACCATATTAACCTCGGCAACTTTTGAGGTTAATTAATTACATCGAGATTGCATTTCCTTCCTTTACCTGTGGCGTTTGTATTTGAAATTTCACTTCCACTCGCAATTAAAATTTGCTATTATTCGTGTGGGTATTTAATACTTTTGCATGTGTTTTTGTTTGATTATATCGATACAACAACGAGTTACATATAAAATAGGACGATACAAATAGGGGAATTGGCCGACACTTTCCTTATTCCATATAGCAGAAAAATTAAACAGTTGGCGCAGAAAAAGAAGGTGCGTCTAATCAGCCAAAAAAGGAAATTGATTTGCTTTTACGATTTACTTACGTAGTGGTCACCGTGCTCTTCCTCCTGATGTTTTCCAACATCTCCAAGGCCAATTTCATTACCTCCGTAGTTTTCTATAGTGCCGTGGTGTTCGTATTCATTATCGAAACTTCCAAGATGTCCATATTCTTCACCACCTCCTTGAGTTATGACAACCGCAACGATTGTGGCGATGCATATCTAGAAAACGCATACTTTAGGAATGGATTATAGACGTTAGTTTTTTGTTTCAGACTTTACGAATGAATTGTAGATGTTTTTTCTTTTGTTTGGAACAAGGTTATATACAGGTTTTACTTTAAGGTTGTATAACCTCGTGTGTATAACCACAAAGGCTTAAACGTCGAAGATTTTTATTTGAAAAAATATGAGCAATGGGTTAAATGAATTCAATCAGAACGGTTATTTTCTACAAGAGAAATTTACGCATGCTAAGGTGTAGCAAAGTAGCTCGATTTATAGGACAAACTTCTGTTAAATTAACGGTTTGATAATTTAAAAACCAGTCTTTGGTTTTTGAAAGCTGGCTAAAATTGACTTTTAGGTTGGTTAGTTTCTGGTAACCTATTTAAAATAATGAACTAATTAATTAAATTAATTTTAAAATGGCCTGTGATTTTTGAAAGTTGTCTAAGGTAAACTTTTTATTTGATCGATAATTTATCTGGTTTGTAGTTATTGATAAATTAATTTTAGAATCGGTCTTTGATTTTTGAAAACGACTTAGAATTGATCAAAGTTTTCTGTGATTTTGAAAATGCCTTAAGGTTGACCAATTTGATTGATAATTTTTCAAGGTTAAATTAATTTTTGAAAGCAGCCTGGGGTCGACTTTGACAGTTGACTTACTGATCGACAATTTTTCCGGGTTGTAATTAAATCAATAGATCGATTAATTAATTTAATTTTAAAATTGGGCTGTGATTTTAAAAGTTGCCTAAGCTTGACCAATTTGATCGATAATTTTTCTGGATTGTAGTTAAATAAAAAATTAATTTTAAAATGGCTTAGGGTTAACCAATTTCATCGATAATTTTTCTTGGTTGTAATTAGATTAATGAAATAATTAACTAAAGTGATTTTATAATCGGCCAGTGATTTTGAAAATTGCCCAAGGTTGACCAATTTGATTGATAATTGCTATGGATTGTAATTATATTAATGAATTTATAATTTAAAATCAGTCTGATTTTTGAAACTTGCCTTAGATTGACTTTTTGAAGCTTAGCTATTTTGATCGATCATTTTTCTAGGTTGTTAATTTAACAAACTAAAAACGGCCAGAGGTTGACTTGCAAAGTTGACTTATTTGATCGATAATTTTTCCAGGTTGTAATTAAATTAATGGATCGATTAATTAATTTAATTTTAAAATCAAGCTGTGATTTTTGAAACTTGCCTAAGATTGACTTTTTGAAGCTGGACCAATTGAATCGATAATTGCTTTGGGTTGTACTGAAATTAATAAATTAATTTTAACATCAGTTTGTGATTTCCGCAAATGACCTAGGATTGGCCGATCGATAATTTTTCTGGGCTGTAATTAAATTAATGAAATAACTAACTACATTAATTTTAAAATCAGCTTGTGATTTTGAAAATGCCTAAGATTGACGAATTTGATCGATAATTGTTCTGGGTTTTAATTAAATTAATAAATTATTCTGATATCAGTCTGTGATTTTTGAAAACAGCCTAGGGTCGATCCATATCTCCAATATTTTTTTTATTATAATTAAATTAATGAACTTTTAATTTGATCGATATTTTATTTGCGTTGTAGTTATTGATAATTAATTTTTTTAATAAGTCTTTGATTTTTGAAAACTGTCTAGAATTGATCGAGTTTTCTGTGATTTTGAAAATGCATTAAGGTTGCCTAATTTGATCGATAATTTTTATAGATTAAATTAATTTTAAAATCAGTGTGATTTTTTAAAGTAGCCTGGGGTCGACTTTGATAGTTGACTTATTCGATAATTTTTCCGGCTTGTAATTAAATCAATAGATTGATTAATTAATTTAATTGTAAAATCGGGTTGTGAATTTTTAAAAGTTGCTTCCAAGTTGATCGATAATTTTTCAAGACTGTAGTTAAATAAAAAAATTAATTTTAAAATCAGTTTGTGATTTTTGAAAATGGCTTAAGGTTAACCGATTTCATCGATAATTTTTCTTTGTTGTAATTAGATTAATGAAATTATTAACTAAAGTGATTTTATAATCGGCCAGTGATTTTGAAAATGGCCTAAGGTTGACCAATTTGATTGATAATTATATTAATGCATTGATTAATTAAATTTAAAATCGGTCTGTGGTTTTTGAAACTTGCCTTAGATTGACTTTTTGAAGCTTTACCAATTTGATTGATAATTTTTCTAGGTTGTAGTTAATTTAACAAACTAAAAACGGCCTGGGGCTGACTTGGAAAGTTGACTTATTTGATCGATAATTTTCCAGGTTGTAATTAAATTAATGGATCGATTAATTTAATTTTATAATCTAGCTGTGATTTTTGAAACTTGCCTAAGATTGACTTTTTGAAACTTGACCAATTGAATGGATAATTTCTCTGGGTTGTTATTGAAATTAATAAATTAATTTTAACATCAGTTTGTGATTTCTATAAATGGCCTAGGATTGACCGGTTTCATTGATAATTTTTCTGGGCGGTAATTAAATTAATGAAATAACTAACTACATTAATTTTAAAATCAGCTTGTGATTTTGAAAATGGCCTAAGGTTGACCAATTTGATCGATAATTTTTCGAAGTTAAATTAATTTTAAAATCAGTGTGTGATTTTTGAAAACAGCCTGGGTTCGACTTTGACAGTTGAGTTTGATCGATAATTTTTCCGGGTTGTAATTAAATCAATAGATTAATTAATTTAATTTTAAAATCGGGCTGTGATTTTAAAAAGTTGCCTCCAAGTTGATCGATAATTTTTCTAGACTGTAGTTAAATAAAAAATTAATTATAAAATCAGTCTGGTGATTTTAAAAAATGGCCTTGGGTTAACGGATTTCTTCGATAATTTTTCTTGGTTGTAATTAGATTAATGAAATAATTAACTAAAGTGATTTTATAATTGGCCAGTGATTTTGAAAATGGCTAAGGTTGACCAATTTGATTGATAATTATATTAATGCATTGATTAATTAAATTTAAAATCGGTCTGTGGTTTTTGAAACTTACCTTAGATTGACTTTTTGAAGCTTGACCAATTTGATCGATAGTTTTTCTAGGTTGTAGTTAATTTAATAAACTGAAAACGGCCTGGGGTTGATTTTGAAAGTTGACTTATTTGATCGATAATTTTCCCAGGTTGTAATTAAATCGATGCACCGATTAATTAATTTAATTTTAAAATCGAGCTGTGATTTTTGAAAGTTGCCTAAGATTGACTTTTTGAAACTTGACCAATTGAATCGATAATTTCTCTGGGTTGTAGTGAAATTAATAAATTAATTTTAACATCAGTTTGTGATTTGTGCAAATTGCCTACGATTGACCGATCGATAATTTTTGTGGGCTGTAATTAAATTAATGAAATAGCTAACTACATTAATTTTAAAATCAACTTGTGATTTTGAAAATGGCCTAAGATTGACCAATTTGATCGATAATTGTTCTGGGTTGTAATTAAATTAATTTTAAAATTAGCTTATGATTATCAAAGGCTTTCTAAGATTACCTTTTTTAAAGCTTGACCAATTTGATCGATAATTTTTCTTGATTATAGATAAATTAATAAATTATTCTGAAATCAGTCTGTGATTTTTGAAAACCGCCTAGGGTCGATCGATATCTCCAATTATTTTTTTTGGTTGTAATTAAATTTATGAACTGATTAATTAAATTAATTTCACAATCAGCTTGTGATTTTTGAAAGTTGTCTAAGGTTGACTTTTTATTTGATCGATAATTTATCTGGGTTGTAGTTGTTGATAAATTAATTTTAGAATCGGTCTTTGATTTTTGAAAACGGCCTAGAATTAATCGAAGTTTTCTGTGATTTTGAAAATGCCATAAAGTTGACCAATTTGATCGATAATTTTTCGAGGTTAAATTAATTTTAACATCAGTGTCTGATTTTTGAAAGCAGCCTGGGGTCGACTTTGACAGTTGACTTACTTGGTCGATAATTTTTCTGCATTGCAATTAAATCAATAGATTGATTAAATAATTTAATTTTAAAATCGAGCTTTGATTTTTAAATGTTGCCTCCAATTTGATCGTTAATTTTTCTGGATTGTAGTTAAATAAAAAATTAATTTTAAAATCAGTCTGTGATTTTTGAAAATGGCCTAGGGTTAACCGATTTTATCGATAATTTTTCCTGGTTTTAGTTAGATTAATGAAATAATTAACTAAAGTGATTTTATAATCGGCCAGTGATTTTGAAAATAGCCTAAAGTTGACCAATTTGATCGATAATTGTTGTGGGTTATAATTATATTAACGAATTAATCCATCTGTGATTTTTGAAACTTGCCTTAGATTGATTTTTTGAAGCTTAGCCAATTTGATCGATAATTTTTCTATGTTGTTAATTCAACAAACTAAAAACGGCCTGGGGTTGACTTTGAAAGCTGACTTATTTGATCGATAATTTTTCCATGTTGTAATTAAATTAATAGATTGATTAATTAATTTAATTTTAAAATTTAGGTGTGATTTTTGAAAGTTGCCTAAGACTGACTTTTTGAAAGTTGACCAATCGGATCGATCATTTCTCTGGGTTGTAGTGAAATTAATAAATTAATTTTAACATCAGTTTGTGATTTCTGCAAATGGTCTGGAATTGACTGATTGAATCGATAATTTTTCTGGGCTGTAATGAAATTAATAAAATAACTAGCTACATTAATTTTAAAATCAGCTTGTGATTTTGAAAATGGCCTAAGATTGACCAATTTGATTGATAATTTTACCACGTTGTAATAAAATTTTGGATCGATTAATTAATTTAATTTTAAAATCGAGCTGTGATCTTTGAAAGTTGTCTAAGATTGACTTTTTGAAGCTTGACCCTGGATCGATAATTTCTCTGGGTTGTAGTGAAATTAATAAATTAATTTTAACATCAGTTTGTGATTTCTGCATATGGCCTAGGATTGACCGATTGATAATTTTTCTGGGCTGTAATTAAATTAATGAAATAACTAAATGCATTAATTTTAAAATCAGCTTGAAAATTTCCTATTGACCAAAATGATCGATATTTTTTCGAGTTGTAATTAAATTCACTTTAAAATCACCTTGTGGCTATTGAAGGCTTTCTACGATTACCTTTTTTAAAGCTTGACCAATTTGATCGATAATTTTTTTGACTATATATAAATTAATAATTATTCTGAAATCAGTCTGTGATTTTTGAAAACGACCTAGGGTTGATCGATATCTTCGATAATTTTTCTTGGTTGTACTTAAATTAACGGATTGATTATTTTAATTTATTTTAAAATCAGCCTGTGATTATTGAAAGCTGTCTTTTGGAAAATTGACCAATTTAATCGATAATTTTTTTGGATTTTTGTTAAATTAACAAGTTAATTTTAAAATCAGTCTGATCTTCGAAAACTGTCAAGGTTTGACAGATTTTATCGATAATTTTTCTGCGTTGTAAGTAAGTTGATGGATCGATTAATTAAATTATTTTAAATGAGCCTGTGATGTTTGAAAGTTGCTTGGAATTGAATTTTTAAAGCTTGACCAATTTGATCAATAATTTTGCTAAGTTGTAGTTAAATTAATAAATTAATTTTGAAATCAATCTTTAATTTCTTAAAACGGCGTAGGGTTGGCCAATTTTATTGATAGTTTTCTGGATTGTAGTTAAATTAGTGGATTGGTAATTCAATTGATTTTTTAATCAGCTGGTGATTTTTGAAAATTGCGTAAGATTAACTTTTTGAAGCTTGACTGATTTGATTGTAGTTAAATTAATACATTAATTTTTAAATCAGTCTGTGATTTTTTAAAATGGTCTGGGGTTGACCGATAAGTTTTCTGGGTTATAATTAAGTTAATTTTAAAATCGGCTATGGTTTTGAAGGTTGCTTAAGATTGACCAATTTGATCGATAATTTTTCGTGGGTGTAGTAAAATAATTAATTAATTTTGAAATCAGCTTTTGATTTGTGCGAGCAACCTGGTTGATCGATTTAATCTATTAGTTTTCCGGATTGTAATTAAAATAATCGATTGAATTATTAAATTAATTTTTTAAATCAGCCTGTTATTTTTGAAAATGACGTTAATTGATTTCATCAATAATTTTTCTGGGTTTTATTAAATTGATGGATCAATTAATTTTAAAATTCGCCTGTGGTTTTCGAAAGTTACCTACGACTTTTTTAAGCTTGACCAATTCGATCGACAATGGCTTGTAGTTAAATTAATTTTAAAATCAGTCGGTAATTTTTCAGTATGGTCTAGAATTGACCGATTTGATCGATACAATTTCTGGGTAGCAATTAAATTAATGGATCAATCATCTAAATTAATGTTAAAATCGATCTGTGGCTTAAAAAAACGACTTAAGCTTGACCGATTTCATCGATAATTTTTCTAGGTTGTAATTAAATCGATGGATCGATTAATTAAATTTATTTTAAAATCAGCTTGTGATTTTTGAAAGTTACCTAAGATTAATCTTTTTCAGTTTGACCAATTTGATCGATAATTTTTCTGGGTTGTAGATAAACTAGTAAATTGTGGTATTTTGAAAAGAACCTATAGTTGACTGATTTTAACGATAAGTTTTGTGGATTGTACGTAAATTGATGGATTGATTAATGAATTTGATTTTAAAATCATACTGTGATTATTCAAAGCAGCCTAAGGTTGACTTTTTGAAGCTTGACTAATTTGATCGATAATTTTTCCAGATTGTCATTTTATTAATGGAATAATTAACTAATTTAATTTTAAAAACAGCCTGTAATTTTTGAAAATGACCTAAGGTTGACCAGTTTGTTCGATAATTGTTGTAGTTATAATTAAATTAATAGATTGATTAATTAAATCAATTTTTAAATCGGCCTGTGGTTATTGAAAATTGCTTAAGACTGACTAATTTGAGCGATAAATTTCTAAGCTGTACTTAAATTGATAAATTAATATTAAAATCTGTGCAATTTTTGAAAACGGCCTAGGGTTGATGGATTTGATCGATAATTTTTGTGGGTTGTAGTTAATAATTAATTTTAAAATCAGCGTGTGATTTTTGAAAACGATTTGAGATGAACGATTTGATCGATTCGTTTTCTGGGTTGTAAGTAAATTAATGGATTGATTAATAAATTAGTATTAAAATCTGACTGTGATACATGGATCTTTAATTTTCTGATTTGTAATTAAAATCGGTTAATTAAATTAATTGTAGAATATACCTGTGATGTTTGAACGTTTCCTAAGATTGAGTTTTTGAAGCTTGGTCAATTTGATCGATAATTTTCTAGATTGTAGTTAAAATAACTTTAAAATCATACCGTGATTTTTTGAAACAGCTTACGGTTAACTGAGTTGATTGATAAGTTGTAACTAAAATAATGGAATAATTAACTAAATTAACTTTTAAATCAGCCTGTGATTATTGAAAACGACCTAGGGTTGACCAATTTTATCGATAATTTGTCTAGGCTATAATTAAATTAATAAACGATCAATTTTAAAATTGACTTACCATTTTGGAAAACTACTTAAGCTTGGGTTTTTTAAGATCGACTAATTTGATCGATAATTTTTCTGAATTGTAATTAAATTAATGAATTGCGATTCTTGTAAACTGCCTAATATTAACTTTTCGAAAGTTGACTAATTTGATCGATAATTTTTCTGGTTTGTAATTAAACGAATGGAATAATTAACTGAAATCAGCCTGTGATTTTTTATAACAGCCTAAAATTGACTGTGATATAAATAGAATGATTAATTAATTAATTAGTTATTAAATACGTTAAAATTAATTTAATAGAAAATTTTAATCGTTTGACTGATTTAAAAACGAGGCTTTAATTTTTGGAAATGATACTTAATTTTAACTGGTTATTTTAATAATGATAATTACTTACGTGAAAGCATAACATGGCAAAGACACGAAGAAGATTCTTCTAGAAACTAAGATTCACAAACTGTTTATTCCATCCTCTGTAAATATCATTATATACTTGCAATCTGTGAAAGGTGTCCCTGCTACATTTAAATTTCCACTTCTACAATTTTTGTACGAGCTCCCAAGCTTTCGCTGCAAGTAAAGTAATTAATTGTTAGGTTATGCAATTGTTATCACTTGTTACTTGTTATTCTTAACAAGGTGCTCTTTCGACGCATGGTTAATTAGATGTGCGTTGACGCGTTTAAAATTAATTGGGTATTGTTGGTGTTGTGTGAAGTGATTTCAAGGGAAAAGCAAAATGCGAAATAGAATACAATATACGATTTAATAAAAATCTCAGAATGTGTAGCCACGAAAAAATGAAGTATAAAACACGAAAATATTGAAATTTAAGAATATAAAAATACGAGAACGCCAGAACATGAAAACAAAAAAATATGAAAATAAGAAAGTGCTATAAAACGAAAATAGAACGAAAATACGAAAAAACGTATTTAAAAGAAGTCAAAAATATGAAAAACAAAGCTAGAAATTCCAAAATTTGGAAGCAAAATACTGAAACACGAAAATGAAATACAAATACACGAAAATACGAAAAAACGTATTTCAAAGAAGTCGAAAATATGAAAAATAAAGTCAGAAATTCCAAAATATGAAAGAAAATTCTGAAGCACGAAAATTAAGAACACAAAAAAACGGAAATATGAAAATTTCAAAATAAACAAATCAAGAAAAATGAAATACAAATAGACGAAAATACGAAAATGTTAAAATTCGAAAATATGAAAACACGAAAAAATAAACAATACAAAAAATATCTAAATATGGTAATTCAAATATATGGAAACTCTCAAATATTAAAATAGAAGAATACTAAAATATGAGAAGACAAAAACTGGAATACGAAATCCCGAACTGCGACCGTCCAAAGAACACGAAAATTACAAAAATCGGAAACACGAAAATTCGAAATTTGATAAAAAATATAAAAATCCACGAAATGAAAATACGAAACATGAAAACCCGAAGGTGCGAAAATACAAAACACATAAATACAAAAATCGAAAGTTCGAAAATCTCAAAGTTTGAAAATACAAAAAACAGAAATCAGAAAATATGAAAATACGAAATCAAGAAAATGCAAAATATATGAAAATGCGAGAACACAAATACTAGAACTTAAAAACCCGAAAAACAAAAACCGGAAATACAACAATTTCAAAATATGAAAAATTATCCAAAGAACGAGAAAATACGAAACCCCAGAAATAAGAAAATTCCGCAAAATGAAACACAATAACACGAAAATATGAAATCTGAAAATACAAAGAAAAATATGAAAAACGACGACAAAATATGAAGCTACGAAACAACGGAAATTAGAAAATACGAAAATATGAGAACACGAAAAACTAGAACATAAAAACACGAAAGTGCGAAAATACGAAAAACAAAACCCGGAAATACAAAAATTTCAAAATTTAAAAAAAAAACCCAGAAAAAATGAAAATATGAAACCAGAGAAATAAGAAAATCCCGAAAAATGGAATATGATAACACGAAAATACAGAAAAAATACGAAAACGCAAGAACACAGGAAACTAGAAACTGAAAACCTGAAAGTGATAAAATACAAAAACCGGAAGTACAAAATTTCAAAAAATACTAAACATAAAGTATGAAACCATAAAAGTAGGAAAATCCGGAAAAAAGAAACAAAAACCCGAAAATATGAAATAAAAAATATAAAGAAAAATTTGAAAAAATATAAAAATACGAAACTACAGAAATAAGAAAATCCCCAGAAATGAAATACAATAAAACAAAAATATGAAATCAAGAAAATACAGGAAAAATACGAAAATGCGAAAACACAAAAACTAAAACAGGAAAATCTAAAAGCGAGAAAATACAAAACCGGACGCAGGAAAATTAAAAAAAAATACTAAAATACAAAAATATAAAATCACGGAAATTAGAAAATCCTGGAAAACGAAATATAGAAGTACGAAAATTTGAAATTAAAAAATACAAAGTGAAATATGAAAAACAATGAGAAAATATGAAAATTTAAAACCACAGAAATAAGAAAAACTCGAAAATTAAAATACAAATACTCGAAAATATGAAATCAAGAAATACCAAAAAAAAATACGAAAATGCGAGAACGCATAACTAAAACATGAAAACAGGAAATTGCGAAAACACAAAAACCGGAAGTACGAAAATTAAAAAAAGAATTCGAAAATATCAAACCACGGAAATAGAAAACTCTTGAATAATGAAATATAAAAATATGAAAATATGAAATAAAAAAAAATACAAAGAAGCACGAAAAAACGAATCAAGGAAATAAGGAAATCCCGAAAAAAGAAATACAAAACACGAAAATATGAAATCAAAAATATAAAGAAAAATATGAAAAAAATACGAGAAAATGTGAAAATACGCAACCATGGAAATTGAAAATCCCGAAAAATGAAATTCAAAATATGAAAATACTTAAAACGTAATTACGAAACTAAGAAAATTCAAAAATCGGAAGTACCAAAATTCCAAAATTTGAAAAATATCCTAAAATAAGAAAATATGCAAACACAAACACAAGCTCGAAAAATATACGAAATCAAGAAAACAAAAAATACGAAAATGCAAGAATTCAAAACCAGAAATTGAAAATCCGAAAGTGCGAAACTACGAAAAGCAAAATGCAGACATATAAAAAATTTAAAATTTGAAAAGGAATGCAAAAATACAAGCAAAATGAAAGTACGAAACGATGGACATAAGAATATTCCAAAAAATGAAATACTAAACATTAAAATATGAAATACAAAAATGCGAAAATGCGAGAACTTAAAAAACTAGAAGAAATCGCGAAATTGCAAAAATTCAAAAGCTGGAAGTACGAAAATTTAAAAAAAAAATACGGAAATATGTGAAACCACTGGAGTCATAAAATCCGGAAAAATGAAATATAAAAACACAAAAATGTGAAATCAAAAAATTCAATGAAAAACATCAAAAAAATATGAGAAAATGTGAAAATACGAAACCGCGGAAATAAGAAAATTCCGAAAAATGAAATGCAAAATCACGTGAATATGAAATAAAAAAATACAAAAAATATGAAGAAAAAAAACGAGAAACATGTGTCAAAGGAAATACAAAAAAACCGAGAAAATTAGAAAATTTTTAAAAATGAAAATAAGAACGAACGTGTGAAATGTATAAAATACAAAAAAATGCGGAAATGCGAGAACACCAAACTAGAACATAAAAATGTGAAACTGCTAAAATACAAAAAAAAGAAGTACGAAAATTTCAAAAAATACTAACACACGGAAATATGAAATCAAAAATACAAAAAAATATGAAAAGAGAGTAAAAATGAAATACACAAACTCAAATTTGAAATCAAGAAAATAAAAGATGAAAAATGCAAGAATACAAAATCTATAACAGAAAAATCCGAACGTGCCAAAATACGGAAAAACCTAGGTATATGAAATTTTCAAAATTTGACGAAATAATACTAAAAAACGAGAAAATCCGAAAATCCAGGAAAATCAAATACAAAAACGAAAATTGAAAATCTAGAAAATACAGAAAAAGTAAGAAAATGCGAGAATACAAAAACTAGAACATGAAAACGTGAAAGTGCAAAAAATACTAAAACAAATATGAAAACAAAATACAAAAAAATATGAACAAACCGAAAATACAAAATACAAAACGCGAAAATATGAAATCGAAAAATAAAAAAATACGAAAATGCGAGAACACAAACTGAAACAATAAAATAACTCGAAAGTGCGAAAATAAGGAGAAACCGGAATTACGAATTTTTCAAAATTTAAAAAAAAAATACAAAAACGAAAATTAGAAAATTCTGAAAAATGAAATACAAAAACGAAAATATTACATTAGATAAGGAAATACAGAAAAATACGAAAAAGCGCGAGCACACAAACTAAACCAAAAAAAAACTGTAGAAATTTTCAAATTTAAAAAAAAAATACATAGAAACTAGGAAATATGAAAATACAAAATCATGAAAATATGAAATCAAGAAAATAGAAAAATAGGAAAATCCGAAAACCATACTAAAATTTTAAAACTCAAAAGTGCGAAGATACGGAAAAAAACAAAAAATGCGAAATTATCAAAATTCGAAAAACATACAAAAAAACAAAAATAAGTAAATACTGAAAAATACGAAAATGCGAAAATGCAAAAACAGTTAGTACGAAAATTTCGAAAAAATACCAAAACACAAATATGAAACCAACAAATACAAAAAAAAAGAAAATACGAAAACACGAAAATGTGAAATCAAAAAATAAGAAAAATACGAAAATTCTAGAACACAAAACTGAACCAATTTAAAAAATAAACCAAAACACAAATATGAAATCAAAAAATTTTTAAAAAACCAAAATGCGAGAACACAAAACTGATACACAAAATTTTGGAAGTGCGAAAACAGGGAGAAACCGGAATTACGAAACTTTAAAAATTCGAAAAAAATATGAAATTAGAAAATACAGAAAAAATACGAAAATGCTAGAACATAAAAACCCGAAAGTGCGAAAACACTGAAAAAAACGGTAGTACGCAATTTTCTAAATTAAAAAAAAAATACTAAGAAACTAGGAAATACGAAGAAAATTACGAGAACACAAAAACTAAAATTTTAAAACCCGAAAGTGCGAAAATACCAAAAAACAGTAAATACGAAATTTTCAAAATTCGAAAAAAATGCAAGAAAACGAAAAAACAAGGAAATCCCGAAAAATGAAATACCCAAACGAAAACACGAAATGTAGAAAATACGAAAATACAGAAAAATACGAAAATTCAAAAACACAAAAAATAGAACGTGGCAACTTGAAAGTGCGAAAATATAACTGGAAATAACAGTTGTACGAAATCTTTAAAATTAAAAAAAATACAAAAAACCGAAATATGAAAATAAAAAACACGAAAATATGATATCAAGGAAATATGAAAATAAGAAAATGCGAGAACACAAAAACTAAAAATGTAAAACCCGAAAGTACGAAAATTCGGGAAAAACGGGAAATACGAAATTTTCAAAATTCCAAAAAATATAAGAAAACGAAAAATAAGGAAATCCTGAAGAATGAAATACCCAAGCGAAAATACGAAATGTAGAAAATACAGAAAAAATACGAAAATACGAAAACAAAAACTAGAACTGAAAACGCGAAAGTGCGAAAATGCAAAAACAGCAAGTACAAAATTAAAAAAAAATACGGAAACAGATATGAAATCAAAAAATACAAAAAAATGCAAATACAAAAACACGAAAATATGAAATCAAGAAAATATAAAAATAAGAAGATGCGAGAATACAGAAACTAAAATTTTAAACCCCGAAAGTGCGAAAATACGGAAAAAAGGAAATACGAAATGCTCAAAATTCGAAAAATACAAGACGAAAAAATAATGAAATCCTGAAAAATGAAAATACGAAATGTAGAAAATATAGAAAAAATACGAAAATGCGAAAACACAAAATAGGCATTGGGAAAATTTCAAAAACTACATCATAAAAACTCGAAACTGTGAAAATGCCGAAAAATCCGGAAATACAAAATTTCAAAATTCGAAAAAATACAAAGACAACGAGACAATAAGAAAATTCAGAAAAATGAAATACGAAAACGAAAATACGAAATCTAAAAAATCACAAAAGCACAAAAATGCTAGAAAACAAAAAAGTGAAAGTACAAAAATGCAAAATAGCAAGTACAAAAATTTCCAAAAAATACTAAACCACGAAAACGTAATCATAAAATACAACAAAAAATGTAAAAAAACACGTTAAAATATGAAAATACAATAACACGAAAATATGATATCGAGAAAATACAAAAATACAAAAACAAAAAAGAGGAAAGTATGAAAATACAGAAAAATCGGAAATACGAAATTTTTTTAATTCGGAAAAACCATACATCATAAAAGAGGGAAAATAAGAAAATCTTAAAAATGAAATACAAAAACGAAAAGAGGAAATGTAGAAAATACAGGAGAAATGCGAATATGCGTGAACATAAAAAGCGAAAGTGCGAAAATACAGAAAAATTGAAATACGAAATTTTCAAATTTTTAAAAAATATACCGATAAACGAGAAAATATTAATATAAAAAACTACGAAAATAAGAAAATCTCGAAAAATGAAATAAAAACACGAAAATATGAAATCAAGAAAGTAGAAAGAAAAATATGAAAATGCGAGAACGCAAGTACGAAAATAGAAGAAATCGTAATTACGAAAATGTGGAAAAGAATCTAAAGTACGCATTCACGAAAATATCGAAAAATGAAATACAAAAACGCGAAAATATAAAAGTTTAAAAACGTTTAAATACAAAAGTACAAAAATGCAGTATAACGAAATATTTAATGCCTAATTTGGAAATTTTATATATTTTGCTGCTTGCACTTTACTTTTGTCAAGTTCCTTTTGCTTTTGCGGCTAGTGGACATTTGAAAAAATTAGCGTTAGCTATTAGCGCCGCTAAGATTACTTTTGTTAGGTTATTTTAATAATGTTTTTCATCTGCAAATTAGGTGTTTCCCCTGGTCACATTCAAATTTTAGTACGCCTCGCGCGATTAAAATACCTACGCTTCAACTTATTTCCGAAAGCATTCCACACAAGAATAAATAAGTGTCTTGCATTAACAGTGTCAGGAAGAAAGCAAACGATTCAGTAAACGCGTGCATAGAATTGTAATGAATGCAGGCGCTCATACAGTTCTGCTTGGTTGATAATCTAGCGCGTGCAACGTTTTAATATATAACACCAATTGCTTTGCTTATTCTAGGCTTCCGCAATTATATTTTTTGGATGCAAATTAAGTACCTGTTTGGTTGTAATAACGTTTAGTACAGGTTATGAAACTTGCCCTAGTACAATCTCTCTTGTAATGCATTATTTATGAGTCTGGTTGTCTGATATTGCAGGAAAAATTGGTAATAAGCGTGAAAGCTGGTACGATTTTACAGGGATTTTTCCCCTATTACTAGGTCGATTCGAGCAAATTAACCATCTATAGAAATTTGCTGCGAATTAGTACTTATCTGTCTTTTTTCCGTTACGAATTTTTCCGTTATTTAACTGCCCCCGCGTCATTAAATCCTTAGAGCAACCCACTTCAATTTATCGTTAATATCAGGGCGGAACACGGTTTTTAACTTAACTTACGTAAAACTATCACGTCAAATTTTCCGTTAATTTACGACGTTCTTACAGGAAATGGGTAACCCCTCGCTCATGAATCCGTACGAAAATACCGTTAATTAGCTACTCTTCTTACTTCAAGCTTCAAGAAATACCTCGGATAATGATAGTAATTTACTGTTAATTATCCAGTTTGATTATTTTTTCGGGCGTAAAACTATCACGGAAATTTTTCCGTTAGTTTACGTAAAACTACCGCCTAAATTTTCCGTTAATTGACGTAAATTTAACACGTAAAAGCTTCCGTTAATTTACGGCGTGTCTAAATCTTCTACGCAATAACAAATCAATTCCTTATGAATCTCTACGAATATATCATTAATTAGCTGTAATTTGTACGTTTGCGTTTCCATTTTTCAACCTCTAGAAATCCCCTTTAATTATGATAGTAATTTACCATTCAAAATTCAGTCGGACTTACACAAAATTTTCCATTAAATTATGTAAAACTATAACGTCAAATTTTCCGTTAATGTGCGACGTTTTTACATCTTCCGCACAATAATAAACCACTCGCTATGATTCTGTACGAATTTGCCGCTAATGAGCACTTATCCGTTAACTTACGTAAAAATTACACATATTACGACGTAATTGTAGTGTCTGCGCAATGACAAGCTACTCCATTAAGATTCTGTACGAAATTTCCGTAAATTAACTGTAATTTACATTGAAACAATTGTCGCCAATTTTCCGTTAGTCTTCTTGTTTCCATCAAAAAGTGCCACTAACGTAGTAGTTTACCGTTTGATCTTTTCGGATTTGAAATTATCACACAAAATTTTCCGTTTCTGGCGTAAGATTTTCCGTTAATTTGCAACGTTTTTAAATCATCCATTCAATCGCACCTACACGTTTCTGAATTTCTACGAATTTGCATTGAATTAGCTGTAATTTGTATTGAAACAATTGTCGTTAACTTTCCGTTACTTTTTCTATTTTCAATAACAAATCCATCAGGTGATGATAGTTTTTAACTATTAATTATCGTTTGATCTTTTCAGGCTTGAAAGTATCACACAAAGTTTTCCGTTCACTTACGTATAGCTGTCACGTTAAATCTTCCATTTATTGACAAGATTTTCCGTTAACTTGCGACGTTTGTAAAAGGAAACTACTCGTTTGTAATTCTGTACCAAATTGCCGTAAATTAGTTGTAATTTGTACTGAAACAATTGTCGCCAATTTTTTATGTCTTCTTGTTCCGAACAAGAAATCCTACCGATCATGATAGCATTTCACCGTTAATTATTGTTTGATCCTTTCGAACTTGAAACTATCACTCAAAATGATAGTATTTCACGGTTAAATATCCAGGTTGATCCTTTCGGGCTTGAATTTATCACACAAAATTTTCCGTTAACTTACGTAAAACTGCTCCATAAGATCTTCCGTTTATTGACGTAAAATTTTCCGTTAATTTGCGACGTTTTTTAATCGCCCACATAATAGCAAACCACTCGTTTGTGAATTTGTACGAATTTGCGATTAATTAGCTGTAATTTGTTTTGAAACAATTGCCTACTTTTCCTATTTCTAGCAAAAAATCTCCCGGGGTATGATAGTTCTTTACCGTTAGTTATCGTTTGATCCATTCGAACTTGAAACTATCACTCTCAATTTTCCGTTAACTTACTTAAAACGGTCGCGTAAAATCTTCAGTTTATTGACATAACATTTTCCGTTAATTTGCGACGTTTGTAAATCTTTCACGCAATAGGAAACTATTCGCTTGTGATTTTGTACGAATTTGCTGAAAACTAGTTGTAGTTTGTATTGAAACAATAATCGCCAATTCTCCATTAGTCTACTTGTTCCGAACAATAAAACCTACTGATGGTGATAGTCTTTAACCGTTAATTATCCAGATCGATCTTTTCGGACGAAATTAGCACACAAAATTTTCCGTTAACTTACGTAAAACTGTTCATAAGATCTTCTGTTTATTGACGTAAAATTTTCCGTTAATTTGCGACGTTTTTTAATTGCCTTCATAATATTAAACCACTTGTTAGTGAATTTGTACGAATTTGCGATTAATTAGCTGTAATTTGTTTTGAAACAATTGTAACTTTCCGCTACTTTTCTATTTCTCTCGGAGATGATAGTTTTTTACCGTTAATTATCCAGGTTGATTCTTTCAGACTTGAAATTATCACGCAAAATATTCTGTCAACTTACGTAAAAATTTTCGTTTATTGACGGAAGATTTTCCGTTAATTTGCCACGTTTTTTAATCGCCCACATAGTAGCAAACCACTCGTTTGTGAATTTGTACGAATTTGCGATTAATTAGCTGTAATTTGTTTTGAAATAATTGCCAACTTTCCGCTACTTTTCCTATTTCTAGCATAAAATCTCCCGGGGTGTGATAGTTCTTTACCGTTAATTATCGTTTGATCCATTCGAACTTAAACTATCACGCTCAATTTTCCGTTAACTTACGTAAAACTGTCGCGTAAAATCTTCAGTTTATTGACGTAACATTTTACTTTAATTTGCGACGTTTGTAAATCTTTCACGCAATAGGAAACTATTCGCTTGTGATTTTGTACGAATTTGCTGAAAACTAGTTGTAGTTTGTATTGAAACAATTATCGCCAATTTTCCATCAGTCTACTTGTTCCGAACAATAAAACCTACTGATGGTGATAGTCTTTCACCGTTAATTATCCAGATCGATCCTTTCGGACGAAATTAGCACACAAAATTTTCCGTTAACTTACGTAAAACTGTTCATAAGATCTTCTGTTTATTGACGTAAAATTTTCCGTTAATTTGCGACGTTTTTTAATTGCCTACATAATATTAAACCACTTGTTAGTGAATTTGTACGAATTTGCGATTAATTAGCTGTAATTTGTTTTGAAACAATTGTAACTTTCCGCTACTTTTCTATTTCTCTCGGAGATGATAGTTTTTTACCGTTAATTATCCAGGTTGATTCTTTCAGACTTGAAATTATCACGCAAAATATTCTGTCAACTTACGTAAAATTTTTCGTTTATTGACGGAAAGTTTTCCGTTAAACTGCGACGTTTTTAAATCGTTCACATAGTAGCAAACCACTGATTTGTGAATTTGTACGAATTTGCGATTAAACTATAATTTGTTTTGAAACAATTGTCAACTTTCCGCTACTTTTCCTATTTCTAGCAAAAAATCCCCCGGGGTGTGATAGTTCTTTACCGTTAATTATCGTTTGATCCTTTCGAACTTGAAACTATCACGCAAAATTTTCCGTTAACTTACATAACTGTTCCATAAGATCTTCCGTTTATTGACGTAAAATTTTTCGTTAATTTGTGACGTTTTTTAATCGCCCACATAGTAGCAAACCACTCGTTTGTGAATTCGTACGAATTTGCAATTAATTAACTGTAATTTTTTTGAAATAATTGCCAACTTTCCGCTACTTTTCCTATTTCTAGCATAAAATCTCCCGGGGTGTGATAGTTCTTTACCGTTAATTATCGTTTGATCCATTCGAACTTAAACTATCACGCTCAATTTTCCGTTAACTTACGTAAAACTGTCGCGTAAAATCTTCAGTTTATTGACGTAACATTTTACTTTAATTTGCGACGTTTGTAAATCTTTCACGCAATAGGAAACTATTCGCTTGTGATTTTGTACGAATTTGCTGAAAACTAGTTGTAGTTTGTATTGAAACAATTATCGCCAATTTTCCATTAGTCTACTTGTTCCGAACAATAAAACCTACTGATGGTGATAGTCTTTCACCGTTAATTATCCAGATCGATCCTTTCGGACGAAATTAGCACACAAAATTTTCCGTTAACTTACGTAAAACTGTTCATAAGATCTTCTGTTTATTGACGTAAAATTTTCCGTTAATTTGTGACGTTTTTTAATTGCCTACATAATATTAAACCACTTGTTAGTGAATTTGTACGAATTTGCGATTAATTAGCTGTAATTTGTTTTGAAACAATTGTAACTTTCCGCTACTTTTCTATTTCTCTCGGAGATGATAGTTTTTTACCGTTAATTATCCAGGTTGATTCTTTCAGACTTGAAATTATCACGCAAAATATTCTGTCAACTTACGTAAAATTTTTCGTTTATTGACGGAAAGTTTTCCGTTAAACTGCGACGTTTTTAAATCGTTCACATAGTAGCAAACCACTGATTTGTGAATTTGTACGAATTTGCGATTAAACTATAATTTGTTTTGAAACAATTGTCAACTTTCCGCTACTTTTCCTATTTCTAGCAAAAAATCCCCCGGGGTGTGATAGTTCTTTACCGTTAATTATCGTTTGATCCTTTCGAACTTGAAACTATCACGCAAAATTTTCCGTTAACTTACATAACTGTTCCATAAGATCTTCCGTTTATTGACGTAAAATTTTCGTTAATTTGTGACGTTTTTAATCGCCCACATAGTAGCAAACCACTCGTTTGTGAATTCGTACGAATTTGCAATTAATTAACTGTAATTTTTTTGAAATAATTGCCAACTTTCCGCTACTTTTCCTATTTCTAGCATAAAATCTCCCGGGGTGTGATAGTTCTTTACCGTTAATTATCGTTTGATCCATTCGAACTTAAACTATCACGCTCAATTTTCCGTTAACTTACGTAAAACTGTCGCGTAAAATCTTCAGTTTATTGACGTAACATTTTACTTTAATTTGCGACGTTTGTAAATCTTTCACGCAATAGGAAACTATTCGCTTGTGATTTTGTACGAATTTGCTGAAAACTAGTTGTAGTTTGTATTGAAACAATTATCGCCAATTTTCCATCAGTCTACTTGTTCCGAACAATAAAACCTACTGATGGTGATAGTCTTTCACCGTTAATTATCCAGATCGATCCTTTCGGACGAAATTAGCACACAAAATTTTCCGTTAACTTACGTAAAACTGTTCATAAGATCTTCTGTTTATTGACGTAAAATTTTCCGTTAATTTGCGACGTTTTTTAATTGCCTACATAATATTAAACCACTTGTTAGTGAATTTGTACGAATTTGCGATTAATTAGCTGTAATTTGTTTTGAAACAATTGTAACTTTCCGCTACTTTTCTATTTCTCTCGGAGATGATAGTTTTTTACCGTTAATTATCCAGGTTGATTCTTTCAGACTTGAAATTATCACGCAAAATATTCTGTCAACTTACGTAAAATTTTTCGTTTATTGACGGAAAGTTTTCCGTTAAACTGCGACGTTTTTAAATCGTTCATATAGTAGCAAACCACTGATTTGTGAATTTGTACGAATTTGCGATTAAACTATAATTTGTTTTGAAACAATTGTCAACTTTCCGCTACTTTTCCTATTTCTAGCAAAAAATCCCCCGGGGTATGATAGTTCTTTACCGTTAATTATCGTTTGATGCCTTCGAACTTGAAACTATCACGCAAAATTTTCCGTTAACATAATTAAAACTGCAGCGTAAAATCTATCGACGTAAAATTTTCCGTTAATGTGGGACGTTTGTAAATCTTTCACACAATAGGTTGATCCTTTCGGACTTAAATTACCACTCAAAATTTTCCGTTAACTTACGTAAAACTGTTACGTAAAGTCTTCCGTTTATTGACGTAAGATTTTCCGTTAATTTGCGACGTTTTTTAATCCTTCACACAATAGCAAGCGACTCGTTTGTGAATTTGTACGAATTTGCCATTAATTAGCTGTATTTTGTATTGACACAATTGTCAACTTAACTTTCCGCTAGTTTTTCTATTTCCATTAAGTAATTCCCGGGTGATGATTTATTTTACCGTTAATTATCGTTTGATCCTTTCGGACTTGAAATTATCACGCAAAATTTTCTATTAACTTACGTAAAATCTTCCGTTTATTTACGGAAGATTTTCCGTTTAAATTGGGACGTTTTTAAATCGTCCGCACAATAGCAAACTACTCGTTTCTGAGTTTGTACGAATTTACCTTTAATTAGTTGTAATTTGTATTGAAACACTTGCCAACTTTCCACTACTTTTCCTATTTTCAACAAGAAATTCCCCGGGTGCTGATACTTTTTTACCGTTAATTATCGTTTGGTTCTTTCGAACTTGTAACTATCACGCTAAAGTTTCCGTTAACTTACGTAAAACTGTCGCGTAAAATCTCCAGTTTATTAACGTAAAATTTTCCGTTAATTTGCGACGTTTGTAAATCTTTCACACAATAGGAAATTATTCGCTTGCTATTTTGTGCGAATTTGCCGAAAATTATTTGTAATTTGTATTGAAACAATTATCGCCAATTTTCCGTTAGTCTTCTTGTTCCGAACAAGAAATTCTACTGATGATGATAGAATTTCACCGTTAATTATCCAGGTTGATCCTTTCGGACTTGAAATTAGCACACAAAATCTTCTGTTAATTTACGCAAAACTAAATTTCCCGTTTATTGACGTAAAATTTTCCGTTAATTTGCGATGTTTTTAATCGTCCACATGATAGCAGACCCCTCGTTTGTGAATTTGTACGAATTTGCCATTAATTAGCTGTAATTTGTTTTGAAACAATTGTCAATTTTCCACTACTTTTCTATTTCCAGCAAAAAATCTCCCGTAGATGATAGTTTTTTACCGTTAATTATCGTTTGATTCTTTCGGACTTGAAACTATCATGCAAAATTTTTCGTTAACTTGCGTAAAACTGTTGCGTAAAATTTTTCGTTTATTGACGTAGGGTTTTCCGTTAATTTGCGACGTTTGTAAATCTTCCATACAATAGGAAAGTACTCGCTTATAATTCTGTATCAAATTGCTGTAAATTAGTTGAAATTTGTATTAAAACAATTGTCTTCTTGTTCCGAACAAGAAATCCTCCAAATGATGATAATATTTTACCATTAATTATCCAGGTTGACTTTTCGGAATTGAAATTGTCACACAAAATTCCGTTAACTTATCGAAAACTGTCACTAAACTCTTCCGTTTATTGACATAAGATTTTCCGTTAAATTGTGACGTTTTTAAATCGTCCATATAATAGCAAACCTTTCATTTGTAAATTTGAGCTTTTCCGTTAATTTGCCACGTTTTTAATCGTGCACACAATAGAAAACCACTCGTTTGTAAATTTATGCGAATTTGCCATTAAATATCTGTAATTTGTATTGAAACAATTGTCAGCTTTTCGCTACTTTTCCTATTTTCAGCAAGGAATTCCTCGGGTGATGATACTTTTTTACCGTTGATTATCGTTTGATCCTTTCGAACTTGTAACTATCACGCAAAAGTTTCCGTTAACTTACGTAAAACTGTCGCGTAAAATCTCCAGTTTATTGACGTCAAATTTTCCGTTAATTTGCGACGTTTGTAAATCTTACACACGCTAGGATACTATTGGCTTGTAATTCTGTACCAAATTGCCCTAAATTAGTTGTAATTTGTATTGAAACAATTATCGCCAATTTTCCATCAGTCTTCTTGTTCCGAACAAGAAATCCTACTGATCATGATAGTATTTTTCCGTGAATTATCCAAGTTAATCCTTTCGGACTTGAATTTTCCGTTAACTTACGTAAAACTGTTACGTAAATTCTTTCGTTTATTGACGTAAGATTTTCCGTTAAATTGATCGTCCATACAATAGCAAACTACTCGTTTCTAAAATTGTACGAACGTTTTTAATCGTCCACACAATAACAAACCGCTCGTTTGTGAATTTGTACGAATTTGCCGTTAATTAGCTGTATTTTGTATTGAAACAATTGTCAACTTTCCGCCACTTTTCCTATTTTCAGCAAGAAATCGCCTGGGTGATGATAGTTTTTTATCGTTAATTATCGTCTGATCCATACGGGCTTGCGAGTATCACGCAAACTTTTCCGTTTACGTAAAACCGTACGTTAATTGACGTAGGATTTTCCGTTTGTAAATCGTCCACATAATCTGTTGTATTTCTGTACGAAATTGCCGTTAATTAACTGTAATTTGCATTGAAGCAATTATTGCCAATTTCTCGCTACTTTCCAATTTACAAATTCAAGAAATGTGTCAGATAATGATAATTTTCCGTTAGTTTTTCAGTTTGATCATTCTTTTCACGTAAAATTTTCAGTTCATTTGCATAACTCCATCTCGTAAAATTTTGCGTTAATTTGCGACGTTTTGTCCGTTATTTAGCTATAAAACATTCCGTTAATTTACGATGATTTCACGTCGTCCACGAAATAATAAATCAATTTCCTATTATTCCGCACGAATTTACCTCAAATGAACAATAACCAATTGTCTATCAATTTTTCTACTATTTTGCTATAAAACTTTCCGTTAATTTACGAAGATATCACGTGTTTCACGAAATCACAAATCAATTTGTTATGATTGCATGAATTTATCAGCAATAAACAATTGTCCCCTATTTATTTAATTAATTAATTCCGTTAATTTACAATGATTTTACATCGTCCACAAAATGGCAAAGCAATTTCTTATGATTCCGCACGAATTTACCGCGAACGAGGAAAAAACAATTGTCCATCAATTTTCCGCTATATAGCTATAAAGCTTTCCGTTAGTTTAGGATGATTTCCCGTCGTCAACGAAATAGTGAATCAATTTCTTATGATTCCGGACGAATTTATCTCAAATAAACAATAAACAATTGTCTATCAATTTTTCCGCTATTTAGCTATAAAGCTTTCCGTTAATGTGTGATGATTTCACATCGTTCACGAAATTGTAAATCAATTTTTTGTGATTCCGCACGAATTTATCTCAAATGTACAATAAACAATTGTCTATCACCTTTTCCGCTATTTAGATATAAAACTTTCCGTTAATTTACGTTGATTTCACGTGTTCCACGAAATAGCAAATCAATTTCTTATGACTGCATGAATTTATCGCATATTAGCAATAAACAATTGTCCATCAATTGTCCGCTATTTAGTTATAAAATTTTCCGCTAATTTACGATGAATTCGGGCGAAATAGCAAGTCCATTTCTTATGATTACCCACGAATTTACCGCATATGCGAAATAAACAATTTTCCGTCAATTGTAGGCTATTTAGCTATAAAAGTTTCCGTTAATTTATGATGATTTCACGTCGTTCGCGAAATAGGAAATCAATTTTTTATTACTACACGAATATATCGCATACAAGCAATAAACAATTGTCCGTCAAATTTCCTGTATTCAGTTAGAAAAATTTCTGTTAATGAACAATTGTTCGCCGATTTTTCCTGTATTCAGCTATACATTTTTCGGTTAGTTTACGATGAATTTACATCGTCCACGAAATAGCAAAGCAATTTTTATTATTTCGCACGAATTTACCGCGAACGAGAAAAAAACAATTGTCCATCAATTTTCCGCCTATTTAGCTATAAAACTTTCCGTTAGTTTACGATGATTTCACCTCGTCCGCGAAATAGTAAATCAATTTCTTATGATTCCGCACGAATTTATGACAAATGAGAAATAAACAATTGTCCATTAATTGTTCGCTATTTAGTTATAAAACTTTCCGCTAATTTACGATGATTTTACATCGTCCACAAAATGAAAAGCCGTTTTTTATAATTCCGCACGCTTTTATCACAAATGAGCAATAAACAATTGTCCGTCAAATTTCCTGTATTCAACTATGAAATTTTCCGTAATGAACAATTGTTCGTCAATTTTCCTTTATTCAGCTATAAAATTTTCGGTTAGTTTACAATGAATTTACATCGTCCACGAAATAGCAAAGCAATTTTTATGATTCCGCACGAATTTACCGCGAACGAGGAAAAACAATTGTCCATCAATTTTTCGCTATTTAGCTATTATGCTTTCCGTTAGTTTACGATAATTTCACCTCGTCCACGAAATAGTAAATTAATTTCTTATGATTCCGCACGAATTTATCGCAAATGAGAAATGAACAATTGTCCATTAATTGTCCGTTATTTAGTTATAAAACTTTCCGTTAGTTTACGATGATTTTACATCGTCCACAAAATGCAAAGCAGTTTTTTATAATTATGCATGAATTTATCATGAATGAGCAATAAACAATTGTCCGTCAAATTTCCTGTATTCAACTATAAAACTTTCCGTAATGAACAATTGTTCGTCAATTTTCCTTTATTCGGCTATAAAATTTTCCGTTAGTTTACGATGAATTTACAGCGTCCACGAAATAGCAAAGCAATTTTTATGATTCCGCACGAATTTACCGCGAACGAGGAAAAACAATTGTCCATCAATTTTTCGCTATTTAGCTATTAAGCTTTCCGTTAGTTTACGATAATTTCACCTCGTCCACGAAATAGTAAATTAATTTCTTATGATTCCGCACGAATTTATCGCAAATGAGAAATGAACAATTGTCCATTAATTGTCCGTTATTTAGTTATAAAACTTTCCGTTAGTTTACGATGATTTTACATCGTCCACAAAATGCAAAGCAGTTTTTTATAATTATGCATGAATTTATCATGAATGAGCAATAAACAATTGTCCGTCAAATTTCCCGTATTCAACTATACAATTTTCCGTTAGTTTAAAATTTTGTATGATTTCATACGAATTTACCGCGATTGATCTATAAACAATTCTCCATCTTATATTCCGCTATATTGTTATAAAATTTTTCGTTAAATTACAACGCCATTCAGTAGAATTTAAATAATTCTAAGCTAAATAACGGAAAAATTTTCGCTAATTAGCCGTTAAAATTTCTGGGTTTTATGTTTATAAAAAGCACTCTGCTGCAGTGCAAATTTTAGCAAGTAAGCAGTTGCAAAACCGCTACTCATGGAATTCATACGATTCGAAGCTACTTCACGGAATTTTTTCCCGCTATTTAGCTACCATAAACTGCCATCTTTTTAACGGAATTTCAATTTCGCTTTTTCGTACAATACAAAATTTATCATGTACTTAATTACTGAACTAGAATTTGGGTGACTGAGCTAAATAACGGAACATTTTTCCGTTATTTAGCCGCCAAAAGCTGTCTAACGTAATTTCAAGTTCATTTGCTCGTAAACACCGAATTTATCGCTTCCAAAATACAAAACAGCCATTCGCTACAGGATGATTCTAAGCCAAACGACGAAATATTTTTCGTTAATTAGCCGTTAATAGTTCTGCGATCTTGTTTTACAGACTTTCAAATCTATTCCTTCATAGAAGATATAAAGTTTAAAACGGTCGTGGATGATTTTAAGCTAATTAACGGAAATTTTCCGCTAATTAGCCGTTAGAAATTCTGCGCTATTAACGGAATTTTTATTCGTATTGAGTACAACGTTTTGCAAGCAAGTCTCAGCTTGAATTGTACGTATCTTTCAAGGTATCTTTACGAAGTGAAATAAATGTAGGAAGTAAACAATAGACAAATAAATCGCTTCGGTTTTGCGATGTGACACTGCATATAACGCAGTCATTTATTAAGTTGCATTACATAATACTTTGAAATTGCATCAAGTTAAAGCAACAACTACCATGAGCTACGTAAAAAATTCCTGCATTCTAGGTACACTACTGCTTGCTGATATTATTCAATAATAAATTCGAAACGCTTCACACGAATAATTATTGAGAATATAAATTCTTGAATGTAAATTATAAGTTGTGTGTACTCAGGTCTGTATAACAATGCAAGATGCACGGTTACACAACATACTTCAATCAACACTTTCAATATACCTATCATCTGAACCGTATAAAATTTCAATGCTTTACTTTTTCAAGCTTGCAATTTATTGCTATAAAAATTATAATTAGAATAACGTGTGTTACGTAAAGTATTGTAACAATTACATGTATTCTAGTTCAAGTAATGTAATGGGAACATTCTAACGCGTGAATGAATTAAATGCACTTCCGCTAATGCTGGTGCTGAATAATTAAAAAAGATATTAAACGAATGCTAGTATGAAACGAAGGATAAGATTCAAAAACTTACGGCTTCCTTCCGCTATTTTGCACTTAATAAATTCCGTTAAAATAGGTTGCAGAGTATATATGTGCTAATTAGCGGAAAAATATTCCGTTATTCGCATAGAATCCTCCAAATTCTAGCGAATGACTATTTTGCATTTTTGTACTTGAATTCGTATTATAAGAAAATGTGAACATCAAATTCCGTTAAAAAGATTGCGGAATTTCTCTAAGCTAATGAGCGTAAAAATGTACTGTTGTTGGCTTAGAGCCATTCAAGTTCTAGGGAGCGACTTTTGCGTTTTTGTACACGAATTGCATATTGTAAGAAAATATTAACTTGAAATTCCGTTAAAAAAGATCGCTGATGAGCTAATTAGCGGAAAGATGTACCGTTATTAGCTTAGAATAGTTCAGATTCTAGCGAATGACTGTTTTGCATTTTTGTACTTGAATTCCGTATTATAAGAAAATGTGAACATCAAATTCTGTTAAAAAGATTGCGGAATTCTTTAAGCTAATTAGCGGTAAAATGTACCGTTATTGGCTTAGAGCCGTTTAAATTCTAGGGAGCTACTTTTGCATTTTTGAACACGAATTCCATGTTGTAAGAAAATATTAACTTGGAATTTCTTTAAGCTAATTAGCGGAAAATGTAGCGTTATTGGTTTAGAGTCGCTCAAATTCTAGGGAGTGACTTTTGCATTTTTAAACACGAATTCCATGTTGTAAGAAAATATTCACTTGGAATTTCTTTTAGCTAATTAGCGGAAAATGTAGCGTTATTGGTTTAGAGTCATCCAAATTCTAGGAAGTGACTTGAATTTTGGTACACGAATTCCGTATTGTAAGAAAATATGAACTAGGAATTCCGTTAAAAAGATCGCAGATGTACTAATTAGCGGAAAAATGTACCGTTATTGGCTTAGAGCCGTTCAAATTCTAGGGAGTGACTTTTGCATTTTTGTACATGAATTCCGTATTGTAAGAAAATACGAACATGGAATTCCGTTAAAAAAGATCGCCGATGGGCTAATTAGCGGAAAAATGTCCCGTTATTGGCTTAGAATCGTTCAGATTCTCTAGCGAATGACTGTTTTGCATTGTTGTACCAGAATTCCGTATTGTAAGAAAATATGAATATCAAATTCCGTTAAAAGGATTGCGGAATTTCTTTAAGCTAATTAGCGGGAAAATGTTCCGTTATTGGCTTAGAGTCGTTCAACTTCTAGGGAGTGACTTTTGTATTTTTGTACACGAATTCCATATTGTAAGAAAATATGAACTTGAAATTCCGTTAAAAAGATCATAGATGGGATCATTAGCGGAAAAGTGTACCGTTATTAGCTTAAAATCATTCAGATTCTATCGAATGACTGTTCTGCATTTTTGTACTTGAATTCCGTATTGTAAGAAAATATGAACATAAAATTCCGTTTAAAAGATTGCAGAATGTCTCTAAGCTAAGTAGCGGAAAAATCTACCGTTATTGGCTTAGAGTCGTTCAAATTCTAGGGCGTAACTTTTGCATTTTTGTACACGAATTCCGTATCGTAAGAAAATATGAACTTTGAATTCGGTTAAAAATGATCGCAGATGGGCGAATTAGCGGAAAAATGTACCGTTTTAGACTAAAATCGTCCAAATTCTAGCCAATAACCGTTTAGAAATTTCGTAAGTATCTAATAAATTTCGTATAGTACGAAAATATGAACTTTAAATTCCGTTAAAAAATATGGCATAGTTTTTATAAGCTAATTAGTAGAAAAATATGTCGTTATTTAGCTTAGAATCGTTCAAATACTGATAAATTGCCATTTTGCAATTTTGTATCTTATAAATTTCGCTTTTGTACGAAAATATGAACTTCAAATTCAGTTGAAAAGATCACGGTCTCTATGGGCTAATTAGCTGAAAAATATAATGGTATTAGCTTAGAATCGTTCAGATTCTAGCGAATGACTATTTTGCATTTTTGTACTCGAATTCCTTATTTTACGAGAAAAGGATCGCAGTTTCTACCAGCTAATTAACGAAAAAATGTACCATTACTAGCATAGACTCGTTCCGACTTTAGCGAATGACAGTTTTGCATTTTTGTACCTGAATTCCGTATTGAGTTGAAAACGGTTGATGTTTCTATGGGCTATCTAACGGAAAATTATACCGTTATAAGCTCGGAATAATTCAGATGCTGATGATTGACTGTTTTTCTTTTTTGTACTCGAATTGTTGTTGTACAACAACATGAACTTTAAATACCGTTTTAAAGGTTTTATTTTTATGGGTTTATTAACGGGAAAATGTACCGTTATTAGCATACAATAGTTCATATCCTAGCGAATGACTGTTTTACACGTTCGTACCTGAACTCGGTGCTCTACGAAAATATGAATTTCAAATTCCGTTAAAATAGATCGCAGTGTTTTCATGGGTTATAACTGTTTTGTATTTCTGTACCTGAATTCCATATTGTCAGAAAATTGAACTTCAAATTCCGTTAAAAAAAACGCGAGTTTTATAGGCTAATTAGCGGGACAATTTACTGTTATTAGCTTAGAATCGTTCAAATTTTAGTATATGGCTGTTTTGCATTTTGTTCCTGAATTCTGTATTGTACGAAAATATGAACTTCAAATTCCGTTTTGTACGAAAATATGAACTTCAAATTCCGTTAAAAAAGATCGTAATTTCTATGGGCTATTTAACGGGAAAATGTACCAGTATTGGCGTTATTTAACTAGAGTCGTCGAAATTCTAGCTAGGTGATTTTTCCAAGTATGTACTTTTTAACTTAGAAGTACAATAAGCTGTTTACGAAAATATTAACTTACCAGTTCAGTTAAACAAGATTGCAGAATTTTTATCGGCTAAGTAGCAATAGATATTCCATTATTTTACTTAGAATCGTTCAGGTTCTAGTGAGTGGTCGTTTTTCAGTTTGTCCAGGATAAATTTTGTATTGTATGTAAATATGCATTTCAAATTCCGTTAAAAGAAATAGATCTCAGAGTTTCTAGCGGCTAATTAGCGAAAAATATTCCGTTAATTAGATTAGAGTCGTTCAAATTCTAGTGAATGGCCGTTTTATAATTTTGCACCTGGTGCAAGCTGCCTGGGGTCTAATTCTCATCGGATCTCAATTAAATCTTCATTTGATCAAATTCTTCGGTTCTTATTAGACCTGATTCTCGTCTTGTCCTATTTTCTTTTATACACCTATTCTCATTGGGTCCAATTGTGAATGTTTCCAATTTTCATTGATGTCCAATCTCATTTGTTCCAATTTTCACTGGATGCAATTCTCGTTTTTATCCTATTTTCTTTTATATGCCTATTTTCATTGGGTTCAATTATGAATGGTCCTTATTTTTATTGTTGTCTAATCTCATTAGTTCCAATTTTCATTGGATTCAATTCTCATTTTAGCTTATTTTTTATACGCTTATTTTATACGCTTATGAATGGTTCCTATTTTCATTGATATCTAACTCATTTGTTCCAATTTACAATTTTTATTGGATTGAAATATCGAATTTTGAATTCTGTTAGAAAAGATTGCGAGTTTTAAGCGACTAATTAACGAAAAATATAGCTTTAATTAATTTAGAAACGTTTAAATCCTGACTGATGGCGGCTTTCCAAGTATACTTACTATATTTTGTATTACGTTACAGGAATTTGTGTTATATAAACTTAAAATCCCATTAAACAACGTCGCATTTTGTAATGGCTAATTGACAAAAAATACTCGTTAATTGCCCTTACCACTCATTGAAACGATCTCATTTGGACTAATTTTTATGCGACTTATTTCTCCCTAGGGTTTAATTTTCCTCGGATCTCAATTACATTTTCATTTGATTAAATTCTCCAGTTCTTATTAGACCTTATTCTCGTTTTGCCCTATTTTCTTTCATACACTTCTTATCATTGGGCCCAATTATTAATGTTTCCAATTTTTATTATGCTTAATTGTTCTAATTTTCATTGGATACAATTCTTATTGGATTGAAATATCGATTTCAATTTCTGTTAAAAAGGTCGCGAGTTTTAAGCGACTAATTAGCGAAAAAGTATACATTATTCAGCCGATGGCAGTTTTGCAAGTATACTTGCTATATTTTGTGCAATATAAACTTAAAATTTCGTTAAACTAAGTCGCAGTTTCTAGCGGCTAATTGACAAAAGGTATTATGTTAATTGCACCTATCCTTCATTGAAACTATCTCATTTGAACCAATTTTCATATGACCTAATTTTCCCTTAGGTCTAATTCTCGTTGGGTCCAAGCCATATTAGGTCTAATTCTTATCAGATCGTAATTAAATTTTCATTCGACCAAATTCTTCGGTTCTATTAGATCCGATTCTCGTTTTGCCCTATTTTCTTTCAGACACCTATTTTCATTGGATCCAATTGTGAATGTTTCCAATTTTCATTGTTGTCTAATCTCATTTGTTCCAATTTTCATTGGATTTAATTCTTAGTGGATAGAAATATCGGATTTCGAATTCTGTTGAAAAAGATCGTGAGTTTTAAGCGACTAATTAGCGAAAAAGTATACATTATTCAGCCGATGACGGTTTTGCAAGTATACTTACTATATCTTGTATACAGGGGTTTGTGCAATATAATCTTAAAATTTCATTAAACTAAGTCTCAGTTTCTAACGGCTAATTGACAAAATATTTTGTTAATTGCTTCTACCCCTCATTGAAACTATCTCATTTGTACCAATTTTCATATGACCTAATTCTCACATAAGTCTGGACCCAAGCCACATTAGGTCTAATTCTCATCAGATCTTAATTAAATTTTTATTCAATCAAATTCTTTGGTTCTATTAGACCTGATTTTTGGTTTGTCCTATTTTCTTTGATACACCTATTCTCATTGGGTCCAATTGTAAATGTTTCCAATTTTCATTGATGTCCAATCTCATTTGTTCCAATTTTTATTGGATTCAATTCTCGTTTTATTCTATTTTTATACGCCTATTCTCATTGGGTCCAATTATGAATGGTTCTTATTTTTATTTATGTCTAATCTCATTTGTTCCAATTTTTATTGGATTCAATTCTTAGTGGATAGAAATATCGGATTTCGAATTCTGTTAAAAAAGATCGCGAGTTTTAAGCGACTAATTACCGTTCATTTACATTTCCAATGCTCCACCAGAAGGTACTACATTGGCCAGGAGGCGAGTTTTTTATTGCCTGGAAATTTAGAATTTTGCCGAACCCTTGCCGTTCCAGGCAAGGTAGGGATCTTTAATGTGCGTGACAACACTCACACACGGGACCTCCATTTAACCTCTCAACCGAACGAGGGCGTAATATTTGTGAAAAATGCTCCCCTGCCATTTTTCAAGCAGTCGGCCGTGTCGGGATTTGAACCCGGGACCTTGGGATCCGTAGTCTTACGCTTATTACATTGATCCACGGCGACGCCTAGCGACTAATTACCGAAAAAATGTACCATTATTCAATTTAGAAGCGTCTAAACTCTAGCCGATGGCGGTCTTTCAAGTATACTGGCTATATTTTGTATTGTGATGTAGAGGTTTGTGCAATATAAACATAGTCCCATGTCGCAGTTTCTAACGGGTAATTGACAAAAATGTTTTGTTAATTGTACCTACCTCTTATTAAAACGATTTCATTCTGACTAATTTTTCATACAATCTAGTTTTTTGTGGGGTATAATTCTTGTTGGGTCCAAGCAGCATTGCGTCTAATTCTTGTTAGATCTCAATTCAATTTTCATTGGAACAAATTCTTCACTTCTTACTAAACCTGATTCTCGTTTGGTTCTATATTATCGTTTAAACCTATTTGCATTAGATCCAATTATGAACGGTTCCAATTTTCATTGGTCTAATCTCATTTGTTCCAATTTTTGTATACTATGTATGTTAGAGGATTAGCCAAATGCTGTTGGTTGTTAATAGAAAGAACACTCTTATACACTAAATGATAAAAACAGCCTCTCATCGAAACGATTTCATTCCGACTAATTTTCATACGATCTAGATTTTCGTGGGGTATAATTCTCGTTGGGGCCAAGCAGCATAGGGTCCAATTTTTGTTAGATCTCAATTCAATTTTCATTGGAACAAATTCTCCCTGATTCTTGTTTGGTCCTATTTTCGTTTAAACTTATTTGCATGGGATCCAATTATGAACGGTTCCAATTTTCATTGGTGTCTAATCTCATTTGTTCCAATTTTCGTATACTATGTATGTTAAAAGATTAGCTAAAAATGCCCTTAGTCGTTAATAGGAAGAACACTCTTATACACTAAATGGTACGTTTTGTAAAATAGCCTCTCATTGAAACGATTATATTCTGACTAATTTTCATACGATCTAGATTTCCCTGGGGTATAATTCTCGTTGGGTCCAAGCAGCATTGGGTCCAATTCTTGTTAGATCTCACTTTAATTTTTATTGGAATAGATTCTCCACTTCTTGCTAGACCTAATCCTCGTTTGGTTCTATTTTCGTTTAACCCTATTTGCATTGGGTCCAATTATGGACGGTTCCAATTTTCATTGGTGTCTAATCTCATATGTTCTAATAAAGGATTGACTAAATACTCTTGGTCGTTAATAGAAAGAATACTCTTACACACTAAATGATACGTTTTGTAAAACATCAACATTTTAGAATCTAAATGAAAAATATATCATTTGTTTCTATTTAATCGTTCGTTAGTCCACCTTGCCAAACGAGTATGTTAGCGCCGCTTAAAAGTTGAACTTTTACTGTTTATATTTAAAACATTGACATTCTACGTCAACACTTACGATTGTCAGTGCCTCAACGTAGCAATAAAGTAACGCTTCAACTAATCTTCTGTTTCAGATTATCAAACAACGTCTACGTTTGTACTAACCTAACTTTTAATTTCAGAGCGCTCTTGAAAACTACACCTTTCTTCCATTTAGTGTACTTCTTGCCATTTTCTGGATTTTCACTTATAAAAAGGTTCCAGAAACCAAAAATAAAACATTCGAGGAGATTTTGGCCTTGTTCCGGCATGGAGATGGAAGGTAAGTTAAATTGTTAGTACTTTTATTTGGGGGCGCGTAACTTTTTATTTATTTGTTATTATAATTTTTAGTCCAAATTACTGATTAAAATTTTTAGGTTATTATGAGTTTAGTTTTGTTGTATATTTTTATTCTGTACGTTTGTCTTTGCATTTGTAGTAGAGTTTTAAAAATTGTGAAGGTTAATAGTACTCATTGTCGACTTCCACTAACTGTGGGAACTTGAGAATTTTTTATAGTATTTTATATTGAAGAGGTCGGAAAGTCTTGTTTAGCTATCAGTCAGAGTTGTCGTGAAACGATTTTGAAACTATCATAAACATTCATTCGTGAGTCATTTTGATTCTCCTTGAACATAGTCCTCCGGTTCGAGAAGTAGAAAAATTCAACGGAAACTGATTTCCATACTGCAGAAATTGTTTACATAATATCTTTCTAATCGTATGATAAAGTCTCTGAACTGCGACAGTGCATGACGAATACAATTCAAAATCACATTTACTTAATTGCGCAGGGGTTTTGACCATTCTTATATTCTTGGATAATTTCAAGACGTTTACGTTGTAACGATTTAATCCAAGCTAGGATAGTTCAAATAATTTTAATTTTTGATTTCAATAGCTTCAATATTTTGCCAGTTTTCGAGCTACAGCTGTAAAATTCTACGGCAGGAAGTTGCTTGTCTGCGAATTTTTTAACTATTTTTACTTGACTATACAAATGGCTTCTTACCGTTGCTATATTCCTCGACATAGCGCAATATTTTGCCAGTGTCAACATTATACCAGTAAAATTTTAAACAGTACTCGATTTGATTGCAAAATTTACATAGTATTTTCATTTGATTATACACAGGCTTTCGTCCACTCATTTTTAGGATAATTATATCTTGATTCTTCGGACAAAATATTTCATGGGTAGGTTGGTCTCTACAGCTTCGATATTTTGCCAGTTTTCGAGCTATGTTGGATAAATTCTATTACAGTGGATAGTTTGATTGCGAACATAATTATGAACAGGTTATTGATGTTTGTCATATTCCAGAACGTTTTTATTACGGAATTGAATGATTCAATCTAATTTTTGCCAGTTATCGAACTACAACTGTTTAATTCTATAATCGTACGAATTTTGTTTGCAAAATATTCAAACTACTTTTATTTTATTATAAACAGGCCCTTGAGAATTATCGTATTTTAGGAATTTTTTGTAGTTTCAACGAATTTAACTATTGAACCTTGGTACGTTGTGCAGCATACGGATCAGATAGGAATACCGGGCTAACTACTAATGCGGAGAAGGGGGGTTCCTAGCAACTTAAAAACTAACAGAATATTCGTTACGAAAACAAAAGAAACCAAAAAATAAAATAAACACCCCCTAAAAAAAGAACTCTCATCCGGCTTGAAGAACCAAAGTACCGACGAACCAAAAAAAAATTGAAGGGAAGCCGGGTAATAAGCCATCGAAGAGGACTAAGATGAAACGGCATCAACACTGCAGATTCGTCAAAGGACGGATGTTTCTTAGATGAAACAGTAAAGTCTTCAACCTCAAGAAAAGAAATTGGTTTCTCGCGAAAAAAACAAAGAAATAAAAGGAACGAAGAAGAAAACCAACAGTACAAGCCAAAACAGGACCCAAGGGTCAAGCCTCAAGTATGCAAAGGAAGAACGAGAGGAAGAGCGCTGGTAAAAGAAATAATGTACTTACAAACTGTGGTAACCAGGAATCGCAACAACCGAAGAACCAAAGAAAAGAAATGCTACCTAGACCTAAAGTCGATTAAGTCGTGGTTTCCGAAGAAAAGAAAAATGGACTAGAAAGCAGCTACCACGGAAAGTGGATTGAAAAATATAACTATGTCAGCACGAAGACCGACAGAACGTAAAACCAGCCACAGGAAAAAGGAGTGGAATGTGGAACGAAAGGAACTAGGGAAAAAAAAGAAAGGAAACCAAAAAGAGTAACACTAACAAGTACAAGAACCGTGCATTTACATTTCCAATGCTCCACCCGAAGGTACTATATTGACCAGGAGGCGAGTTTTTTGTTGCCTGGAAATTTAGAATTTTGCCGAACCCTTGCCGTTTTAGGCAAGGTAGGGATCTTTAACGTGCGTGACAACACACACATGGGACCTCTATTTAATCTCTCATTCGAACGAGCGCGTAATTTTCGTGAAATATGCTCACCTGCCATTTTTCAAGCAGTCGGCGGAGTCGGGATTCCAAGTACAGGAACCCCAAAAAAACCTAAGAATCATACAAAAGAAAATAAAACAGAATCCCAGTGTAGTTATGTATGAGTATGTGTGTGCGTGCATGTGTGTGTATGTGTGTGTTATTGATGTATAAGTAGGTGAGTGTGTGTGTGTGTGTGTGTGTATGTGCGCGCGCGCGCGCGTGCGTGTGTGTGCGTGCGTGTGTGTGTGTGTGTGGGTGTGTGCGTGCGTGCGTGCCTGCGTGTTTGTGTATGAACTGTGTGTGTATATGTAGTGTGCCTGTGTATATGTGTTGGACCGCTGTAGTCATCTCTTACGACAGGCAGGTCGTACCATGGAGCTATTCTATTCTCGGCTCTACATTGGGCGCCATAATTTATGCTACGTTGTGCAGCGTACAGGTCAGATGGGAATACAGGGCTAACTACTAATGCGCGGGGGGGGGGAGGTTCCTAGCAACAAAAAACTACATGGCAACGATTTTCTATTTACAATAAAAAAAAATCGAAATTTCTATCTAAACAGCAAAAAAAATTAAATAAAGTTACTGTTTAAAAAAAAAGCAATTTTACTTTATGAACAAATTCAATAATTGTTCCACGAAGTGCGCATTTCGTAGCTAACATGCAATAAATCTAACCAGTAAAAAATAATGCTGGTACTTTCGTTTAAGCAGACGTGTTAAGTAAAAAAAAAGCATTAAATTTAGAAACCTTTCTAGTAAAGATTTTACCATAAAAAACATTAGCCTATCTAATTTCAAGGGATTTTTTTTTTAAAACGTGTTTTGTTCGTCAGTACAATACGAATTGGGTTTATCCCTTGGTATGTTAAAAAAAGAAAACAATTCATATACAAGTGTCGGGATACTCATCTTGCCAGCCATCGGAAGCGGATCAGCACAGCATCGCCGCGGTAGTCAGCAACAACCATGTGACTACTGTAATTGCAACAGCGATCTGCACGCAAGAGCAGTTGATCTGCGTCAAAGAATGATCGGCCTACATAACAAGCAATTTGGCTCCAGCTAAAAGCGATGCAATCAGGATCTACACTTCTAATAAAAAACGTGCATCGCTCTTGACGTAAGTAATTTAGAAAGTACATCTAAGTACGAACTGCAGAATCAAATTATACGCGGTTGTAATGTATAACAAGTTAACGGACATCTAGAACAAGGTATTGACCATATAATTTTAGCATAAACTTTACGTTTCGAAATAAATAAGTTTAAAATGAAAATTTGTAGAAAGCGTACTTATTGTAAACAGGTTGTTGTCGGCGTATGAAAGAGTAAAAACGGAATCGATGTAAATGAAATAACTAAATACCGTCGAAAATGAACGTAACAACCTTACAGCGGCAATATTTTGTAAGTTCTTGGACTATGCTGGTAAAATTCTATAACAGTGGTTAGTTCGTTTGCGAAATTCTCCAACTACTTTTACTTATGGACCGATTGTTGATCTTTGTCATATTCCAACACGTTTTCGTAAGGTCTTACAAAAGTTAACCTACTACGTCAATGTTGAAAATTGTCGTATTTTGGAACTTTTTTGTTGTTTCAACGAATTTAACTATTGAAGCTTGCAACGGCAATATTTTGCCAGTTATTGAGCTATGCTGGTTAACTTCTATAACAGTGCTTAGTTCGATTGCGAAATTCTCCAACTACGTTTACTTAATTATGGAGAGATTGTTGATCTTTATCGTATTTCAAGACTTTTGTAAGCTCGTACAAAATGTAGCCTAACTGCGGCAATATTTTGCCAGTTTCGAGCTACAACTGTTAAATTCTATAATAGTACGAATTTTGTTTGCAACATATCCAAACTACTTTTATTTTATTATAAACTGGCTGTTGAAAATTGTTGTATTTTGGAACTTTTTTGTTGTTTCAACGAATTTAACTATTGAAGCTTGCAACGGCAATATTTTGCCAGTTCTTGAGCTATACTGGTTAACTTCTATAACAGTGCTTAGTTCGATTGCGAAATTCTCCAACTACGTTTACTTAATTATGGAGAGATTGTTGATCTTTATCATATTTCAAGACTTTTTGTAAGCTCGTACAAAATGTAGCCTAACTGCGGCAATATTTTGCCAGTTTCGAGCTACAACTGTTAAATTCTATAATAGTACGAATTTTGTTTGCAACATATCCAAACTACTTTTATTTTATTATAAACTGGCTGTTGAAAATTGTCGTATTTTAGAACTTTTTTGTTGTTTCAACGAATTTAACTATTGAAGCTTGCAACGGCAATATTTTGCCAGTTCTTGAGCTATGCTGCTTAACTTCTATAACAGTGCTTAGTTCGATTGCGAAATTCTACAACTACGTTTACTTAATTATGGAGAGATTGTTGATCTTTGTCATATTTCAAGACTTTTTGTAAGCTCGTACAAAATGTAGCCTAACTGCGGCAATATTTTGCCAGTTTCGAGCTACAACTGTTAAATTCTATAATAGTACGAATTTTGTTTGCAACATATCCAAACTACTTTTATTTTATTATAAACTGGCTGTTGAAAATTGTCGTATTTTGGAACTTTTTTGTTGTTTCAACGAATTTAACTATTGAAGCTTGCAACGGCAATATTTTGCCAGTTCTTGAGCTATGCTGCTTAACTTCTATAACAGTGCTTAGTTCGATTGCGAAATTCTCCAACTACGTTTACTTAATTATGGAGAGATTGTTGATCTTTATCATATTTCAAGACTTTTTGTAAGCTCGTACAAAATGTAGTCTAACTGCGGCAATATTTTGCCAGTTTCGAGCTACAACTGTTAAATTCTATAATAGTACGAATTTTGTTTGCAACATATCCAAACTACTTTTATTTTATTATAAACTGGCTGTTGAAAATTGTCGTATTTTAGAACTTTTTTGTTGTTTCAACGAATTTAACTATTGAAGCTTGCAACGGCAATATTTTGCCAGTTCTTGAGCTATGCTGCTTAACTTCTATAACAGTGCTTAGTTCGATTGCGAAATTCTCCAACTACGTTTACTTAATTATGGAGAGATTGTTGATCTTTATCATATTTCAAGACTTTTTGTAAGCTCGTACAAAATGTAGCCTAACTGCGGCAATATTTTGCCAGTTTCGAGCTACAACTGTTAAATTCTATAATAGTACGAATTTTGTTTGCAACATATCCAAACTACTTTTATTTTATTATAAACTGGCTGTTGAAAATTGTCGTATTTTAGAACTTTTTGTTGTTTCAACGAATTTAACTATTGAAGCTTGCAACGGCAATATTTTGCCAGTTCTTGAGCTATGCTGTTAACTTCTATAACAGTGCTTAGTTCGATTGCGAAATTCTCCAACTACGTTTACTTAATTATGGAGAGATTGTTGATCTTTATCATATTTCAAGACTTTTGTAAGCTCGTACAAAATGTAGCCTAACTGCGGCAATATTTTGCCAGTTTCGAGCTACAACTGTTAAATTCTATAATAGTACGAATTTTGTTTGCAACATATCCAAACTACTTTTATTTTATTATAAACTGGCTGTTGAAAATTGTTGTATTTTAGAACTTTTTTGTTGTTTCAACGAATTTAACTATTGAAGCTTGCAACGGCAATATTTTGCCAGTTCTTGAGCTATACTGGTTAACTTCTATAACAGTGCTTAGTTCGATTGCGAAATTCTCCAACTACGTTTACTTAATTATGGAGAGATTGTTGATCTTTATCATATTTCAAGACTTTTTGTAAGCTCGTACAAAATGTAGCCTAACTGCGGCAATATTTTGCCAGTTTCGAGCTACAACTGTTAAATTCTATAATAGTACGAATTTTGTTTGCAACATATCCAAACTACTTTTATTTTATTATAAACTGGCTGTTGAAAATTGTCGTATTTTAGAACTTTTTTGTTGTTTCAACGAATTTAACTATTGAAGCTTGCAACGGCAATATTTTGCCAGTTCTTGAGCTATGCTGCTTAACTTCTATAACAGTGCTTAGTTCGATTGCGAAATTCTACAACTACGTTTACTTAATTATGGAGAGATTGTTGATCTTTGTCATATTTCAAGACTTTTTGTAAGCTCGTACAAAATGTAGCCTAACTGCGGCAATATTTTGCCAGTTTCGAGCTACAACTGTTAAATTCTATAATAGTACGAATTTTGTTTGCAACATATCCAAACTACTTTTATTTTATTATAAACTGGCTGTTGAAAATTGTCGTATTTTGGAACTTTTTTGTTGTTTCAACGAATTTAACTATTGAAGCTTGCAACGGCAATATTTTGCCAGTTCTTGAGCTATGCTGCTTAACTTCTATAACAGTGCTTAGTTCGATTGCGAAATTCTCCAACTACGTTTACTTAATTATGGAGAGATTGTTGATCTTTATCATATTTCAAGACTTTTTGTAAGCTCGTACAAAATGTAGTCTAACTGCGGCAATATTTTGCCAGTTTCGAGCTACAACTGTTAAATTCTATAATAGTACGAATTTTGTTTGCAACATATCCAAACTACTTTTATTTTATTATAAACTGGCTGTTGAAAATTGTCGTATTTTAGAACTTTTTTGTTGTTTCAACGAATTTAACTATTGAAGCTTGCAACGGCAATATTTTGCCAGTTCTTGAGCTATGCTGTTAACTTCTATAACAGTGCTTAGTTCGATTGCGAAATTCTACAACTACGTTTACTTAATTATGGAGAGATTGTTGATCTTTGTCATATTTCAAGACTTTTTGTAAGCTCGTACAAAATGTAGCCTAACTGCGGCAATATTTTGCCAGTTTCGAGCTACAACTGTTAAATTCTATAATAGTACGAATTTTGTTTGCAACATATCCAAACTACTTTTATTTTATTATAAACTGGCTGTTGAAAATTGTCGTATTTTGGAACTTTTTTGTTGTTTCAACGAATTTAACTATTGAAGCTTGCAACGGCAATATTTTGCCAGTTCTTGAGCTATGCTGCTTAACTTCTATAACAGTGCTTAGTTCGATTGCGAAATTCTCCAACTACGTTTACTTAATTATGGAGAGATTGTTGATCTTTATCATATTTCAAGACTTTTTGTAAGCTCGTACAAAATGTAGTCTAACTGCGGCAATATTTTGCCAGTTTCGAGCTACAACTGTTAAATTCTATAATAGTACGAATTTTGTTTGCAACACATCCAAACTACTTTTATTTTATTATAAACTGGCTGTTGAAAATTGTCGTATTTTGGAACTTTTTTGTTGTTTCAACGAATTAAACTATTGAAGCTTGCAACGGCAATATTTTGCCAGTTCTTGAGCTATGCTGGTTAACTTCTATAACAGTGGTTAGTTCGATTGCGAAATTCTCCAACTACGTTTACTTAATTATGGAGAGATTGTTGATCTTTATCATATTTCAAGACTTTTTGTAAGCTCGTACAAAATGTAGCCTAACTGCGGCAATATTTTGCCAGTTTCGAGCTACAACTGTTAAATTCTATAATAGTACGAATTTTGTTTGCAACACATCCAAACTACTTTTATTTTATTATAAACTGGCTGTTGAAAATTGTCGTATTTTGGAACTTTTTTGTTGTTTCAACGAATTAAACTATTGAAGCTTGCAACGGCAATATTTTGCCAGTTCTTGAGCTATGCTGCTTAACTTCTATAACAGTGCTTAGTTCGATTGCGAAATTCTCCAACTACGTTTACTTAATTATGGAGAGATTGTTGATCTTTATCATATTTCAAGACTTTTTGTAAGCTCGTACAAAATGTAGCCTAACTGCGGCAATATTTTGCCAGTTTCGAGCTACAACTGTTAAATTCTATAATAGTACGAATTTTGTTTGCAACATATCCAAACTACTTTTATTTTATTATAAACTGGCTGTTGAAAATTGTCGTATTTTAGAACTTTTTTGTTGTTTCAACGAATTTAACTATTGAAGATTGCAACGGCAATATTTTGCCAGTTCTTGAGCTATGCTGGTTAACTTCTATAACAGTGGTTAGTTCGATTGCGAAATTCTCCAACTACGTTTACTTAATTATGGAGAGATTGTTGATCTTTGTCATATTCCAAGACGTTTTCGTAAGCTCTTCCGAAATGTAGCCTAACTACGGAAATATTTTGCCAGTTATCGAGCTACAACTGTTAAATTGTATAATAGTACGAATTTTGTTTGCAACATATTCAAACTACTTTTATTTTATTATAAACCGGCTCTTGAGAATTGTCGTATTTTAGGACTTTTTTGTAGTTTTAAACGAATTTAATGATTGAGCTTTAGGGCGGCAATATTTTGTCAGTTCTCGAGCTAGGCTGGTTAAATTCTATAACAGTGCTTAGTTCGATTGCAAAATTCTCCAACTACGTTTACTTAATTATGGAGAGATTGTTGATCTTTGTCATATTCCAAGACGTTTTTGTAAGCTCGTACAAAATGTAGCCTAACTGCGGCAATAATTTGCCAGTTATCGAGCTACGAATTTTGTTTGCAGGTTTCTTTGCAAAATTATTCACACTGCTTTTCTTTATTATGAACATGCTTTTGATCTTTGTCGTATTTTAGGACTTTTTTTAAGTCTTAACGAATTTAACGATTTAACGTATCAGCAACAATATTTTGCCAGTTCTCGAGCTACGTAGGTTAAATTCTATAACAGGGCATATTTCGATTGCGAAAGTTTCCAACTACTTTTATTTAATTATGAATTGCTTGTCGATCTTCGTTGTATTCTGGGACGTTTTTCTAAGGTATTACTGAATTTAATCTAATCATGACAATATTTTGCCAGTTATCGAGCTACAACTGTTAAATTCTATAATAATATGATGTTCGGTTGCAAAATATTCAAGCTTGTTTAGGCGTTTGTTCGTTGTCATATTTGTAGTCTTAACGAATTTAACGATTGAACTTAGCAACAATATTTTGCCGACTTTTTATTTCTATATAAATGCAAAGAATTATGCAAGTAAACTTGAGTTTGTTTTTGTTTCAGATTTTGTAGAGAAGAATATATCGAAATAGATTAAAAAATTGTTCTTGTACTCTGATGCAGTAAGGAAAGCCTTCGCTGTCTGAATACCAAATCATCGAAGTCCTTACGGCATCAGTTAAATAAATATTTTTTTGAATATACCTTGATTTTTTTGTAAAGGTCTAGTTTTCGGGATAGTCGACTGTATGGGTAAGTTTTGCATGAAGCTATTTTTGAGACGTTTGCATGTTAGGACCTTTTTGAATAAATTTCCGCGCGATGTTTACCATATCCGTTGCATGAAGTGTCCTACGCACTGTGAATCTATTATTTTACTTTGCGTTTTATTTTTTAACGAATTGTATTAATAGGGCTTAATAGTTGCGATTTTAAGACAATGCGGGGAAAAGTTGCAATAATTAAAGCGTTTTATGGGAAGTAAACCCAAAGTTATTTCAATTACGCTTAACGAGCGTTATTGCAGTTTTTTTTAAACCGTTACAGCAGCTAAAGGCCTTGAATACTTCACGGTTTAGGTTTGTGGTAATCGACATACCAGAAATTTAAACCTTTTCGGGCCGGGTCCGGTCCTGTGTAGACAGCGTTAACCATTTGTGTTTCAACTGTGCATGGTTTTATAGTTGGCACCGTACTGGGTAATCCTGGATAAGTAGTGATACGCTTAATTTTAATTTTAAGAAGTTGTGTATTTTCTAGGGCGTGACAGACGTTCATATTGTGTATGTCTAGATTTATTCATGTGTTCACTGTACTTTTTAATTAATATTTATTTATAATTTCATCCGACGATGAAAAAGTGTTCTTGCAAACTGTAGTATGTCATGAATTTACGACGTTCGTCGAAGCGTTACAACTATTTTGGGCCTGGTTGCCCAGTACGGTGTATATTGCTGACCGTTGCTTCAAGACAGTCTTCGGGCCAGCCTTACGCGATTCATTAACACTTGCTTATCCTGAGCCTGACACAGAGACTGCAATGGCGGACGTAAGTCCTCAGTGGATTGTTCTCGAGCCCGAGTCTCTGCGCCATTCAGCTCTCTCACGTGGACCTGGCCCTGGTCGGACTCACAGTCCTGATGGTGGGTTATGTATTTTTTTAGCGTATAATTTATATATTTTTTATAATTAAATCACCTCTTTTTTATAAATCGTAGTAAGAACAGCAAATACTTAAATTCTAACCAACTCTTACTTTTTGCGATTTATATTAATTTGTTGATGACTCGAATATAACCTCAATAAAAGCCACATTTTATAAAGTAGACGTTTAATAACTAGCCTTAAATTAGTGAGAATAATATTTTTCTTAATCTTCTTTGGGAATTAAGCCACTCATAGTTTTTAAAATCATGTTTATTTACGTTTGGATCCATGACCTAGGATCGAAACGTAAATAAACTATGAGTGGTTTAATTCCCAAAGAAGATTAAGAAAAATGCTAAACAAACCACAACAAACATACAGGGAGTATTTAGTGAGAAGAATACTTGCTCGGCAGTTAGTTATAGCATAAAAACCGTCACAGAATCATTTTCACTTTTTTTCACTAGAAAACAAAAGTAATTACAGTTCGCATGGCGTTAACGAGCTTGTCTACTTTAGTTTTAATCGAAAACTATTTAGCATCGATATCTGTGTCAAGTATTTATTATTTTTAAGTGGTTGTGGCGTTAGCGTCGTCGTCGAATTTTTATTTACATATTTTCTTACTAAAAAAGTAATTACAGTTAACTAGGCGATAACGAGCTTGTCTACCTTAGTTTTTGTCAAAAACTTTTACCATTCAATTGTTTTTTGTTATTTTTAAATAGTTGTGGTGTTAGGGTCGTTGTAGAATTCCTATCTGCAAATTTTTGCAATTAAAAACTAAGCCGATACAGTTACCGAGGCGTTAACGATCCTGTCTACCTTAGTTTTTGCCAAGAACTACATAGGCATCGATTGTCATGTTGAAGTATTCATTTGTTTTTGTTACTTTAAGTAGTTGTTGCATTAGGATTGACCTTCAATTTTTATTTACAAGTTTTTCTATTAAAAAAGTAATTACAGTTAACAAGGCGATAACGAGCTTGTCTTCCTTAGTTTTTGTCGAAAACTTTTACCATTCAATTGTTTTTTGTTACTTTGAAATAGTTGTGGTGTTAGGGTCGTTGTAGAATTCCTATCTTCAAATTTTTGCAATTAAAAACTAAGCCGATACAGTTAACGAGGCGTTAACGATCCTGTCTACCTTAGTTTTTGCCTAGAACTACATAGCTTCGATTGTCATGTTGAAGTATTCCTTTGTTTTTGTTACTTTAAGTAGTTGTAGCGTTAGGATTGACCAACAAGTTTTTATTTACAAATTTTCCTATTAAAAAAAGTAATTACAGTTAACAAGACGATAACGAGCTAGTTTACCTTAGTCTTTGTAAATTATTTAGCTACAATGTCCATACTGACGTATTCAATTGTTTTTTGTAAATTTTAAATAGTTGTAGCATTGGGGTCATTGTGGAATTTTTATTTTTATATGTTTTCAATCGAAGACAAATTAGTTACAGTTAACAAGGCGTTGACGATCCTGTCTACCTTAGTTTTGTCAAATTATTAAGTAGCAATGTCCGTCTTTAAATTTTTGATTGGTTTTTGTTATCTTGTAGTAGATGTAGTGTTAGGATCAGTGTGGAATTTTTATTTTTGTTTTCAATTGAAAGTAAATTGTTACGTGCTGAAAAATCGGTCGTAAACATTTCCAAATTTAGTTTTAATTTGTAAGAATTTCGCGCCAATAATTTAAAAAGACGTGCGTGTATTTCCGTCGCTTGAAATAGTTGCGTTTGCGCGAGATTGCGCCGACGCGAGGTGCAATAAGGGTGGTGGTGAATTTCGGGACATGTCGGGACTAGCCAGCCAGACGGTCGAGTGTAGTTATCTCTGTGCCGTGTCTTGTCTTTTTTTTTGTTGTGTGGGTTTCCTTTTATCTACCCAATTATCGTTTCTTATACCAGTTTCCTTTCGCTCCCTACATAGGAAGAAGAAGACAACGGAGCCCTGCTGCCGCCATCATGGAGTAATGCTGTGAGAAGCCTTACAGTTTACGTGAGTACCTTTTGGTTTTCCTTATAATTAATATAACCATTGTTATTATGTGATAATAATTTGAACATTTATATGACGTAATACCCTATTTGCGCGTTATTTGGCAAATATTAATTGTACTGCCAACTGACGTAGTGGCTTGCGTACCTCACCGGCGGGGGTATAATAGTGGCGCCCAACGTGGAGCTCGACTATTATCCCCCCGTCGATGCGGTACGCGAGCCACTACAGTCAGTTGGTAGCAATGTTAAATAATTGCAAAAATGATGCGCAAATAAGACATTATGTCCCACAATTATTTAAAATTACTACATTACATAAAAAACGAGAAAAGAACTTACGTAAACTGTGGCGTGGGTGATTCGTTGGCCCGGTTGAAACCAAATTAAATTTGTCTTCTTTTCCGTAGCGGAACACAGGAATACAGGTAAGGGTGATACAGAGCAAAGATAAGGCAAAGGAACCTACATAACAAAAAAAAGACACGATAAGACACAAAGATAGCTACATTCGTCCACGTCTTGGTCACCAGTCCCGACGTGTCCGGAAATTCACCACCACCCTTATTGCACCTCGCGTCGGCGCAATCGCGCGCAAACGCAACTGTTTCAAGCGACGGAAATACACGTACGTCTTTTTAAATTATTGGCGCGAAATTCTTACAAATTAAAATTAAATTTGGAAATGTTTACGACCGATTTTTCGGCACGTAACAAAATTAGTTAGAGTCAACAAGGCATTATCGAGCTCGTCTACTTTAGTTTTTGTCGAAAACTATTTAGTATCGATGGCATGTTGAAGTAATTATTTTTTTGTTACTTTTAAGTATTTGTAGTATTAAGATTATTGTAAAAAAATTTATTTTCACATTTTTCCTATTAAAAACAAAGTAATAATATTTGACAGGCACTAACGTGTCTGTCTGACGTAGTTTTTGTCAAAAACTTGAGCGTCGACGTCCGCGTTGAAATAAACAATTGTTTTTTTGTCATTTTTCTGCAGTTGTAGTTGTGGAATTTTTATTTTCACATGTCGAAAACATAATAGTTACAGTTAACAAAGCATTAACGAATCCATTCACCGTAATTTTTGTTGAAATTATTTAAATATGAGGTTCAATCTGATTGGTTTTTTTTTTGTTACTTACAAACAGTTGTCGCATTAGATTCGTCACAGAATTTTTATTTTTACATTTTTTCGATTGAAAACAAAGTACTTACAGATAACGAGGTATTAACAAGCCTGTCTATCTTAGTTTTTGTCGAAAACTATTTACATCGATGGTCATGTTTAAGTATTCAATTGTTTTTTTTGCTATTTTTAAGTAGTTGTAGCGTTAGGATCGTTGTGGAATTTTGATTTTTATATATTTTTAATCGTAAACACTAAGTATTGTCGTTAACATAGCATTAACGAGTCAGTCTACCTTGGTTTTGTCCCAAACTATTTAGCATCGATAGCCGTATTGAAGTGATCAATTGTTTTTTTGTTAGTTTTAAGCAGTTGTAGCGTTAGGATCATCGTGGAATTTTTATTCCGATTGAAAACTAAGTGATTACAATTAGCATGGCATCAAAGAGCCTATCTACGTTAGTTTTTGTCTAAAAGAATCTAGCATCTATGGCAGTGTTGAAGTGTTCAATTGTTTTTTGTTACTTTTAAGGTAGTTGTAGCATTAGGATTGGCATAGAATTTTTATTTTCAAAATTGTATGGTTAAAACTGTGATTAAAGTTAAGGTCTACTTCAGTTTTTGTCGAAAACTATTTAACATCGATAGCCGTGTTCAAGTACTCATTTGTTTTTAGCTACTTTTAAGTAGTTGTAGCGGAATTTTTATTTTCACATTTTTCGAATTAAAATCTAAGTGATTACCGTTAACAGGACGTTAACGAACCTGTCCGACCTTAGTTTCTGTCAAAAACTGTTTGACATCCATGGCTGTGTTGAAGTATTCAATTGTTTTTTGCTACTTTTAAGTAGTAGTGTTAAGATCTTCAGATTTTTATTTTCACATTTTTCCAATTAAAAACTAATTGATTACAATTAACAGGACATTATTGAACCTGTCGACCTTAGTTTCTGTCGAAAACTATTTAGCATTGTTGACCGTGTTGAAGTATTCAATTGTTTTTTGTTACTCTTAAGTAGTTGTAGTGTTAGAATCGGCATATGATTTTTTTTCCATATTTTTTCCAATTAAAAATTATGTATTACAGTTAAGATGGCATTAACGAGCCGATCTACCTTAGTTTTAGTCCCGAACTATTTAGCATCGATAGCCGTGTTGAAGTACTCAATTGTTCTTATTTTTAACTAGTTGTAGCGTTAGGATCAGCATATAATCTTTTTTCAAATTTTTCCAATTCTAAAAGCTAAATATTACAGTTAACACGGCACTAACGAGCTTTCCTGCCTTAGTTTTTGTCTAAAACTATCTAGCATCGATGGTCGTGTTGAAGTATTCAGTATTGGCATAGAATTTTTAATTTTATATTTTTCTGGAAAAACTAAGTGATTAAACTTAAGGCATTAACGAGCCGGTCTACCTTAGTTATTGTCGAAGACTATTTAGCATCGATACCCGTCTTGAAGTACTCGATTGTGTTATGCTACTTTTAAGTAGTTGTAGCTTTAGGATCGTCACGGAATTTTTATTTTTATATTTTTTCGATTAAAAACTTATTATACCCCCGCCGGTACGGGACGCGAGCCACTACAATCAGTTGGTAGCAATGTTAGATAATTGTAAACATGACGCGCAAATTAAAGATTACGTCACACAATATGCGAATTATTGCAACACAATTAAAAGTTATACAAATTTTAAAGAAAACCACAACGGGGTGCTCACGTAAACATGTAGGGCTTCTTGCAGAATTACTCCATAATGTCGGCAGCGGCTTCGCTGTTGATCCTTCTCGGGCGTGGGTGTTCGCTGGGCCCGGTTGAATCCAAATTCAATTATCTTCTTTCTATATGTAGAGGGGCGACAGGAAACTGGTTTAAGGGACGATAGTCAAAGAGAAGGCAAAAGGAACCTACATAACAAAAAAAGATACAATAAGACACAAAAGACAACAACACTTGTTCACGTCTCGGTGGTTAGTCCCGTCACGTATGCCGGAAATCACCCTACTTCCTTCTCGGAACTCCGCGTCGGCACAATCTCGCGCAACGCACTATCTAAAGTGACGGAAATACGTACACGTCCTTTTATATTTATGGCGCGAAATTCTTGCAAATTAAAACTTAATTGAGAATGTTTAGTGCCGAATTTTTCGGCACGTAACAAACTAAGTGAAAACAGTTAAGACGGCATTAACAAACCTGTCAACCTTGGTTTTTGTTGAAAACAATTTAGTATCGATGACCGTGTTGAAGTATTCAATTGTTTTTTGTTACTTTTAGTTTTGTAATATTATCAATGCTATAGAATTTTTATTTTCAAATTTTTCTGTTAAAACTAAATGAGTAAAGTTAACAAGGCATTAGCGAGCCGATCTACCTTAGTTTTTGTCGAAAACCATTTAGCTTTGATAGCCATGTTATAGTACTCAATTGTTTTTTTGTTACTTCTGACTGATTTTAGCGTTAGGATCGGCATAGAATTTTTTTTCAACGTTTTCCAATTAAAAGCTAAGCATTACAGTTAACATGGCATTAACGAGCCTGTCTACCTTAGTTTTTGTCTAAAACTATCTAGTAGCAATGGCCATGTTGAAGTATTCAATTGTTTTTTTTTTGCTACCTTTAAGTAGTTGCAGTGTTAGGATTGGCATAGAATTTTTATTTTCATAATTTTTCGTTTAAAAACAAAATGATAAAATTTAACAGCGCATTAACGATCCGGTCTACCTTAGTTATTGTCGAAAACTATTTAGCTTCGATAGTTGCGTTGAAGTACTCAATTGTTTTTTTTTTACTTTTAACTAGTTGTAACATTTGGCTCGACATAGGTTTTTTTTTCAAATTTTTCCAATTATAAACTAAGTATTATGGTTAACATGTTAATGATCCCGTCTACCTTGATTTTTGTCTAAAACTATTTAACATCGTTGGCCGTGTTGAACTATTCAATTGTTTTTGTTACTTTTAAGTAGTTGTTGTGTTAGAAACGCATAGAATTTATTTCAAATTTTTTTCCAATTAAAAACTAAGTATTCCAGTTAAAATGGCATTAACGAGTAAGTAAATTAAAAGTTTTTTTTATTTGTGTTTTCAACATTTACTTTTTATGTACATCGAACTCATGAAATTGTTTTTTCATGTGTGTATTTCTGTAGTTTTCTTTTCACGTTTGTTTGTATAGTTTTTTATATTTGTTTTGTGTGCAATATCGAACGCGTGCCAGATTTTGATCAGCCTGAACACCTTGCAAAACGTTATAAATTAAAAAATCCGTATTCATGTATAAACTGTAATCCATGAAGAAATATTTTTAATAAAGGGATTGCACACATAAATTTTCTTCTAATTCAAATACGCCTTGTTTATTATTCTGTTAATTTTTTATTTACGATTTTGAAATCGCAGAGTCAGTTTTTATAGATTAAAATATCCGTGTTCATGTATAAGTTGTAATCGATGAAGAAATATTTTTTTATAAGGGGATTGCACATGTAAATTTTCTTCTAATTCACATACGCCTTGTTTATTATTCTGTTAATTTTTTATTTACGATTTTGAAATCATGGAGTCTGTTTTTTCCATTGTTACAAACTCCATGCGAGAGCCTATTTTGGCATCCATTTTATAATCATCGTGAAAGTATTGTAGAGTTTATACGTATGTCGATAACGGAGTTGCAACTGTTTGTGCTGTAGTCTCCTATTTGTATTCGCGATTTGTCCCCCTTTTTTTACATACGATTTCAAGATCAAAATTAATTTTCTACGAGTGTCGATTTTGATGAGCATCCATTTAAACACCTTTACGTTTTCTGCGTGTATTAAGGAATCTGTGTCTATATATAAATGTTTCGGTTTGTTACTTGTCAGTTGGATGGGTAAAAGGTCCTATAATTCATAACGTTTTGTACAGCGGGCGTAATCGGTTTAACAAGAATTTACAATTTTTTAGATTGCGAACTGCTTTTATTTCGTTATTACTTACATTTGGCTTTATTTTGTGATTCTTTTTTATTTCGATTTTGCATCGTACTCTAAATTCGCTTGCTTGATGTTCTTCTTCTTCTCGAAGAAGATTAAGCAAACGAATTTAAAGTACGATGCAAAATTGAAATAGAAAAAATCACAAAATAAAGCCAAATGTAAGAATTTACAATTAATATTATTTTGCCGTACAAACTAACCATGCAAATCTTCTGTTTTAAACAAAGTTACAGTGAAGCCAATTAATGATTCCTTGATTTACAACATTTGCAGAACTGAAATACCAATGGTGTTGTACTTCTTTCAGCGGCTTCTAAACCAAATTACAGTAAAATTTATTGTTTAACAACATACAGGAACAAACTGGTGCAGTGAAGAAATAAAGATAAGAAATAGACTAGGTAAATTTCTGCATTTTGAAGCACTACTTATCGCTTGTCTTTCAAATGCAATAGTTGCATGTAAAATGCCATCATGGCTGTCGTTCTTTTTCTTCTATCCATTACTTCTTGTAAGTATTGCGTTCTCATTGATCGAAACTATCCCTTCAAATCTTAGAAACTAAACCGCAATATACATAATAATAATTTTAAATAATTTCACGAGCAGTGCTGGGAACTCAAAACCGCATCATCATTAAATCTTCAGTCCTGGAACTGATTTGATGCGTACCTCCGTTGTTTTCTATTCTAAGCTAGTCTACATATTTCCCTGAAATTTCCACAGCCTACATCTTTTGCTATCTGTGTGAAATAGTCTGATCTAGATCTACCTCATCCTCTCTTTTTTCCTATTTCTGCTAGTAATATATCCCGCACTATCCTTGAAATGCCTTAGAACGTGTCCTGCCTTTCTATTTATCCTATTTTTTTGTGTTCCATAGATATCTTTCTTCGCCTACTATTTTTAGAACCTCTTTGTCGGTCCATGCTATTATCATACATCTGAAGCACAACGTTCCAAAAGGTTTCTACCTTTTTCGTGTCTGCTTCTCTGATTTTACTTAATAATTAAAAAAAATCTAAAAGGCCCTGAGGATAATTACACGACGTATTTTCTGCCGAATTACTTTGATTCTACAATTATTTTACACAACTATGTACTATACTTTAATTAATGATTAAAAATCCCTCTATGATTAATTATTGAAATAAAATCGTTGTGGAGCAAAATGAGGCGTAACAGATTCTTTTGTTTGCATATTCTGTATATTGTTGTATATAATAATTTATTTTCGATATTGCAGCGATGGAAATGATTTTTGTTGTATCTTTTTTCTTTTATTCGCATTCTTAGCGTATGTTTATATAATTATTTACTATTAACGATATCGAAACGATAGACTGTTTTTTGATGCGTGACGATCTTGACGTGTCTTCGTACGTTTAAGAATAGTAGGTTGTATCAAGTATATATGGGACAATGAGCAATTTTAATTTTTCTCAAGATTGTACTTGTTTATATATTGCTTCTATATATTTTTAACTTATGATATTTAAATCTAGATTTTTGAGATGATGCAGTGAGAACATCTTATAGCCGTTTTATTTATACATTCATGAATCCCTGTCGATGTTCCAGCGTATTGAACACATAACGGCCGCATGAGTGTAGAGATGTCAGGATTGCTTAACGTCAGGAGTTGTGAGGTATCAGAAGTTTGGTTAAAAGGGAACTTGTATGTGTTGTGAATGTACGGATTACTTAGTTACAGTATATTCAATAAAGTATCAATGGTTTTCGTACCTCTAACAATGGCTGGTATTACCAAACATAACAGATTAATCGAGATAGGGTTATAAGCATTTTTAATTTTTTTGTCGTGATTCCTACTGCAAAATAAAGTTCTTATGTTTGTCAGGGATTTCATGTTAAGGCCCTAAATTTATTTATTTACAATATTGAAATCGTAACTTAAACGACTTTGATGAGTTTACTTTTCGTTTTCAGGTATTAAGGAATCTGTATCCATATATAGAATTTGGTAGAGTGAAGAATTTATTAGAACGTGGTCGCAGGGAAAATTAAGTTGTTTTTCGGGTTTTTTGTGTTTTGGCTCTTTGTTTCTTATTTGCGATAATGAAATCGTAGCGTAAATGTTTCAATGAATGTCGATTTTGGGAATTGAATGACAAGTGACTCAATCTAAGCCACAAGGGCATCCTGCCGATGCGTTTCCCCCTAATTGAAGCTCATCAGGACAGGAGTGGCAAAGTTGTAAAATTTATACAGCTGCACCTAGCACACAATTTGTGCCTTTGTGCTATTTCACCTGGCACAGGTTTTTTTTTCTCTTATAGTTGGAACGGAGGAGATCCGTCTCACTGATCGTGTATTGCTTCTGTATATTTTTAATTTATGATACTTAAACCAAGAGATTTTTGAGACGATACAAATAGGAAAGTAGCCATTTATACATTTATGAATCCTTAAACGAGTTAAGGCCGTAAGCAGTTTAAAATTTTTAACGTGATTGAATTTCTTATGTTTTTCAGTGATTTGTGTTTGGCTTTATTTTATTTACGATATTGAAATCATAGCGTAAACATTTTAATAAATGTCTTGCGAGCTGTATCAAATTGTATCAAATTTACAGCGCCCCCAACTATAATTCATAACAAACATTTTATTTTATTTTTTTTAGTATCGAAGGCGAATCCCCTCCAAATTATGAGACTGAACAGGATGCCGATGCACCTATGATTAAAACAAAACTTTAGTATGTAGGTTTCATATATGATTTCTCTATTTTTATTTTATCTTTAATTACGTTGAAATTTCCAGTATTAAAAACGAAGTTATACGTAGGTATTTTTACGACTTTGATAAGTCCATTTTTATAGGTTATAATGTATTTTATTTGTCTGGGATTTAGATAAAGTGGCTGCTGTTTCATATCGAATAAAATAAGTGTATTTTTTTATTTTTGGTTATTCCCTATACAACCTTTTGATACAACGATCACGACGCTTTGGTTTATATGCATTTTAATTTTTAAATTGTTGAAATAACTTATGTTCCAGGAGTATGCTAAATTGTGTGAACGCTATTGAACATCTACCAGGTACTGAGCAAGCTGAATTAGTACCAGAATTGAAAATGCAGCAAGACTCATGTGAGACCTTTAGGTTTCGTAATACATTACATTAAATTTGCATATTTAATGTGGTTATTTTGCATGTAACGTAAAGGCGGTTATCAAATTGTTGTAGACGACAACGTTGATTATGCCTTTATTAGTTATAATTATGGTAACGTAATTTTTCCTCTGAAAATATATCGCATCAACACAAACCAAGGTTGTTTATCCACGACCTGTTTTCCAACTTATATTTTAACGTCTTATAATTGGGTTGTCTTGTAACAGCAGAGCGTCTCCATATTTTTGTTTTTCAGCGAGAAATATAACTATGGTGTTAACTGTTAGACATTTTACGGTCATAGATTCATCCACCTATCCTACGTCTATTTTAAGTGTAACGTTGTTACATTCCAAATTTGAAAATGTACACTTTTAAATTTGTGAGTAAATTCCCGCCATTATTTCAAATAGACTTGTTAATTTCCACCATCTCGGACAGTTGCGTTGGCGCAAAAGAACGCGCCGGCGCGGAGTGAGTGGCGCAAGTGCGCGGAGTGACACGACATTATTAGCCACGAGACGTCAAGCGGGTAACGTCTACGTGTGTCGTGTTTATTGTCTTTTCTCTTTTTTAGGATGTAGGTTCCCTTTTATCTTTATCTACGAGTACCTTTACCTGTATTCCTCTTGCCTTACCTACGAACGACGAAAGAGGATAGACGTTAAATTTGGATTCAACAATGGCGTGACGCAACCCACACCCAAACAAGGAGATGCCCTGAGATTTAACTGCAAGGCTTTATTTACATTTTAAAATACGAATTGTATCATTGTAAACGTGTTTGGTATTTGATACAATTTGCCACATAATTATGTCAATATTAACTATTGTGCAATATTGTGAAACGTGGACCGTATCAGTGGCGCTCAACGTGGCGCGCCACTGTTACGTTTGGCAACACTGATACGGTCCACGTTTCACAATATGGCGCAATAGTTAATATTATGACATATTTACGTGGCAAATTGTATCAAGTACCAAACACGTTTACAATGATACAATTCTTATTTTAAAACAAAAATAAAGCAATGTACTCACTTAAAACGCGCCTTGCAGTTAAATCTCAAGGGCATCTCCTTGTTTGGGCGTGGGTTGCATCACGCCATTGTTGAATCCAAATTTAACCGTCTATCCCCTTTCGTCGTTCGTAGCGGTAAGATAGGAGCAACCAGGTAAGGAACGATAAGGCAAGATAAGGAGGAACCTACATCCTAAAAAGGAAAGAGAAAAGACAGACACGTAACACAGGTATACTACCATTACTTGACGTCTCGTGGCTAATAATGTCGTGTCACTCCGCGTACTTGCGCCACTCACTCCGCGCCGGCGCATTCTTTTGCGCCAACGCAACTGTCCGGGATGGCGGAAATTAACAAGTTTATTTTAAAATAATGGCGGGAATTTACTCACAAATTTAAAAGTGTACATCCCCAAATTTGAAATGTAACAACGTATTTATGCTAGCTTTAGCGTCCGGCAGATTCAAACGTTTTCACTATCGACCTAAGCATTCATTTCGGTAATTACTTTATCATAATTATAGCTAGCCTGTCTTGAAAGTAATTCTTGCATGACTGTATAAAACAATTGATGCATGTTTAATATTTGTTTCACGCCAAATCAACACATTCTTTCAACACTTTAAAATACATTATTATTAATTATATTTTCTTAGTTCCTAATCCATTTGAAGAAGAACAGTTGTTTACAAGTTCTTACTATTATTACCCAAGAAGAACTTATACGTTCAGAAGTGTGCCAGGTATGATTTTTTTAACGAACGCACATTAATTATCTACGGAACTTGTACGAGGACCTAATCATATATTTGACAATACTTTTGCAATTGTTGCTACTCATATTTTTACCAATATTCCTAGTACTAATCGACGACAGTTTTACGAATATTGCTAATCATATAATTGTTATTTTTATTAATGTTCTCGGTCAAGTATTTAATGATATTTTATGACTTCGAATCATATTTGGTAATATTTTTATGAATGAGCGTAATCATATATTTAACGATGTTTTTCTTAATATTTCTTGGGTATTAAACTACTTGTAGTTTTTAAAATTGTCTTTATTTACGTTTTGATGCATGACCTAGGATCGTTGCCAAAAAAAAAAAATTTTTTTTGACAAAAAAAATTTTTTTGGCAACGAAAAAAAAATTTTTTTTGACAACGATTCTAGGTCAAGAATTGAAACGTAAAAAACACAATTTTAAAAACTACAACGAAAAAAAATTATTTTTTTTTGACAACGAGACTAGGTCGAAAATCGAAACGTAAATAAACACAATTTTAAAAACTACAACGAAAAAAAAAATTTTTCTTTTTGTTGTAGTTTTTAAAATTGTGTTTATTTGCGTTTCGATTCTTGATCTAGGATCGTAGTCAAAAAAATAATTTTTTTTTGTAAAAAATTTTTTTTTGACAACAATCCTAGGTCAAGAATTGAAACGTAAATAAACCCAATTTTAAAAACTATGAGTGGTTTAATACCCAATAAATATTAAGAAAAATACAAAACAAACCACAACAAACATACAGGGAGTATTTAACGATATTTTTACAAATGCGTTACTCTAATTTTTACGATTATTCCTAGTTGTATTTTGTGATATTGTTACAAATGTTCCTAATTATATTTTTGACGATATTCTTATGAACATTGTTAATTCATATCTAATATACATTTTCTATAATTTTTATGCGAAAAGTTAGGTAACTTTTCCTAAACGAGTTTGATGTATATTTTTGTTATATGGTCGATTCTGCTTAGCAATCATTAACCGGGTTTTTTCCATTATCGATTGTAGTTTCGTTGGTAAGAATGAAACTATAATTTGGTTGTACGGGATATATTTCGGGTGATTCCTTTTAACAAACAGTTTTGTTTGTGTAAAATTAGAAATACTCTATTTCCTTTATTTAATAAGGAAAGAAATACAATTTGAGGAATTTTTTTTTCAGTAAAACGGTGACAAGATCGTAAAAATCTTGAGACCATTGGATTCCTTTTCCTGCCGCACCTCCACGGATCGTACTGGTAATCTAAATTTAAATAATTCCTAATTTTTTTGTTTATAATTTATACTTATTTTACTTTTAACTAGGCAATTCTAATACCTAGAAGCGAACACAACATTTTTTTGATTAAAGATACATACGTTCGTGTGATGATATTTTCATATTCAGTTGAGCGGTACTAAATCAATTTTTGTTTTATTTAGAGTTATTACTATTGTAAAATGTACTGAAGAGGAAAATTCTATATAGTCGAATTAACCAGGTGATCCAGTAGACGTCGATTACAAATAGTTATGCCCTTACCGTGAATTATCGTAATCTTCAAGACCACGCTTTGATAAACTTAAAACGGGAACATTATGCCAAGCTGTTTCTTCTTTGCATCGTTTTGATGATTTCCTGCATGCAGATTGGGTCTGAATTTGTTTAAGTTTTTTAAGGTTACTCATCGCACAACTGAAAATGTTATGGTGTGATTTTACTTTTTTAAATTTTTTAAGGTTGATCATCACACAATCGAAGATGTTGTGGTGTGATTTTCCTTTTTTAAGTTTTTTAAGGTTGATCATCGCACAACTGGCGATGTTACCGCATGGAAATTGAACTCAACTTTGCTTAAATCGTGGGAATATGCTAATGGCGACAGCCGTTATTGATTGAGTATGAATTATAAAACGAATAACATTGACTGTCCCTAAAATTTGCTATACAAAAAATTTTATGTTGTACTGTGTAGGTGTGACGTTGTTACCTAATAAATTGTTGTAGCTGCAGCGAAATGCATTTCAGCCAGTAGATTTTTTTCCTTTTATTGCTGTTTACAATTAAATTTTTTTGGTGTTTATTTACCAGAAATTATTTTTTAGAAGTGCTCGTGGACACCAGGTATATTTTCTATGACTATTTTTAATATAAGGAAACGTCTGTTTAAAAATTGTGGTAAACAAGTAGTTGAAAACAATCCAATATATATTTTTATTTTATGTAAATATTAAGATTGACGGTAAAAATTAGCGTGGGTTGTCGGGAATCTATTAATTATTTTTGCGTTGATTTTTGTACTGTGTAGATCCGCCTGGATATGTTTTGGATAAACGTGGTTGGTTTTCTTTTTTTAATTAGTGGTTTTATAAATAAAATTCCTTTCTTGAGGTTATCTTTTTCTTTCTTTATGACTCAATCGACTTTGTGACTTTTGAATTAGCATGGCATTCTTTGGATACTCTTTTTATTGTTGCGGTACTCGGTGTGGCCTATTTTCTTTGCTTACTCTAGTTTTCTTTTTTGTCCGCACAGAATACCGTAACAATTTTTTTTTCTCTCAATTATGTTATGGTATTCCGTGCAAACAAGAAAGAAAAGTAAAGTAAGCAACTAAAATAGTCCGCACACAGTACTGTAACCGAAAAAAGGGAATCCTAAGAATGTCGTGCTAGGTAAAAGCCGGAAAGTGGATTGGGTCGCAAACAAAGCTAAAAAATACCTCAAAAAAAAAGAATCGTATTTACAAAACCTATATTTATAAAAAGGAAATCAACCCGTGTAGAAAATAGCATCCATATCATCACGGGGGATTTACACAGTACAAAAGTCGTTGCTGAAATAATTTGTACATTCCTGACTTACCTCGCACTAATTTTATCCTCCAGTACATAAAACAAAATTAAACAAAACAACAAACAAATATATAACGGATTGTTTTCAGCCACTTGTTTACAACAATTTTTAATTATTTGACATTTCCTTATATTAAAAATTTACTTAATGTTCACGGACATCTTAAAAGTAATTCCTGATAAGTAAACACAAAAAAATGTAATTAGGAAAAAAGAACCATTTACTGACTGAAATGCATTTTGCAGTAGCTGAAAAAAAATTATTAGGTAATGTCACTCTAAATTTTTTGTATGGCAAATTTTAGGGATACTCAACATTAATCTTATTTCATAATTCATACTCAACTAATAACAGCTATCGCCATTAGCATATTCCACCGATTTGAGCGAAGTAAGTTCAAGTTTCACACCGTAACATCTTTAGTTGTGCGATGAGTAGCTTTAAAAAAACAAATTCAGACCCAATTTGCATGCGGGAAATCATCAAAACAGTGCACAAATGAAACAGCTTAACAATTCATGTTTTGAGCTTATCAAAGTGTTGTGTTGATGGTTCAGATAATTCACAGTTGAGACACGTCGACTTTTTGCAGTCGACATCTACAGATCACCTGATACCTCATTCCATTAATTCGATTATATACGAATTTCTTGTTCGGTACATATTACATGGAGCAAAAATTGTTTTAATACCGCTCAACTGAATATGAAAATATCATCACACGAACTTATGTATTTTTAATCAAAATGTGTTAAGTGTCCACTTCTAGGTATTAGAATTGCATAGTTAAAAGTACAATAATTCTGAATTGTAAACAAAAAAATGGGAATTATTTAAATTTAGATTACCAGTACTATCTGTGGAGATGCGGCATGAAAACGACTCTAACGGTCTCATGATTTTTACTATCTTACATCACTTTCACTAAAAAAACATTTCTCTTATATTTATTTCTATTAAAGGAAATTGCATATTTTTAATTTTACACAAACGAATATCCGAGGATATATCCTGTACGACCAACTTATAATTTCATTCTCACCAACGCAACACAATCGAATTGAAAAAGCCGGTTAACGGCTACTAAGTAGAACCTTCCGTAATGCTCTAAACAACACAAAGAGACCTCAAAATCATGGAATTATCATCGACGTGTAGTAAAAACTTTTCGCATAATAATTACAGAAAATGTAACATACCAATTAATACTTTATATAAGATACGGAGTAGCGATAAGCAAACCAGAAATAACATTGTCGAAAACATGTACATAAAATCATAATAATATTCCCGAAAACAAATGTTACTGAAAATCGAATACCACATTTTCAATGCTATATCAAAATAGTATAGATGAAGCGTTGCTAAATTACAAGTAAATATTTTTATAATATCCTAGAGGGTGATGAATAAACAACTGTTTTCTACGAATATTCCTACTCATATTTTGTTCTAATCATATTTTTGCAAAAGTTTCTAATCACATTTGATAGTATTTTTACGAATATTACTATGCATATTTGACGATATTTTATGAATTTTCTTACAAAATTTCTAGTCTTATTTGACTATATCTTTTTCAATGATACTAATCGATATTTGTTGATAGTTTTACAAATGTTCTTAGTCATTATTTAACGATATGTTTATGGATGTTGCTAATTTTATTTTTATACGAATGTTTCTACTCATAGTTTTACAAATATTTCTAATAACATTTGACGATATATTTATGGTTATTTCTAATCATATATTTTTATCGATATATTCCTACCCAGATTTGACGATGTTTTAACTAATGTTCTTAGTCATATATGTAACGATATTTTTACGAAATTTCTTGTCATATTTGACAATATTTTTACTATCGTTCCTAAACATATAGTTGACAATATTACGAATATTGCTAACCGTACATATTTGCGAATGTTCGTAATTATATATTACGTGATAATTTGTTACGTGCCAATAAATTGGCACTAAACATTCCCTAGTTTTAGCTTTGATGTGCGGAAGTTTTCGTGCCTTAAAATTCAAAAGACTCGGTGGCGTATTTCCGTCACGTCAAAAGTGGGTTGGGCGAATAATTTCGCGCAGACGCGTGAAAGGACAGAAAAGTGGGCTTTTTCCGATGGGCTCTGTAACGTACCACAAACCCTACAACGTACTATGGATCAAACGTTAGGTCCTATCTTACATCAGGAACGTGCCTTTGGATTTATGGATGATATTTTAATTATCTCAAGTTCCTTTGATGAACATATCGCCACATTAAATGAGGTTGCAGAACGCTTAAACACAGCAGGTTTTAAGATAAACTGGGAAAAGTGTCAATTTTGTTGTTCGTCCCTTACATTTCTTGGTTTTATTATTGATGGAACTGGCCTACGAGCAGATCCTGCTAAAGCGACGCCACGGCAGGTGGTAGCTCCAAGCTTACATAGGCTTTAGCGCGGCCATCTGACAATGACGTCACCAATGCATAAATTTAATACGCAATTAACGGAAAATATAAATTTAAAACAATAGTTTATAACAGCGAAATACTCACATGAATATGTCCCTGGGTTAAAGTTGGCTTCTGTTGAAGTCCATCAGGGCTACTGATGGCCCCTTTTAAGGCAATTAACGGAGGGTTTGCCTGCGTCCATCCAAATAGCTTCAACGGGATCTCAGGGCTCCACTCCGGAGTGTTTAAAGATGGTGCTTTGGCGTGGAATGCGGTTCGGCCAACGGCTACAAATTACCTCTACCTATGTAGGGAAAGGGCAGGAACAGGTATAAGGGCGACAAACAAAGATAATCAGGCAAGGATATCTACATAAAGAAATATAAGGCACGATACGATACCTGACCAAACCGCTCTTCACGAAGGTCCAAGGAAAAAAGTCACGTTACAGAGCCCATCGAAAAAACCCCACTTTTCTGTCCTTTCACGCGTCGGCGCGAAATTATTCGCCCAACACACTTTTGACGTGACGGAAATACGCGCACCGAGTCTTTTGAATTTTAAGGCGCGAAAACTTCCGCACATCAAAGCTAAAACTAGGGAATGTTTAGTGCCAATTTATTGGCACGTAACAATTTTTTTACTAATGTTCCTAGTAGTATAGTTGATATTCCTAATCAATATTTGTCGATATTTCTGCAAATGTTCTCAGTCATATTTAACAATATTTTTTGTGAATGTTACTAAACCTTGTATTTATAGGAATGTTTCCAATAGTATTTTTGCAAATATTTCTAAAACTATCAAATTTTACAAGCATTCCTAGTCATATTTGACGATATTTTTATGGCTGTTTCGAGTCGTACATTTTTTAGATACTTTACGTAAAATTCTGCAAGCTATTCTTTGACAATATTTTATCGAATGTCGCTAACCGCACATCCTTAGGAATGTTTCCAATAATGTGTTTGTCGATAGTTTTACTAATGTTTGATGATATTTTTTTACCAATATTCCCAATCAATATTTTTGCTAAATTTCTAATCACATTTGACGATATTTTTACTAACGTTCCTAATCGTATCTTTGACAATATTTTAACGAATGCTGCTATCCGTAAACCTCTAGGAACGTTCCTAATCATGTATTTGTCGATAGTTTTTACTAATGTTCCTAGTTCCTAATATTCCTAATCAATATTTTTGCGAAATTTCTAATCATTTCAATAACCAAAAGAGTATTCTCGTCTAAAAATATAATATTTAAAATATCTTTAAAAAATTACAGCAGAGCATTTTCGGCATTAGCCATCTTCGGTACCATGTCAACGTAAAATAAAATATTCCATCAAACTATTAGGACATTTTGCGTGTAAAACTAGTATTACATCAATACTAAAGACCAGTTAAATACTTGATTGTTCAAATAAAATTGGATAACATCTTGTCTACATCTTTGATGAAGTTTTTTTTTGAATATTTTATTTTACGTTGACTCTTACATACCGAAAATCGGCTATGTATCATATTTAGATTAAATATAAATATGTGAGTGAATTCCCGCCACTATTTTAAAATAAACTAATTCATTTCCGTCATTTTGGACAGTTGAGTTTGCACGAGAGAATGCGCAGGCACGGAGTGAATGGCACAAGTGCGCGGTGTGCAACACTACATCATTATTAGCCACGAGACTTCGAAGCTACCTGTATGGTGTCTGCCTTTTCTTCTCTTTTTTAGGATGTAGGTTCCTCCTTATCTTGCCTTATTGTACCTCTACCTGGTTATCCTTCTCGTTACCCCTACAACCAAAAGAGGATAGACGTTAAATCTGGATCAACGATGACGTGATAAACCCACAAGGAGATGGCCCCACGTTGGGCGCCACTGATACGCTTGCCACGGTCCACGTTTCACAATATTGCGCAATTGTATATTATTACAACATATGTTATACTCCCGCTGTTCTAGTCTAAGGTATAACTGTTAAAGTTTCGCGCGTAATTGATGAGTCACTATGACAGTTTGCAACACAAAATAAACACGTACATAATATTGCACAAGATGCTACGTCATTATTGCGTCTCAGATGGTATTACATACCAAAAATATTTATTGTAATACCCGAGATGCCTAAAGGAAATAGATAAACTGTACTCACGTAAAATATGGAGCTCTTTACGACTTGCGGTTATTCTTGCGAGGCGGCTCCGTGGCGTAGTTGTATGTGTGTGACTATTACGCCCAAGGTCCCGGGTTCGAATCCCAACACGGTCCGTTTGAAAAATGTTAGGCGAGCATTTTTCTCAAAAATACACCCTCGTTCGGATGAGAGGTAAAATGGAGATCCCGTGAGTGAGTATTGTCACGCACGTTAAAGATCCCTACCTTGCTTGGAACAGCAAGGGTTCGGCAAAATTCAAAATTTTTTAGGTAGAAAAAAACTCGCTTCCTGGCCAATGTAGTACCTTCGGGTGGAGCATTGGAAAAATCACATGTAAGGTTATTCTTGCGGCAAAATCTCGGCGTTAGTTGGGCGTGGGTCGGCCTTCGCCCTCGTCGAAACCAAATTAAGTTGTCTTCCTTCTTCTTTCTGTAGTGGTACGATAAAGTATCAACCAGGTAAGGAACGGTAATGGGTACGGCAGAGGAACCTACATTTTAAGAAAAAGACAAGGTAAAAAGACACCGGTGAACTTCACTGTTAGACGTTTTGTTGACTAGTCCCTGTCGTGACAGAAAATGCGCACTTCCTTCTACACTCCGCGTCTGCACATTCTCTGGCGCCGACGCAACTATCTAAAGTGACGGAAATGCACGCACAAGCCTATTTTTAAAATATTGGCGCGATTTCAGTCACATATTTAAACTAAAAACAGAAATGTTTACATAGCCGATTTTCGGAATGTAACACATAATTACCCTGCAAATTGTATCAAATGCCAAACACGTTTACAATGACACAATTCTTAATTTATAGTTTAAATAAAGCAGAGCACTTAAAACGCGCCTTGCAGTTAAATCTCAGGGCCATCTCCTTGTGGGTTCATCACGCTATCGTTGATCCAGATTTAACTTTAAGCCTCTTTTGGTTGTAGGGGTAACGACAAAGGATAACCAGGTAGAGGTATAATAAGGCAAGATAAGGAGGAACCTACATCCTAAAAAGAGAAGAAAATGCAGACACTACACAGGTAGAGCTGTTCCCAGCTTCGAAGTTTCGTGGCTAATAATGATGTCGTGTCGCACACCGCGCACTTGCGCCATTCACTCCGCGGCTACGCATTCTTTCGCGCAAACGCAACTGTCCGAAATGACGAAAATGAATAAGTTTATTTTGAAATAGTGGCGGGAATTTACTCACATATTTATACTTAATCTAAATATGATACATAGCCGATTTTCGGCATGTAACATGACATGGCACCGAAGATGGCTAATGCCGAAAACGCTCTGCAGTAATTTTTAAAAATATTTTAAATATTATTTTTACACGAGAATACTCTCTTTTGGATTATATTGAAAAAGTTTCGTGTACACAGCCAGGAATTATTTCTTTTAACCACATTTGACTAAATTTTTAAGGCGTTTCTAATTATAAATTTAATAATACTTTAACAAATATTCCTAGTCATATTTGACGATATTTTTATGATTGTTGAAATACAGGGTGTCCGGAAAATACGTGTACAACGTAAGAACAGAGATTCTTTAGCTCGAAATAGGTCGATTTGAGCCAACTTACCTATTATACAAGTTGCTTCATTTAGCCGCTGGAAGGCTTCAAAAATCGTGAAAAATATTTGATATTTTAAAATAACTCGAAAACGCGTCGATAGATTTTGACCATTTTTGGGGTACGAGTTTCTACTTTCAATTGACATCTTTTGGTGGTGTACGCAATAATTTTAAAAGCATACGAGTGTCCCAAAAATGATGTATTGCATAAATATCCGACCATTACCTTTTTCCTGTTTATGCAATGACTACCATTTTTTTTTTATGAGTAGCCGACTTAATTTGAAAACTTTTTGTCTCTTGTAAAATTTTGATTAGACGAGCGGTTTGACAGAAAAAAATAATTTCAAATGTCTGTTTTTTTATTTTTATTTCATTGTTTTGTTTATTTTTTATTACTATCATTGAAAATTAACAGCGCGGTACAAGTGTTGGACCATTACAATAAATTTTCATTTTCTTTTAAAACGTCAAGAACAATACTTTTAGGAACTTGTAGTTCAAGTCCTAAGCGTCTGGTGCTTATTTTTGGGTCTTCTTCAACTCTGTCCAAAATTTGTTCCTCCAGATCCGCAGTTCTTGTGGTACGTTCACGTCCTCGATCTGCATTTCTTGACTGACAGCTACCATTTTCACGAAGACGTCTTTCAATATTTGCGAATGTTTGGTGGTTTGAAATTCGGCGATTAGGAAATCTTTCTTTATAGACTCTGACGCTTTCACGACCATTGCCTTGACAAAATCCGAAAACCAAAAGCATATCCACCTATTCGTTGTTTGTGTAAGTACTCATAATGTAAGATGAAAGATGCAAACTTTTATTGAATTAAGCAGAAATTCACGACTTGACAGGCAAACTGAGGTTAAATAATATTCAAATTAAATAGCAAAACAAAAGTAAAGCCTACTACTATACTACGTTCTTTTATTTGTCCCGTTTTACAGTTAATGCAGCAATGATGACGAAAGTATGCAGACATTTGAAATTACTTTTTTTTTGTCAAACCGCTCGTCCAATCAAAATTTTACAAGAGACAAAAAAGTTTCCAAATTAAGTCGACTACTCATAAAAAAAAATGGTAGTCATTGCATAAACAGGAAAAAGGTAATGGTTGGATATTTATGCAATACATCATTTTTGGGACACTTGTATGCTTTTAAAATTATTGCGTACACCACCAAAAGATGTCAATTGAAAGTAGAAACTCGCACCCCAAAAATGGTTAACATCTATCGACGCGTTTTTGAGTTATTTTAAAATATCAAATATTTTTTACGATTTTTGAAGCCCTCTAGCGGCTAAATGAAGCAACTTGTATAATAGGTAAGTTGGCTCAAATCGATCTATTTCGAGCCAAAGAATCTCTGTTCTTACGTTGTACACGTATTTTCCGGACACCCTGTATTTATACGATTGTTTCTAATCATATTTGACGATATTTTGCATATTTTACGAATGCTCTTACGTACAATTTAAAAAATATTCCTAGTCATATTTGATGATATTTTAACAGATGTTGCTAACTGTATATTTTTACGAATATTCCTAATCATATATTTGACGACACTTTAATGAATGCTGCAAATTTTATATTTATACGATTGTTCCGAAGCGATATTTTTATGAAGATTGCTCATCACATACTTTGTTACATGCCAAAATTGCCATTGCACATTTTTAAATATGTGACTAAATTCCCGCCATTATTTAAAAAATAATCTTGTTCATTTCCGCCATCCCGGACAGTTGCGTCGGCGCAAAAGAATGCGCAGATGTGGAGTGATGGGTAAGTTCGCGGTTTGGACACAACAGGATAGGATTAGCCAATGAGACGTCGAACGGTGACGTTTGCCTGTGCGTGTTTTTTCTTTTTTAGGATGAAGGTTTCTCTTCATCTCTTGCCCTATCATACCTCTACCTGCATCCTATCGTACCACTACAGACAAAAGAGGGAAGACGATAAATTTGGTTCGAACGGTGATGTTTGCCTGTGCTTGTTTTTTCTTGTCTTTTCTCTTTTAGGATGGTTTCTCTGTATCTCTTGCTCTATCATACCTCTACCTGTATCCTATCGTACCGCTACAGACAGAAGAGTGAAGACGATAAATTTGGTTTCAACGATGGCATAACGCAACCCACACCTAGACGAGATACCCTGAGATTAGCATGGCCCCTGCGCAAGGATGACACGCAAAATTGTGAAGCTTCCACATTTTTAAGTGAGCACTTTTTGTTTGTAAGGTGCAAATTGTATCATTGTGAACGTATTTGGTATGTGATACAATTGACACGTATTTATGTCATATCATTGTTGTGCAATAATGTGAACGTGGCTAGTATCAGTGTTGCCAACTATGGTAGTGGCGCTGAACACGCGGCGACGGGGTTATAACAGTGGCGCTCACGTTGGGCGCCACTGTTATAACCCCAGCGTGTTCAACGCCACTACCACAGTTGGCAACACTGATGCGGTCCACTTTCGCAATATTACACAATAACAACATTTTATGACAAATTACGTGTCAAATTGTATCACATACCAAATACGTTTACAATGATACAATTTGCACCTTACAAAGATTAAATGTACTCACTTGAAAATGTGGAAGTTTCACGATTTTGTGTGTCATCCTTGCGCAGGGGCCATGCTAATTTCAAGGTATCTCGTCTAGGTGTGGGTTGCATTATGCCATCGTTGAAACCAAATTTATCGTTTTCCCTCTTCTGTCTGTAGCGGTACGATAGGATACAGGTAGAGGTACGATAGGGCAAGAGATAAAGGGAAACCTACATTCTAAAAGAGAAAAGGTGAACGTCACCGCTCGACGTCTCGTTGGCTAATCCTATCCTGTCGTATCCAAATCCCGCACTTACCCATCACTCCGCGTCTGCGCATTCTTCTGCGCCGACGCAACTGTCCGGAATGGCGGAAATGAACAAGTTTATTTTTAAAATAATGGCGGGAATTTAGTCACATATTAAAAAATGTGCAATGCCAATTTTGGCATGTAACAACTTAACAATATTGTTAATCATATTTTTAATGTTCCTAATCACATTTAGCGATATTCTACGAATGTTGTTACTCGTCTTGTTACGAATATTGTTAGTCAATATTTCTTGCATATATTCCTAACGATGTTTTTATAAATGCTTTTAAATTAATTTCTTTTACTAAGCAAGCTGGAATTTAATCAAACGAGGATTGCATTAAACGACATTAATTTCAACTCAGTATTGCTCGACGTAAAGTCAATTTTAATGAATAGGTTCTCGTGCAGTTATATGGATATCAAACGAACAGCATATCCATCTGGCACCTGTAAATATCACAATCACCATCAATATACCGGCTTCAGGTGTATCATTCACTACGAATAGGATTAACTTTTACCTACACGTAACATTTGCGATTTTTTATTGTTTAAAGCACAATAATCGTAGCATGTTAAAAAATATCTTGTACAATGTTGTATTGGAATGGCTTAATGCGTGGGAATTGCTTTAAATTTTGTATGGACGTTTTCGATGCGCTTTTGCTCTTTTACATATTTGAAACTTTCGACCGGCTAGATTTTGCATTCAGCATGATGTGATTTTTGAAACGTAGTTATTAACATGCTCATGCTTTTTTAGAAGCCCTTTCGAGGCAAATGCTATTCAAAGTAATTAAATTTTTGTTGATTTAAACGGCGTACTTTTCCTGCGCAAAGTTTCAAGTATGTATTTTATCTAAAACTCGTTACTGCATGCGCCATGCCATTTCAATAATCTTTTACTGTAATCGTAAATTATCTTGTACAGCTGCTTCCGAACGTTCTTCACGCGGAAGAGATTCATCAGAACGACCACTACCTCCACTGCCTCCTCCACGCTTTCCGAATAGTGCCGTTTGACAATGGGAAACATTTAACGCAATTATGTTCACCGTCATACCTATACCAACGCCACTTATGGACGTTGAAGAACAACTCGTAGAACTGATTTCTCGAAGGGGTAAAGCTTGTGCCAACTACCTCCGTACCAGTTTCAAGCGCCAACGTCGAAATTAACATTGACATTGTCGCTGTGCGCGAGACTTTTAATGGCCTTAATATGCTCACTTTATAAATCAACTAGTTTCGCAAAGGTGGCCCGAAGATGTTACGTCTTAAGCTAAATCGTAGCGCAATCGTTTCGTGATTTTTTAAAGTTACTCATATGTGTCAGGAGATGGATTAATATTTTAGTTTGCCTAGGTATTCGTGCACTTATCCTTAGATTATTAATAGAATTGCACTTGCGAAAGTGCTAGTTCTTCCAGTACATTTAAGGCGTAAGAATTAGTCTAAGGAAAAATGCATTTGCTTGTATTATCCACACAACCCTAGTGCTTATGTTTTAACTTCGCATGCACTGTTCACTACATAGAACCTTAGTGTACTCTACCGTTTGTGTTGTCTGTATGTAGGTTTCTTTTAGTATTCGCTTGTTTTATGTAACGTTTCATCTATTCACCAGGCGAAAGCGTAGCCAAAAATATATTCTAAATTTTATATAATCGTTGAATAGTGATATAAATAGAAAATGTAGGTGTAACAGCGATTTAGGATGTAAGTAGGAACATAGAATATATAAATTTGAGTCGGGGCACTGAAGTGGAAACGATCATGTATTTGATCTTCCACTCTGCTTACGTATTATCTGCCGTACTTTAAAAACGGGTGTGACGGTGTTCGAAACATTTACTGCCACTTCCCTATTGAGAACTAGCAACTTGAATAAATTGTAGCTTCGATTTTATATCTGGACGGTTTTTGATTTTTAAATGTTCTGTCATACATTTTCGTCTAACGGTCGTACAATTTTATTAGGTTACAACCCGAAATAACCTTTATCATTTCGTCACGTAATTTTACCAAAATTTTAATCCAGATATTAATCGTTGCCAAGCTACCGTTTATAAACATTGTTGCGACTGATCAGGTGTGATAACATATTTGGCTCATTTGTAGTCAAACGATAACATTGTTACTTATATGACCTTATCGTAATTATAGAGAAATTATTTTTAACGCTGTTTTTCGTAAGCTAGCCTTTCATTTTTGAAAATACCAGACGTTTTTGGAAGAAATTTGGCATGCACACGCTTCAAAATATTATTTTTAACGTAATTCGTCGTATTTTTAATGTAATTCTAATATGTATTTGATTGTTTTTGAGCTAGACACTTCGGAAAGTACATGCATTCCGTTATAACAGCATATCGTGGACTTGTTTTTGAATAAATTTTAATCGGGTGGTTGGGATCACAGTGCAAGCCGATCGATACAAGTTATTCTTTATTAAATCGAGGGACGTTGCGGCATGTTCTAAATTATCGAAATGACGTTGTCAATTTGCATTTGTCGTTAAAGATCTTTATTTATTTAACTACTTTGCGTACAAGAAGCGGTGGTAGAATAAAAAGATATTTATATTATTGTGATATAGCAGAAATAAATTGATTTTATTGCCTCGTGCTACCTAGTCGATAGTTTCTTCAAAGCTAATTACTTTCTATCCCGTTGTACGGTTGTCTTTCATCACCAAAGGGTTGTTATAGTTTATTCTTATCGATTACGGATTCCTCTGCATTAGTTGACGAACAAACGTCTTCATTTTATTGTACCAAAAAACCTAACGGCCATCAAAATGCACTAGCCTTCTGATTTCACGTACTTTCTTTCTTGTTCGGTTGTAAACGAATGAAATGGGGTTGAGTTTGTTCATTCAAGCAACCAGATATTCCTCAGCTGCCTTCTGATTCATAATTCATATCTCCACATTATTCCGCTAAGAAAACCATACTTTTCTTGCCCGATTCTGAGCGTAGGAAGCTTGATGATACAAAGAATATTCTCATTTCTAACGATCCTTCGGCATTTATTTGATCAAATCGTTTCCAACTTATTTGTACGAAAACCTTTTTTATCTTTAATTTTGAGCAAACCGACCGTAAGAAGCTTGACGATAGCTGTATAACCTTCTGATTTGATGCAATCTATTAAGAAAAGCCTTTATTGTTCGGTAACAAAATGTGTAGTTTGTTCATCAAGCAATTATTCTATGCCGTTTGATTCTTATCACATATAAGAAACCGTTATTTTCTTCTTATGATTCTTAGGCAAACCCTGCATAAAAGCTTGACGTGCCAAAAACCCTATCAATTTCTCATTCTCGCAACGTATCCTCGGCATTTATTACAATTTTCCAGCTTATTCTCAAGAAAACTTTTCTTTCTGTCTTTAATCTTGAGCAAACCTGCGTAAGAAGCTTGACGATGGCTAAAATGCACAATTAATTCCAATATTCTGCAACGCATCCTTCGGCATTTATTTGACAGCTTTCCACTTATTCTGTAAGAAAACCTTATTTTTCTTCTCTAATCTTGAGCAAACCCTGCGTAAGAAGCTTGGCGACGGCTAAAATACTCGAATAGTTTCTCATTTCCGTAACGCATCCTTCGGCATTTATTTGATCATCGTTTCCAACTTATTTTGTGAAGAAAACCTTATCTTTCATCTTTAATCTTGAGCAAACCCTGCGTAAGAAACTTGGCGACGGTTAAAATACCCGAATAGTTCCTCATTCTCGCAACGCATCCTTCGGCATTTATTTGACGAGCTTTTCTAGCTTATTCTATCAAAAAAACCGTATCTTTCTTCTATAATTTTGGGCAAACCCTGCATAAGAAGCTTGACGGCGGCTAAAATACCCTATTAATTCCTCATTCTCGCAACGCTTCCTTTGGCATTTATTTAACAAGCTTTTCCAGCTTATTCTCTTAAGAAAATCTTATCTTTCTTCTTTAATCTTGAGCAAACCCTGCGTAAGAAGCTTGGCGATGGCTAAAATACACGAATAGTTCCAAATTCTTGCAACGCATCCTTCGGCATTTATTTGACCATCGTTTCCAACTTATTCTGTGAAGAAAACCTTATCTTTCTCCTATAAGTCTGAACAACCCTGCGCAAGAAGCTTGACGACGGCTAAAATACCCATTAATTCCTCATTCGCAACAGCATTCCTTGGCATTTATTTGATCATCGTTTCCAACTTATTCTGTGAAGAAAACATTATCTTTCTTCTTTAATCTTGAGCAAACCCTGCGTAAGAAGCTTGGACGACTAAAATACCCGAATAGTTCCAAATTCTTGCAACGCATCCTTCGGCATTTATTTGATCATTGTTTCCAACTTATTCATGTGAAGAAAACCTTATCTTTCTTCTTTAATTCTTGAGCAAACCCTGCGTAAGAAGCTTGCGACGGCTAAAATACCCTATTAATTCCTCAATATCGCAACACATTCTTCGGCATTTATTTGATCATCGTTTCCAACTTATTCTGTGAAGAAAAAATTATCTTTCTTCTTTAATCTTGAGCAAACCCTGCGTAAGAAGCTTGGCGACGACTAAAATACCCGAATAGTTCCAAATTCTTGCAACGCATCCTTCGGCATTTATTTGATCATCGTTTCCAACTTATTCTGTGAAGAAAACCTTATCTTTCTCCTATAAGTCTGAACAACCCTGCGCAAGAAGCTCGACGACGGCTAAAATACCCTATTAATTCCTCAATATCGCAACACATTCTTCGGCATTTATTTGATCATCGTTTCCAACTTATTCTGTGAAGAAAAAATTATCTTTCTTCTTTAATCTTGAGCAAACCCTGCGTAAGAAGCTTGGCGACGACTAAAATACCCGAATAGTTCCAAATTCTTGCAACGCATCCTTCGGCATTTATTTGATCATTGTTTCCAACTTATTATGTGAAGAAAACTTCATCTTTCTTCTTTAATCTTGAGCAAACCCTGCGTAAGAAGCTTGGCGACGGCTAAAATACCCGAATAGTTCCTCATTCTCGCAACGCATCCTTCGGCATTTATTTGATCATCGTTTCCAACTTATTCTGTGAAGAAAACCTTATCTTTCTCCTCTAATTCTGAACAACCCTGCGCAAGAAGCTCGACGACGGCTAAAATACCCTATTAATTCCTCATTATCGCAACACATTCTTCGGCATTTATTTGATCATCGTTTCCAACTTATTCTGTGAAGAAAACCTTATCTTTTTTCTTTAATCTTGAGCAAACTCTGCGTAAGAAGCTTGGTGACGGCTAAAATACCCGAATAGTTCCTCATTCTTGTAACGCATCCTTCGGCATTTATTTTCAACTTATTCTGTGAAGAAAACCTTATCTTTTTTTTTTAATCTTGAGCAAACCCTGCGGAAGAAGCTTGGCGACGGCTAAAATACCCTATTAGTTTCTCATTATTGCAACTTATCCCTCGCCATTTATTTGGCGAATCTTATTTTTTCTAATTTTGAGCAAACCGATCATGAAAAGCTCGATGACGGCTAAAATATCGTATTAATTTCTCATCTTTGCAATGTTTCTCTCGGCCTTTATTTGAAGAATTTCTTCACCTTGTTCTGCCTAGGAAACCTTATATTTTTTCTCTAGTACTAGGCATGAGGTGTCTCCTCGTTAGACTAAAAGTAAAGTAATTAATTTTCGACACATACAATACTTTATTTTCTGAATTTCACAATCTCGGTGTAGGTTACAATTGGAATTGGATAAAACCGTTTTTTATATAAACTATGCCAACTTCACATTTAATTTTCTTAAGACTGTACAAACTACAACCCACTTTGTTTCTGTGTTATCGTCCACCGTCTACCGCTGCTACTTCTTTTTTTTATATCCCTCTGTTATTTAAAGCTCGTCGACGCTCTCCTGTTTCTTGCCTTACCGGCGAGTGCATCACCATTCAAACCCACATCACTACCGCACAGTTCACAATAAACCAGCCGCACCACAAGCAAATAAAGCGTAAGAAGCTTGACAATGGCTAAAATGTCCCTGTAAATTTCTCGTTCGTGCAATGTATCCTTATTCTGAGGAAAAAAAACCTTATTTTTCTTTCGTAAATCTTGGCGAAGGCTAAAATACCCTTTTAATTTCTCATTTTCGCAACGCATTCCACGGAAAATATTTGAAGAGGTTATCCATTTTATTCTGCCAAAAAAACTTTATCTTTCTTCTCCTATTCTGAGCAAACCAAGCGTATGATGCTTGACGGTGGCTAAAATACCCTATTCATTTCTCATTTTTTGCAACACATCCCTAGGCAGTTTTTTGCCGGTTCACCTTCCTTATCTTGATTTTCTAATTCTCAGCACACCGAGCATAAGGAGCATGGCAACGCTACTAATTTCTTATGGGTGTAACTTATCCCCCTGCATTTATTTGACTGTTTTCACCACCTTGCTTTGCCAAGACAATCTTTTTTTTTTTAATTCTGAGCAAACCTAGCATAGAAGCTCGACGACGGCTAAAATATCTTATTAATTTCTCATTCTTGCAACGTATCTCTCGGCATTTATTTGAGGAATCGCTCCACCTTATTCTGCCAAAGAAACCTTACATTTTTTCACTAATACTGAGCAAATAAAGCGTAAGAAGCTTGACAATGGCTAAAATGTCCCTATAAATTTCTCGTTCATGCAACGTGTCCCTTGGCATTTATTTGAAAAAATTCTCTACCTTACTTTGACAAGAAAACCCTTATTTTTCTTCCCTAACTCTGAGCAAACCAAGCGTAAAAAGTTTGACGATGGCTAAAATACCCTTTCATTCTCGCAATGCATCCCTCGCAATTTATTTGAAGAGATTCTCTATTTTATTCTGCCAAGAAAACTTTATCTTCCTTTTCCAATTCTGAGCAATCTAAGCGTAAGAAGCTTCACGACGGCTAAAATACTAATTTTTTGCAACGCATCCCTAAGCATTTATTTGGCGATCCATCTTCCTTATCTTGCTTCGCTAATTCTGAGCATAGGGAGCATGGCGACGGCTCTAATTGTGAGCAAATCGACCGTAAAAAACTTGACGGTAACTAGAATAAATACCCTACTAATTTCGCATTGTCACAACTTATCCTTCTGCATTTATTTGACGAACCTTACTCTGCTAAGAAAATCTTATCTTTCTTCTTTAATTCTGAGCAAACCTACGACTAAAATGCCCTATTAATTTTTCACTCTCGCAACTATGTATCCCTTTGCATTCTTTGACGAATTTCTCCACCTTATTCCGCCAAGAAAACTTTATCATTATTTTCTACTTCTGAGCAAACCGAGCGTAAGAAACTTGATGGCAGCTAATATGCCTTGTTAATTTCTCAATTGTGTAACGCATCTCTTGACATTTATTTGACGAATTGTTCCGCCAAGAAAACCTTCTCCTTCTTCTCTAATTGTGAGGAAACCGAGCATAAGAAACTTGATGATGGTTAAAATACCCTATTAATTTCTCATTCTTGTATCGTATCTCTTGGCATTTATTTGAAGAATTTTATCACCTTTTTCTGCCAATTAAACCTTTGTAATTCTAAGCAAATCGAACACCAATAGCTTGACGATGACTAAAATACCCTATTAATTTCTCATTTTCGCAACCATGTATCCGTCCGCATTTATTTGACGAATTTTTCTAACGTATTCCGTCAAGAAATCTTATCTTGCTTCTCTAATTATTAGCAAACTGTGCATAACAAGCTTGACGATGGCGAAAATACCCTGTAAATTTGTCATTCTCGCAACGTATCCCTCTGCATGTATTTGAAGATTTTCTCCACCTTATTCTGTGAAGAAAACTTTATCTTTCTTCTTTAATTCTGAACAAACCCTGCATAAAAAGCTTGACGGCGTCTTAAATAGCCTATCAATTCCTCATTCTCACAACGCATCCTCCGACATTTATTTGACGAGCTTTTCCAGCTTATTCTGTCGAGAAAACCTGAACGTAAGAAACTTGACCACAGCCAAAATAACTTATTAATTTCTCATTCTCACAACGCATCCCTCGACATTTATTTAACGATTCACGTAGTTCTCCCAAGAAAACCCTATCTTGCTTCTCTAATTCTGAGCAAACCGAGCATAGCGATGGCTCTAAGTGTGAACAAATCGGCCGTACAAAACTTGACGATTTATCCCTCTGCATTAATTTGGCGAATTTCACCACCTTTTTTCACCAAGAAAACTTTATCATCTTCTTCTACTTCTGAGCAAACCGTGCATAAGAAGCTTGACGACGACTAAAATGCCTTATGAATTTTTCATTCTCGTAACGCATCCGTTGGCATTTTTATGACGACTTTTTCCGCTTTAGTCTGCTAAGAAAACCTTATTCTTCTCTAATTGTGGGGAAACCGAGTGTAAGATGCTTGACGACGGCTAAAATACCCTGGAAATTTCTCATTCTCGCAACGTATCCCTCTGATTATTTTCTCCACCTTATTCTGTCAAAAAAATCTTACCTTTCTTCCTTAATTGTTAGCAAACCGAGCGTAAGTAGCTTGAGGACGACCAAAATACCCTATTAATTTCTCATTCTCACGATGTATCTCTTGACATTTATTTGAAGAAATTTTCCACCTTATTCTGCCAAGTAAACCTTATCTTCCTTTTCTAATTCTGAGTAAATCGAGCACCAAAAGCTTGACGATGACTAAAATACCTCATTAATTTCTCATTTTTGCAACCAAGCGACATTTATTTGACGAATTTTTCCACCGTATTCTGTTAAGCAAACCTTATCCTGCTTCTTTAATTTTGAGTAAACCGTGCTTAAGAAGCTTGACGACGTCTAAAATACCCTGTAAATTCCTCATTCTCACAACGTATCCTTCCGCATTTATTTGAAGAATTTTTCCACTTTATTTTGTCAAGAAAACCTTATCTTCTCTAATTCTAACTGAACGTAAGAAACTTGACGACAGCCAAAATATCCCATTAATTTTTCATTCTCACAACGCATCCCTCGGCATTTATTTAACGATTCACGTTGTTCTTCCAAAAAAACCGTATCTTTCTTCTCTAATTCTGAGCAAACCCTGCGTAAAAAGCTTGACGACATCCAAAATATCTTATTAATTCTTCATTCTCACAACGCATCCTTCGGCATTTATTTGATGAGCTTTTCCTGCTTATGCTATCAAGAAAACCTTATCTTTCTTTAATTCTGAGCAAACCGAGCGTAAGAAACTTGACAACGGCTAAAACACCCTATTAATTTCTCCTTATCGCAACATATCCCTCGATATTTATTTGGCGAATTTCACCACCGTACTCTGCCAAGACAATCTTATTCTTTTTTTCTAATTCTGAGCAAACCGAGCATAAGAAGCTCGACTACGGCTTAAATATCCTATTAATTTCTCATTCTTGCAACGTATCTCTCGGCATTTATTGACGAATTTCTCCAACTTATTCTGCCAAAAAAAACTTTTCTTTTTGTTTAATTTTGAGCAAACTGAGCGTAAGAAGCTTGACGACGGCTAAAATGCCCTATTAATTCCTCATTATCGCAACGCATCCTTCGGCATTTATTTGAAGAGGTTCTCCATTTTATTCTGCCAAGAAAAGTTTATCTTTCTCTTCAATTCTGAGCAAACCCTGCACAAGAATCTTGTATCCGTCGGTATTTATTTGACGAATTTTTCCACCGCATTCTGTCAAGAAAACCTTATCCTGCTTCTCTAATTCTGAGCAAACCAAGCGTAAGAAGCTTGACGATGGCTAAAATACCCAGGAAATTTCTCATTCACCTAACATATTTATCTGCATGCATTTGAAGATTTTCTCCACTTGATTCTGACAAGAAAACATTATCTTCGTTTTCTAGTTCTGAGCAAACCCTGCGTAAAAAGCTTGACGGCATCTAAAATAGCCTATTAATTCCTCATACTCGTAACGCATCTTTTGGCATTTATGACGAGCTTTTCCAGCTTATTCTGTCAAGAAAACCTTATCTTTCTTCTCTAATTCTGAACAAACCGAGCGCAAGAAACTTGACAATGCTTAAAATACCCTATTAGTTTCTTATTATCACTGCATATCCCTAGGCATCTATTTGGCAAAATTGGCCATCTTACTCTGCTAAGACAATCTTTTTTTTTCTATTTTTGAGCAAACCGAGCATAGAAGCTCGGCGATGGCTAAAATATCGTATTAATTTATCATTCTTGCAACGTATCTTTCGGCATTTATTTGAAGAATTTATCCACTTTATTCTGACAAGGAAACCTTATATTTTTTCTCTAATAGCAAATAAAGCGTAAAAAGCTTGACAAAGGCTAAAATACCCTGTAAATTTCTCGTTTACACAACGTATCCCTCTGCAATTATTTGAAGAAATTCTCCATCATCTGAGAAAAAAAAAATTATTTTTCTTCCCTAACTCTGAGCAAACCTAGAGTAAAAAGTTTGACGATGGCTAAAATACCCTTTTAATTTCTCATTCCCGCAACGCATCCCTCGGAATTTATTTGCAGACGTTCTCCATATTATTCTGCCAAGAAAACTTTATCTTTCTTCTCCAATTCTGAGGAAACCAAGCGCAAGAAGCTTGGCGAGGACTAAAATACCCTATTCATGTTTCGCAACGCATCCCTAGGCATTTATTTGACGATTCATCTTTTTTATCTTGCTTCTCTAATGCTGAGCAAACCAAGCATAAGCAGCATGGCGACGGCTCTAATTGTGAGCAAATCGACCGTAAAAAACTTGACGATATCTAGAATAAATACCCTACTAATTTCTCATTGTTGCAACTTATCCCTCTGCATTTATTTGACGAATTTCACCGCATTACTCTGCTAAGAAACTCTTATCTTTCTTCTCTAATTTTGAGCAAACCTAACGTAACAAGTTTAAGTATGACTAAAATGCCCTATGTATCCCTTTGCATTCTTTGACGAATTTCTCCACCTTATTCCGTTAAGAAAACTTTATCATTCTTTTCTACTTTTGAGCAAACCAAACGTACTAAGCTTGACGAAGGCTATAAGTGCCTTATTAATTTCTCATTTTCGTTACACATCCCTTGGTATTTATTTGATGAAGTTTTCTGCCATATTCTGACAAGAAAACCTTATCCTTCTTCCCTAATTGTGAGGAAACTGAGCGTAAGAAGCTTGACAATGGCTAAAATACCCTGTAAATATCTCATTCTCACAACGTATTTTTCCGGCATTTATTTGAAGAATTTCTCCACCCTATTCTGTCAAGAAAATCTTATCTTTCTTCTTTGATTGTTAGCAAACCGAGCGTAAGAAGTTTGAGGACGGCTAAAATACCCAATTAACTTCTCATTCTCGCAACGTATCTCTCGGCATTTATTTGAAGAATTTTTCCACCTTATTCTGCCAAAGAAACCTTATCTTCTTTTTGTAATTCTGAGCAAATCGAGCACCAAAAGCTTGATGACGACTACAATACTCTATTAGTTTCTTATTTTCGCAACCTTGTATCCCTTGACATTTACTTTACGAATTTTTCCACCTTATTCTGTCAAGAAAACCTCATCCTGCTGCTATAATTATGAGCAAAACGTGCATAAGAAGGTTGACGGTGGCTAAAATTCCCTGGAAATTTCTCATTCTTGCAACGTATCTTTCTGCATGTATTTGAAGATTTTCTCCACTTTAATCTGTTAAGAAAATCTTACCTTTTTGCTTTAATTGCTTTCAAACCGTGTGTAAAAAGCTTGAGGACGGCTAAAATACCCTATTAATTTCTCATTCTCGCAACTTATCTCTTGGGATTTATTTGAAGAATTTTTCCACCTTATTCTGCTAAAGCACCAAAATCTTGACGATGACTAAAGCACTCTAATAGTTTCTAAGTTTTGTAACCAAGCTGCATTTATTTGACGAATTTTTCCATTGTATTCTGTCAAGAAAACCTTATTCGACTTCTTTAATTATGAGCAAACCGTGCATAAGAAGCTTGACGACGGCTAAAATACCCTGGAAATATCTCATTCTCGCAACGTATCCCTTTGCATGTATTTGAAGATTTTCTCCATCTTATTCCGTCAAGAAAATCTTACCTCTCTTCTTTAATTGTTAGCAAACTGAGCGTATGAAGCTGGAGCACGGCTGAAATACCCCATTAATTTCTCATTCTCGCAACGTATTTTTCAGCATTTATTTAAAGAATTTCTACCTTATTTTGTCAAGAAACCTTATCTTTTTTCTCTAATTCTGAGCAAACTGAACGTAAGAAGCTTAACAACAGCTAAAATACCCTCTTAATTTTTCGTTCTCGCAACCATCTATCTCTCGGCATTTATTTGACAAATTTTTCCACCTTATTCTGCTAAGAAAACCCTATCCTTCTTCTCTAGTTGTCAGGAAACCAAGCATAAGAACCTTGACGATGGCTAAAATACCCTGGAAATTTCTCAATCTCGCAACGTATCCCTCGGCATTTATTTGAAGGATTACTCCACCTTATTTTGTCAAGAAAACCGTATCTTTCTTCCCGAATTCTGAGCAAACTGAACGTAAGAAGCTTAACGACAGCTAAAACACCCTATTCATTTTCCATTCTCACAACGCATCCTTCGGCATTTATTTGACGAACTTTTTCGCCTTATTCTGCCAAGAAAACCTTATCTTCTCTAATTGTGAGCAAACTGAACGTAAGAAGCTTTACAACTGCTAAAATACCCTGTAAATTCTTCGCTTTGCAACGTATCTTTCAGCATTTATTTGACGAATTTGTCCACCTTATTCTACCAAGGAAACATTACCTTTCTTCTCTAATTCTGATCAAACCAAGCGTAAGAACCTTGATAATGGCTAAAATTCCCTATTAATTTCTCGTTCTCGCAAAGTATCTCTCTACATTTATTTGACGAGCTTTTTCACCCTAATCTGCCAAGAGAATCTTATCTTTATTCTCTAATTATGATCAAACCGAGCGTAAAAAGCTTGACAGTAACTAAAATACCCTACTAATTTATCTTTCTCGCAATATAATCCTGGGTATTTATTTGACGAATTTCTCCACCTAATTCTGTCAAGGAAACCTTAGCTTTCTTTTCTAATTCTGAGCAAACCGAGCGCAAAAGCTTGACGACGACTAAAATATCTTTTTTCATTTTCGCAACTATTTATTTGACGACTTTCTCAGCCTTATTCTGTCAAGAAAAACCTTATCTTTATATTGTAAGAAGATTGAGCTTAAATAGCTTGACGACAACCAAAATATCGTATTGATTTCTATTTTCCGCAACTATGTATCCCTTATCATTGGTTTGGTACATTTTTCTAACTTATACTGCGAGGAAAACTTTATATTTCTTCTCCCCTTCTGGACAAGCCGGGCATAAAAAGCTCGATTACTAATATACCCTATCAATTTCTCTTTTTCGCAACCATGTATCTCTCGGCAATTATTTGTTGAATTTCTCCACCGTATTCTGTCAAGAAAACCTTACCTTTCGTCTCTGATTGCGACCAAACCGAGCGCAAAAGCTTGACAACGACTAAAATATCCTTAATTTCTTATTTTCGCAACCATGTATCCCTCGGCATTTATTTGACGAATTTCTCCACCTTATTCCGCCAAGAAAACCTTATTAATTCCTAATATTGGTAACGCTTAAGACGACTAAAATATCACATTGAATTCTCATTCCCGCAACTATGTATCAATCGGCATTGGTTTGACGCATTGGTCCTGTCAAGGAAAACTTTATTTTCTGCAAACGTAGCAGTATAAGAAACATCCTACTGCATTTTCATTCGTGCCACCGTGTATTTCTCGGCATTCAGTTGATGCATTTTGCTAAGAAAATCTCACTTTTCTTTCCGACTAACGTAAAGAAACTATACGACGCCTAAAAAAACCCTATTGATTTTACGCGACTATTTTTTCTTGACATTCCTTTCACACATTTTCCATTTTATTCAACCAAATAAAAACCTTAGTTTCTCCCAATTGTAAACAAATCGAGCGTAAAGAATTTGACGACGACGATGACTAAAATATATTGCTTTCTCATTTGTAACGTCATACATTCCGAGGCATTCATTTGATGTATTTCTTCGCCTCATTCTGCCAAGATATCCCCTGTTTTTCTTTTCAAATTATAAACAAACTTAGCGTAGAAAGTTTGTCGATTAAAGTACACTTTTGGTTTCTCATTCTCGCCACCATGTATCTCTCAGCAATCATTTAACGCGCTTCTCTGTCTTATTTTTCTACCCCAATTGTAAGCAACTCCATGCAAAAAACGTAGCGCCTCAAATACCTTATTGATTTCTCATTCCCGCAACTATGTGTTCTTTGGCATTCGTTTGATAAATTTCTCCACCTCATTCTGCCAAAAAAACTTTAAGAACTGTGCTTAAATTTTTGGAACGCTATGGCTGTTGTTTAGATTATCCAAACGACGTCATCGAATTCTCATTTGTCTTTGTCGTTAAGGTTTTTTGATTTTGTTGAGTTCGATACCTTTTTTTTAAGGCTTCACAATTTACTTTGGGGGATTTTTATACTTTGTATGGGAAGATTTTCCCTTCTCATCCTTAATTTAAGCTTTTACGTGTTGGTTCCACGCTTATTAGTATTTACAACAAGCCAAAAACTTACCAGGTATATTATTAAACACAACAACTGCTACCTGGGTCTTATGTGTAACCCTCCAACTGACCTCGTTGATGAAGCACAAAATAATTTTATAGATATACAAGACAGGCACAGTGTTATACTCTACGTCTGTTATATTCTAAGGTATACTGTTAAAGTCCCACGCGTAATTGATGAGTCACTACGACAGTTGGCAACATAATAAACACGTACGTAATATTGCGCAACAAGGTATTACGTCATTAATGCGTCTCAAATTTGTATCACATACAAAAGAAAAAGATAAAATGTACTCACGTAAAATGTAGAGCCCTTCACGACATTGCAGCTATTCTGGCGGCAGGATCTCGGCGTTTGTTGGACGTGGGTCGGCCTTTCGTCCTCGTTGAGACCAAATTAATTTGTCTTCCCTCTTCTTGGGTTTGTAGCGATATGATAGGAATAAGGTAGGGAGCGATAAAAGGTACGAAACAGGAAACCTACATTACCTGAAAGAGAAGACAAGATAAAAAGACGACACAGGTCAACCTCACTGTTCGACGTCTCGCTGACTAGTCCCGTCGTGTCGGAAAAACCCGCACTTCCGCCACTCCGCGTCTGCGCATTCTTTTGCGCAAACGCAACTGTTCGAAATGACGGAAATTTAACAAGTCTATTTTTAAATTATTGGCGCGAATTCACTTACAAATTTAAAAGGGTGCAATGCCAATTTTTGGCATGTAACAATAGACAGGAAAAGGAATCACTTTGCCAAGCTCAAAACTTCGCACACGTCCGTCTTTGTCAAATGTCGATAGTAAAGTCCTCTCCTTTGAGGGGCTTGCTCTCCCAATTAGTCTTCCGCCATTTACCGCATTCCCATGGCTAAAACTGCTAGACACAACTGCCTGGGAATGCAACGTTTGCAGTTAGCCCTTCACAACTCATAGCTTAATGTCCTGAAATGCTTGAAAAACTAATAAGCGTGGGGCCTACAAGTAAAAGCTTAAATTAAAGACGAGAAGGGAAAACTTTCCCATACTGGGTTTAAAAATCTAAAATTAAATAATAAAACAGTGAAGCTTTGTACAAAAAAAAAGGTGCGAAAGTCTTGTGCTGCTTCAACATTTAATGAACCGTACAGATCTCGATTGTTTTTGAACACGACACACTGTAAACGCTATGAAAAGTGACTTGCTTTCTTTATAACAGCATATCAAGGACTTGTTTTTAAACAAATTTTAATCAGGCGATTGGAATTGGTGTTGCAAACCTGTCATTCTAAGTAATTTTTTGGGTTGTTTTGGCTTCTGTTCTAAATTTTCTAAACGCTGCGCCAATTATACGAAGATTTTCCACCGTACTTTGCATCTCCTATTCGGACGTTTAAACAACGAACGTTCCCGACCGACTTCTACATTTGATTTTTTTCCAATGCTCCACCCGAAGGTACTACATTGACCAGGAAGCGAGTTTTTTTACCTGAAAAATTTTGCCGAACCCTTGCTGTGATCTTTAACGTGCGTGACAACACTCACACACGGGGCTTCCATTTTACCTTTCATCCTAACGAGGGCGTATTTTTGTGAAAAATGCTCGCCTAACATTTTTCAAGCGGACCGTGTCGGGATTTGAATCCAGGACCTTGGTCATAGTAGTCACACGCATACCTCCCGACTTCTACAACGTACCTACTTTCTATTATTTTTCAATGTCTAAGAATTTTTCTAATAGTAGCGCTACCATCTCCAACGGTTGCGAGCGACATCGATCAAAGTGGAAATGTCACTGGTTTTTTTTTGTTAGTTCAGAAGGAACTCCGCCGTCAATCATGCAGCATTCTTTCAAATTATAACTTTCTTCTGTTACGACAACGCCTTGTTTTCAAATGTTTTTAAATTGGGCCTATGTTTTACAGTTGAGTCTTTAGCTGCGTTGTCTGAACAACTTTCCAAAATTATTCGAGCAGTTTTGCCAGTTGCATTTGCGGTGTCGGAGCAACTGTCCGAAATTATTTGATCGGCTGCGCCAGTTACATTCGCGTTGTCGGAGCAACTGCCGGAAATTATCCGCGCGGTTGTGCCAGTTACATTCGTGTTGTCAGAACAACTGTCCGAAATTATTCGAGCGGCTGCGCCAGTTATATTCGTGTTGCCGGAGCAACTGTCCTAAATTGTCCGAACGGCTGCGCCAGTTACATTCGTGTTGCCAGAGCAACTATCCGAAATTATTCGAGGGGCTGCGCCAGTTACATTCGCGTTGTCGGAGCAACTGTCCGAAATTATTCGAACGGCTGCGGCCAGTTACATTCGCGGTGTCGAAGCAACTGTCCGAAATTATTTGATCCGGCTGCGCCAGTTACATTTGCGTTGTCGGAGCAACTGTCCGAGCGCTTGTGCCAGTTACATTCGCGGTGTCGGAGCAACTGTCCGAAATTATTTGAGTGACTGCGCCAGTTACATTCGCGTTGTCGGAGCAACTGTCCGAAATTATTCGAACAGCTGCTCCAGTTACATCGCGTTTTCGGAGTAACTGTCCGAAATTATTCGCGCGGTTGTGCCAATTACATTCGTATTGTCGGAGCAACTGTCCGAAATTATTCGAGCGGCTGCGCCAGTTACATTTTCGTTGAGGAAGCAAATGTCCGAAATTATCCGAGCGGCTGCGCCAGTTACATTCGCGTTGTCGGAGCAACTGTCCGAAATTATCCGAGCGGTTGTACCAGTTACATTTTCGTTGTTGGAACAACTGTCCAAAATTATCCGAGCGGCTGCGCCAGTCACATTTACGTTGTCGGAGCAACTGTCTGAAATTATCCGAGCGGTTGTGACAGTTACATACGCGTTGTCGGAGCAACTGTTCGAAATTATTCGAACGGCTGCATCAGTTATATTCGCGTTGTCGGAGCAACTGTCCGAAATTATTCGAGCGGCTGCACCAGTTACATTTGCGTTATCGGAGCAACTGTCCGAAATTATTCGAGCGGTTGTGCCAGTTACATTCGCGTTGTCGGATCAACTGTTCGAAATTATTCGAGCGGCTGTGCCAGTTACATTCGCGTTGCCGGAGCAACTGTCCGAAATTATCCGAGCCGGCTGCGCCAGTTACATTCGTGTTGTCGGAGCAACTGTCCGAAATTATTCGAGCGGCTGCGCGAGTTACATCCACTTTGTCGGAGCAACTGTCCGAAATTATTCGAGCGGCTGCGCCAGTTACATTCGCGTTGTCGGTGCAACTGTCCGAAATTATTCGACTGGCTGCGCCAGTTACATCCGCGTTGTCGGAGCAACTGTCCGAAATTTATTCGAGCGGCTGCGCCAGTTACATCGCGTTGTCGGAGCAACTGTCCGAAATTATACGAGCGGTTGTGCTAGTTACATTCGCTTTGTCGTAGCAACTGTCCGAAATTATCCGAGCGGTTGTGCCAGTTACATTTGCGTTGTCGGAACAACTGTCCGAAATTATTCAAGCGGCTGCGCCAGTTACATTCGCGTTGTCGGAGCAACTGTCCGAAATTATTCGAGCCGTTGTGCCAGTTCCATTCGCGTTGTCAGAGCAACCGTTTGAAATTATCCGAGCGTTTGTGCCAGTTACATTCGTGTTGTTGGAACAACTGTCCGAATTTATTCGAGCGGTTGGACTAATTACACTTTCATTGTCGGAAATGTCCAAAATTATCCGAGCGGTGCGCCAGTTACATTTGCGTTGTCTGAACAACTGTTCGAACTTATTCGAGCGGCTGCGCCAGTTACGTTTGCCGTGTCGGAACAACTGTCCGAAATTATTCAAGCGGCTGCGCCAGTTACATTTGCGTTGTCTGAACAACCATTCACAATTATCCTAGCAGCTGCGCCAGTTACATTTACTGAGAAAGTTGTGTATTCAGAACGTTACAGGCTTTTCAATTGCTTTCGACCAACACACTTTGTTTTCTAATATTGTTAAGTGCCTTAGAATTTTTCTAATAGTAGATCCGCTAAATTCCGATGCTTACGCTATACACCAAAATAGAAACGACGCTGCATTTTCCAAATTTATAACAAGTAGCAAATCTGTTACGAGGGCATATTTTATATCGGCTTGTTTGCTAATGTTTTAAACGGATCAATATTGATTTTTTTTAGGTTGGGTTATTTGTTTTAATTAAAATTGCCGTACATATGATGCGGTTCAAAGTGAACGTTCTAGATTATCTGAATGACAGCGCTAATCATGTTCATCTTACACTTTCATCACGGAAATTCAATTAGTATACAAGCGTCTCGCATTGTGTATACTGACCGTTACAGAAATTACAATTGCTTTTATATACGGCACTTAGAAGCAACATTTATTTGAAACGTTTCTCGGACAAATTTATTTTATACGGTGTTTTTTTTTTATTAACGTTTCAAACTCTTCGATTAAAATTATTGATTTAACTAACGTTCGTTAATTTTCTTAAGCCTTATGATAACCAACTGTTAAATTATCCAAACGACTGCGCCAGTTACGTTCGCAAAGTCCATTCCGACACATATTTATTACCGAATTTTACAGATTTCTCATTTGTTTTGGAGCACGACACCTAACTAAATTTAAAAGTCACATGCTGTCTCTAACAAATGATTTCGATTGATGTTGCGCCCTTTTTTATATAAAGCTTCGCATTTTATTTTACTAATTTTAGGGGATTTTTAAACACTGCTTGGGAAAATTTTCCTTTATCATTTTTGTTTTTTATTTATTCACCGCTTCAACTACCTTTAGTTATTAGCGGGAGGTTGTATTTTGTTTCTTTTTTCTATCATTTTTAATTTAAGCTTTTACGTGGCTCCAACGTACACATTTGTTTACTTTTAAATTCCCCTGCATCGTCAGTTTTGTACAACTTTGCCGCCTTGGGTTGCATAACTGACGCGGCAGGTGGTACACTAAACAAAAACTACCAGGTGATCTCCAATGGTCTTGGGTCTCGTTGACAAAGCACATTTATTTCGGTAGAGGGTGTAAGTAATAAAAGAAGGATTGCTTTGCTGACTTGAACTTCACGTACGACGTCCGTATTCACCCACAGCTCAGTCATTGTCGAAGCTCACACACTATCGTCCCCTCACGATTTTCACGCCCATATGGCTAAACCTGCAAGGGCCACAACATTTCTTACACCACATCGTAGTCTAACGTTCTGAAATGCACGGAATTGTAACGCCTAAATTAAAAATGATAAAGGAAACTTTCCCTGATAGGTTTAAAAATCCCCTAAAATTAGTTAATATAAGTGGCGCAACATGTCCAAGCCGTTCGATTAGAACTAATTTTGTACAGCTTTCAGTTCACCGTCTAAATAATCCGAACTACGCTTAACATGGCTCACGCATCCGACCCTAATTTTCAATGAACGTTACAGGCTTTCTTTGTAATTGCACTTTGTACATATTTTTAATTTGTGAATGCTTAAGAATTTTTCTGATAGCAGCGCTACTAACTCCAACGGTTGTGACATACGAGGAAAATGGAAATTTCCACCACGAGACAGTATAGCGAACGACGCGTGACATATTTTTATTTTAAGACGAGTTGCAAAATTATATGCTGTGTATATATATTAATTTTAATGCACTACTCATATCGAAAACGTTAAAATTTTTGATGTAGTTGATGCACTGCCAATGTAAATAAATACATTTCGATTTTAAAGTATGTATGGTGTATTTGATGAAATAGTATAAATTTTCACGAGTTTTGTAAAAGAAAACACCGAATAACATTGCAAGTCGTGTAATGTGTCGATCACTTTTGTCGACCCCACTGGATCGGCTGACGGCTTATTGTACAATTATATAGCGATAGCCGATAGCTTGCTGTATAGGCCGTCTAATTTTCACCGTACGTTTGCACTTTACGACCGAAATTTTAATATAAATTAGACGTATCCACCATTGCTTATGAACGTTTTTAAACGAGTTTCTTTCTAACGGCCTGTACTGCTTATATTATGTGATATTAATTTATTAGTTGACGTTGTAGAAGCTCCAACGATGGCTGTTTTTAATTTTATCACTTGTTTCTCGCGTTTTTTATAGAAATATAGTTTTATAACGTATAATATACAATAATCTTAGTTTTTAATAATATTGCAGCTATTGTAGCACCAATAATTGAGATGTTCCTGTTAGTGCTGTAGTTTAACATCGTTTCGTCACACGATGGCGCTACATTACAACTACACGTACCCTTGCTTTTGTTAATGTCCATTTAGTCAATTAGATAGCGTATTTATTACAATTTGCGCATTTTCCTTTGGCCTAAATACTGCGTAAACAAAGTACTAACGGAACATTCAATGGAACAAAATTATTCTAAATGTACATAGTACTGTTATACATATATATGATATATAGGTTAATTATTATTTAAACCGATGTGGTTCTATGGTGGTGATGTTGTGGATGAACGTCTTGAAGCCTTGTTGTATTGTTACGAATTCTAAATATTTTCTGGGGTTGAAATTGGGGTAACTGTAATGTATTGATCGGTAGATCTATGAATTCTTGTTTAATTAGTTTACAATTACAGAATTTGGAATCAGATGCTAAATCTGTTTAACAAATGAAAATTTCCACATACGTAGTGGTTTGTTGGAGAATCTTCAGCAGATTTTCTAAAATGCTCAAAGCATCCATAAGATTTTTTTGAATTATGACGTTTCGATTATGCTATGGTTTTTAACTTCCGCTTAATAATTGATCAAAATGTCTACTAACTGAGGTTTATCGTCTTTGTCAAGCATTTTCAACGTTTTGAATGTGACATACATTTATAACTTACAACACCCACATCCGTAAAATTATGACGCTTCTAGAGCTAATGCTATCATTTAAATGATACAAACTTCAATACGACATTTTATTTATATTACGACAAACCGATCCGTGAAATTATGACACTTCGATATTTAAAGATCAAAATTTCCACATACTCTCCATACGCTTTTGAGGTTTATCGTGTTGTAACATCTCTAGCGTCTCAAATGCAATAGACATTTTAATAAAAAATACTAGAACCACATCCGTAAAATTATAACGTTTTTGTTATAATCTAAAGTATGCCTGTTATAGTCCCGCGTGCGCGTGTCAGAGCCACTACGACATTTGGCAATACACACTAAAACATACATAATATTGCACAATAAAGCTATTATGTCATAATTGTATCACATACCAAAAATGTTTATTAAAATACAAGAGGCGCCTTAAAAGAAAAGATAAAATGTACTCACTTAAAATGTGGAACTCTTCACGACTTTGCGGTATTCTTGCACAGGAGCCATAATCATCTTCATTTTGGGCGTGGGTCGGGCTACGACCTCGTTGAAGCCAGATTACTTTGTCTTCCCTCTTCTTTCTGTGGCGGTACGATAAGGATCAACCAGGTAAGGTACGATAGAGGAACCTACATTCTAAGAGAAAAGATAAGAAAAAACGACGCCGGTGAACTTCACTGTTCGTCGTCTCGTTGGCTAATCCCGTGTCGGAAACCGCGCACTTACTTCATCACTCCACGCCTGCGCATTCTCTTGCGCCGACGCAACTGTCCGAAGTGACGGAAATGCACAAGCCTATTTTTAAAATATTAGCGCGAATTCACTCCCAAATTAAAAAGTGTGCAATGCCAATTTTTGGCATGTAACAATTTCCACGTACTTTCTAAATGCTTTTGAAGTTTATCGTGTATGTCTAGCAAATCCAGCATCTCGAATGCGAATGCGACATATTTAAATTACTACAATCACGTCCGTAAAATTATGACATTTAGATAGCTAATGCGATCATTTAAATGATACAAATTTCCACATACTTTCTAAATTCTTCCGAAGTTTGTTTGTCTAGGATATCCAACGTCTCGAATGCGACAGACATTTTAATAAAAATGCGAGAACCGCATAAAATCATGATATTTCGATAGTTAAGGCGATTATTTAAATGATAAAAATTTCCACGCGCTTTCTAAACGATTTTGAAGTTTATTGTGTATCTCCAGCAAATCTAACACCTCGATTGTGACCGACATTTTAATAAAAAATACTAGAAGCACATCTGTAAAATTATGACGTTTTGATAGCTAATGCTGCAATTTAAGAAATGATCAAAATTTCCACACAAATTCTAGTGTATCATGCTTGTCTAGCATTTTCAGCGTCTTGATTGCGACAGACATTTTAATAAAGATTCCCAAAACCACATCCGTAAAATTATGACGCTTTGAAAGCTACTGTAATCTTTTAATGATAAAGATTTCCACGTACTTTTGGCAGTTTATTGTTCGTCTAGTATATCCAGGGCCTCGAATGCGACAGCCACATCCGTAAAAATTGTCGTTTCAGTAGTTAATAGGATCGTTTATATAATAAAAAAGTCCACGTATCTACTTTCTAAACACTGTTGTCGTTTATCGTGTTCTAACATCTCCAGCGTCTTTCAATGCGACATATTTTAATAACAATGCGTAGAACGACATCCATAAAATTGTGACGTTAATGCGAAAATTTAAATAGGATTTCCACGTACTTTCTAAATGCTTTTGAGGTTTATCGTGTGTTACACTTGAGGTCTACACTCTAGGGTATACTTTTAAAGTCCCGGCGGTAATGCATAAGAGCCACTACGACGGTTGGTAACACAAATAAATATTTGCAAAATGTTGCGCAAACAAGGTATTACGTCACTTAAATGTTTTAAATTACTATATCGCATGCAAAAAAAGATAAAGGTACCCACGTAAACTGTAGGACTCCTCACAACATTAGGGCTATTTTGGCGGCAGCTGGGCGCCGTTGAGCATTGTGGGCCTGGGTAATCCTTTTGCCCCCGGTTGAATCCAAATTTAAAATTTGTTCTCTCTCTTCTGTAGCGGAACACAGGAATAGGGTGAGGGATGATACAGGGCAGAGATAAGGCAAAGGAACCTACATAATCTGAAAGAGAAGAAAAAACACACAGAGATAACCACTCAGTTCGACGTCTGGTTCACTAGTCCCGACGTGTCGGAAATCACCACTCACTTTTCCCTCTGCGTCTGCGCAATCTCGAGCGCCGACGCAACTATCAAAAGGGACGGAAATGCACGCACAAGTCTTTTAAATTATTGGCGCGAAATCACTTACAAATTAGGAACTTGAAATGTTTATATGCCGATTTTCGGTATGTAACACGTGTTCGCTGCATCTCCAGTGTGTTTTAATACGACACATATTTTAATAAAAATTCCATGAACCACATGCGTAGAATTATGACGCTTCGATAGCTATAGAAATTTTTACTTACTTTCTAAAAGCTTTTGAACTTTATCGTGTATGTGCTAGCAAATCCAGCATTTCGGATGTAGCAGGTATTTTAAAAAAGTTCCGAGAACCACATCCATAAAATTATGACGTTTCAATAGTTCATGCAATTATTGAAACGATAAAAATTTTCAGGTACTTCCTAAACGCTTTTGAAGTTTATGGTGTTTGTCCAGCATCTTGAGTTCGACAGACATTTTAAAAAAATTCCGAAAAACACATCCATAAAATTCTGACATTCCAACGGTTAATGCGATAATTTAAATAATCAAAATTTCCATGTACTTTCTAAATGCTTTTGAGGTTTATCGTGCTTGCTGTATCTCCAGTGTCTTTCAATGCGACACATTTTAATAAAAATTGCGTGAAGCACATCCGTAAAATTATTACGCTTCAATAGCTAATGTGATCATTTAAATGATAGAAACTTCTACGTACTTTCTTAAAGCTTTTAAACTTTATCGTGGATATGCTAACAAATTCAGCATCTCGGATGTAGCAGGTATTTTAAAAAAATTACAAAAACCACATCCATACAATTAGGGCATTTCAATAGTTCATGCAATTATTGAAACCATAAAAATTTTCAGGTACTTCCTAAACGCTTTTGAAGTTTGTGGTGTTTGTCCAGCATCTTTTGTTCGACAGACATTTTAAAAAAATTCCGAAAACACATCCATAAAATTCTGACATTCCAACGGTTAATGCGATAATTTAAATAATCAAAATTTCCACACATTTTCTAAACGCTTTTGATGTTTTTCGTTTTCCATCATCTCCAGTATCTTTCATTTGATAAATATTTTAATAAAAATTCCGAGAACCACATCCGTTTCAATGGTTAATGCGATAATTTAAATAATCAAAATTTCTTTGTACTTTCTAAACCATTTTGAGGTCTATCGTGTTCTAGCATCCCAAGCGACTTTCAATGCGATAGATATTTTAATAAAAGTTCCGAGAACCACATCCGTAAAATTGTTTTCAATATTTCACGTCTTGCAGCATCTCCAGCGCCTTTCAATGTGACAGATATTTTAATAAAAATTCCTAGAACCACATGGGTAAAATTATGACGTTTCCATGGATAATGCGATAATTTAAATAATCAAAATTTCCACACACTTTCTAAACGCTTTTTATGTTTCTCGTGTTCCAGCATCTCCAGTGTCTTAAAATGCAATAAATATTTTAATAAAAATTCCGAGAACCACACCCGTAAAATTATGGCGTTTCAATGGTTAACGCATAATTTAAATAATCAAAATTTCCACGTACTTTCCAAATGCTTTTGAGATTTATCGTGTTCTAGCATCTCCAGTGTCTTTCAATGCGACACATATTTTAATAAAAATTCCGAGAACCTACATCCGTAAAATTATGACGTTTCAATGGTTAATGCGATAATTTAAATAATCAAAATTTCCATGTACTTTTTAAACCATTTTGAGGTTTATTGTGTTCCAGCATCCCCAGCGTCTTTCAATGCGATAGATATTTTAATAGAAATTTCCGAGAACCAAGTCTGTGATTTTATGACATTTCAATGGTTAACTTGATAATTTAAATATTCAAAATTCCCACACACTTTCTAAATGGTTTTGGGATTTATCGTGTTTTAGCATCTCCAGCATTTTTCAATGCGACAGATATTTTAATAAAAATTCCGAGAACCACATCCATAAAATTATGACGTTACAATGGTTAATGCGATAATTTAAATAATCAAAATTTCCATGTACTTTCTAAACCATTTTGAAGTTTATCGTGTTCTAGCATCCCCAGCGTTTTTCAGTGCGATAGATATTTTAATAAAAATTCTGAGAACCACATCTGTAAAATTAAGGACGTTTCAATGGTTAATGCGATAATTAAATAATCAAAGTTTCCACACACTCTAAACGTTTTTTATGTTTCTCGTGTTCCAGCATTTCCAATGTCTTTAAATGCAACATATTTCACATCCAAACTTTATTTCCGACTCTACGACCAATTCTGTGTCATCTTACAACTTTTATTTTTTCGAGTTTTATCTTATCTGGTAAATGTCAATTTTTTTTTCTTATATAATTTTTTCATTTTGTTTTTTTTTCATGTACTAATTTGTACTTCATAACTCAATTCATTTTTCAACAAGAAGTCTACATTACATATAAATTTCCATTTAAGAATTTCCGTATCCAAGAATCAGTCAATTTCCATCTTAAAAATCTTTCATGGAGTTTAAAAGTAATCTTTCAAAAAATTACGTTTTCTCATTTAAATAAAAAAAGGATCACAAACCTTTAATAAAAGTTTACAACTTAAAAACTTCCACTAAAAACCTTGTTGGTTAAATAATTAAAAACAAAATTTTTTAGCCTATAGATTAATTAAAAAAAAAATTTATCGAATTAAAAAAAACAGTTAAACAAAAAAAAACTACTTTAAAATAATAAAAAACTATCTCACGTTTAAAATTTTTTCCCCAACAATCAAAACGACTTCAAAATTGGTGCTAAATTTTTAACCCTATAAAAATTTAAGTCCTAAAAACGATCTTATATTTAAAAAAAGGTGCTGAAGATATCCACCAAAAAAATTTACCAAACTAACATTTTAAAAGCAGCTCTATCTATAACTACTTCACATATCTCTATAAAATTTTTCTCAATGATCAAAAATAATCCTAACATTCAAATATTCATCCGGCCCTGAAGAAGTCCGTCACGTCTGAGAGCGAGATATTTTCCCTCCAAACTTTATTTCCGATTCCACGACCAACTCTATGCTGTCATTTTGTTTTCTCGAGTTTTATCGTATCTGGTAATTGTCAATTGTTTTTTATATAATTTTTTCCTTTTTTTTTCATGTCGTAATTCATAGCTCAATTTATTTTTCAAGAGAAAGTCTACATTACACATAAATTTCCATTTCCAAGAATCAGTCAAATTTTAAGACGGAAATTAACTGATTCTTGGAAACGGAAATTTTTTAATGGAAATTTATGTATCATGTAGACCTTTTGTGGCAAACTTAATTGAGTTATGAATTGCAAATTAGGACCTGAAAAAAACAAAATGAAAAAATTATATAAAAAAACAAATTGACAGTTACCAGATAAGATAAAACTCGAAAAAATAAAAGTTCTGTATTGTGTTACAACTTTTATTTTCTCGAGTTTTATCTCATCCGGTAATTGTGATTTTTTTTTATATATAACTTTTTCATTTTCTTTTTTTCACGTCGTAGTTCATAACTCAATTTATTTTTCAAGAGAAAGTCTACATTACACATAAATTTCCATTAAAAAATTTCCATTTCCAAGAATCAGTCTATTTCCATCTTAAAAATCTTTCATGGTGTTTAAAAAAAATCTTTCAAAAAATTACGTTTTCTCATTTAAATAAAAAAAGGACCACAAATCTTTAATAAAAGTTTACAACTTAAAAACTTCCACTGAAAACTTTGTTGGTTAAATAATTAAAAAAATTTTTTTTTGGTCTATACTTAAAAAAAAAGTTATCCAATTAAAAAAAAGCAGCTAAACAAAAAAAACTACTTTAAAATAATAAAAAACTATCTCATGTTTAAAATTTTTTTTCCCAACAATAAAAACGGCTTCAAAATTAGTGCTAAAATTGTTAACCCTATAAAAATTTAAAAGTTTACAAAAACAGTCTTATAATTTAAATAATCAAAATTTCTTTGTACTTTCTAAACCATTTTGAGGTCTATCGTGTTCTAGCATCCCAAGCGACTTTCAATGCGATAATATTTTAATAAAGTTCGAGAACCACATCCGTAAAATTGTTTTCAATATTTCACGTCTTGCAGCATCTCCAGCGCCTTTCAATGTGACAGATATTTTAATAAAAATTCCTAGAACCACATGGGTAAAATTATGACGTTTCCATGGATAATGCGATAATTTAAATAATCAAAATTTCCACACACTTTCTAAACGCTTTTTATGTTTCTCGTGTTCCAGCATCTCCAGTGTCTTAAAATGCAATAAATATTTTAATAAAAATTCCGAGAACCACACCCGTAAAATTATGGCGTTTCAACTCTATGCTGTCATTTTGTTTTCTCGAGTTTTATCGTATCTGGTAATTGTCAATTGTTTTTTATATAATTTTTTCCTTTTTTTTTCATGTCGTAATTCATAGCTCAATTTATTTTTCAAGAGAAAGTCTACATTACACATAAATTTCCATTTCCAAGAATCAGTCAAATTTTAAGAGAAATGATTCTTGGAAACGAACAATAAATTATGTATCATGTAGACCTTTTGTGGCAAACTTAATTGAGTTATGAATTGCAAATTAGGACCTGAAAAAAACAAAATGAAAAAATTATATAAAAAAACAAATTGACAGTTACCAGATAAGATAAAACTCGAAAAAATAAAAGTTCTGTATTGTGTTACAACTTTTATTTTCTCGAGTTTTATCTCATCCGGTAATTGTGATTTTTTTTTATATATAACTTTTTCATTTTCTTTTTTTCACGTCGTAGTTCATAACTCAATTTATTTTTCAAGAGAAAGTCTACATTACACATAAATTTCCATTAAAAAATTTCCATTTCCAAGAATCAGTCTATTTCCATCTTAAAAATCTTTCATGGTGTTTAAAAAAAATCTTTCAAAAAATTACGTTTTCTCATTTAAATAAAAAAAGGACCACAAATCTTTAATAAAGTTTACAACTTAAAACTTCCACTGAAAACTTTGTTGGTTAAATAATTAAAAAAATTTTTTTTTGGTCTATACTTAAAAAAAAAGTTATCCAATTAAAAAAAAGCAGCTAAACAAAAAAAACTACTTTAAAATAATAAAAAACTATCTCATGTTTAAAATTTTTTTTCCCAACAATAAAAACGGCTTCAAAATTAGTGCTAAAATTGTTAACCCTATAAAAATTTAAAAGTTTACAAAAACAGTCTTATATTTAAAAAAAGATCCTGAAGATATCCACCAAAAACATTTATAAAACTAAAATTTTGAAAAACAGCCCTACCTATAACTACTTCACATATATTTATAAAAACTTTCTCAATAATCAAAAATAACCCTAAACATTCTAATATTCATCCGGCCCTGAAGAAATCCGTCATGTCTGAGAGTAAGATATTTCCCCTCCAAACTTTATTTCAGACTCTACGACCAACTCTATGCTGTCGTACAACTTTCGTTTTCTCGGATTTTATCTTAATCTGGTAACTGTTAATTTTTTTTAATTTTTCATTTTTTTTTTTTTCATGTCATAATTCGTAATTGGTAACTCAATTCATTTTTCACGAGAAAGTCTACATTACACAAATTTCCATTTAAAAAAGTTTTCAGTTTCCCTCAATGAGTCAATTTCTGTCACAAAAATCTTTCCAGATGTTTTAAACAAAAATCTTTCATAAAATTGTTTCCACAACTAAATAAAAAGGCAACTTTAAAAAAAATTCACAACTTAAAAACTCCCATTGAAAAATTTGTCGGTTAAATAGTTACAAGCAAAATTTTTCCACCCCTACATTAGTAAAAAAAAAATTTATCCAATTAAAAAAAACAGCTAAACAAAAAAAATACTTTAAAATAATAAAAAACTGTCTCATGTTTAATAATTTTCCCTAACAATAAAAAACGGCTTCTAAATTAGTGTTAAATAGGGAATTTCACATTTTTTAACTAATCTTTGTAAAATGGCATTGCCGTAAATGAATAAAATAAAATAAAAAAATAAAATTTAAAAGTTCACAAAAAAGAATCTTATATTTAAAAAAAGATCCTGAAGATATCTACCAAAAAAATTACAAAACTAAAATTTTGAAAAACAGCTCTATAACTACTTCACATATTTTTATCAAAATTTTCTCAATAATCAAAAATAACCCTTAACATTCAAATATTCGTCCGACCCTGAAGAAGTCCGTCGCGTCTGAGAGCGATATACTTCACCTCCAAACTTTATTACCGACTCCACGACCAATTCTATGCCGTCGTACAACCTTTGTTTTCTCATCCGGTAATTGTCAATTTTTTTTATATAATTTTTTCATTTTCTTTTTTTTACGTCGTAATTCATAACTCAATTTATTTTTAAGAGAAAGTCTACATTACATATAAATTAGCCCTTAAAAATTTCCGTTTCCAAGAATCGGTCAATTTTTAAGATGGAAATTGGCAGATTGTTGGAAACGGAAATTTTTTAATGGAAATCAATGTGTAATGTAGACTTTTTGTTGAAAAATTAATTGAGTTATGAATTACAAATTAGGGCGAGAAAAAACAAAATGAAAAAATTATTTTAAAAAAAACTCGAAAAAATAAAAGTTCTGTATTGTCTTACAACTTTTATTTTCTTGAGTTTTATATCATCCGGTAATTGTCAAAAAAATTTTTTTTTATAATATTTTTATTTTCCTTTTTTCTCACGTCGTAATTCACTACTCAATTTATTTTTCAAGAGAAAGTCTACATTACACATAAATTTTCATTAAAAAATTTCCGTTTCCAAGAATCGGTCAATTTTTAAGATGGAAATTGGCAGATTGTTGGAAACGGAAATTTTTTAATGGAAATTTATGTGTAATGTAGACTTTTTGGTTGAAAAATTAATTGAGTTATGAATTACAAATTAGGACGTGAAAAAAACAAAATGAAAAAATTATATTAAAAAAACATTTTACAGTTACCAAATAAGATAAAACTTGAGAAAATAAAAGTTCCGTGTTGCCTTACAACTTATCTGGTAACTCTCAAATTTTTTTTTTATATAAATTTTTCATTTTGTTTTTTTTTCATGTCCTAATTTGTAATTCATAACTCAATTCATTTTTCAACAAAAAGTCTACATCACACATAAATTTCCATTTAAAAATTTCCATTTCCAAGAATCAGTCAATTTCCGTCTTAAAAATCTTTCAGGGTGTTTTTAAAAAAAAAATCTTTCACAAAATTACGTTTTCTCATTTAAATAATGGACCACTAATTTTTAATAAAAGTCCATAACTTAAAAACTTCCATTAAAAAACTTGTTGGTTGAATAATTAAAAACATTTTTCGGTCTATGTGTTAATATAAAAAAAAATTTATCCAATTAAAAAAACAGATAAACAAAAAAACTACTTATAATTAAAAAAACTATCTCACGTTAATTTTTTTCCCAACAATAAAAACGGCTTCAAAATTAGTGCTAAAATTTGTAACCCTATAAAAATTTAAAATTTCACAAAAACTATCGTATATTTGAAAAAAGATCCTGAAGATATCCACCAAAAAACTTTACAAAACTTAGATTTTGAAAAACAGCGTGAGCTATAACTACTTCGCATATTTTTATAAAAATGTTCTCAATAATCAAAAATAACCCTAACATTCAAATATTTATCCAGCCCTGAAGAAGTCTATCACGTCTGAGAGCGAGATCCCCCCCCTCCACACACATTTTATTTCCTACTCTACAACCAATTCTGTGTCGCTTACAACTTTTATTTTCTCGAGTTTTATCTTATCTGGTAACTGTCAAATTTTTTTTTTAATATAATTTTTTCATTTTGTTTTTTTCACTTCCTAATTTGTAATTCATAACTCAATTAGTTGTTCAACAAAAAGTCTACATTACACATAAATTTCCAGTTAAAAATTTACGTTTTCAAGAATCAGTCAATTTTTAAAATGGAAATTGACTGATTCTGAAACTGAAATTTTAAATGGAAATTTAGTGTAATGTAGACTTTTGTTGAACAACACTGAGTTATGAATTACAATAGTGAAACAAATGAAAAATATATAAAATTTGATTCAGATAAGATAAAACTCGAAAAAATAAAAGTTCTGTATTGTCTTACAACGTTTATTTTCTCGAGTTTTATCTTATCTAGTAACTCAAATTTTTTTTATATAATTTTTTCATTTTGTTTTTTTCACGATCTAATTTGTAATTCATAACTCAATTCATTTTTCAACAAAATGTCTACGTTACACATAAATTTCCATTAAAAAATTTCCGTTTCCAAGAATCAGTCAATTTCCGTATTAAAAATCTTTCAGGGTATTTTTTAAAAAAAATCTTTCAAAAGATTACGTTTTCTCATTTAAATCAAAAACGGACCACTAATTTTTATAAAAGTTCACAACTTAAAAACTTCCATTGAAAAACTTGTTGGTTAAATAATTAAAAGCAATATTTTTCGACCTATACGTTAATACAAAAAAATTATCCAATTAAAAAACAGTTAAATAAAAAAAGTCACTTTAAAATTATAAAAACTAACTCACGTTTAAAAATTTTTTCTCAACACTAAAAAAACGACTTCAAACTAGTGCTAAAATGTTTAACTCTAGAAAAATTTAAAAAATCACAAAAGCCGATCTCATATTTAAAAAAGATCCTGACGTCCACCAAAAAATTTTTAAAAACAGCTCTACCTATAAAAAATAAGCACGTTAGACGCCAAAATTTACTGTTACGGATGAAATAGACGCTGAATTAAATTTTGATTTGTCGTGAAGGTGCGGAGACCTTGATGTGTGCGGACAAAGTGACTCATACGATCTATGCTGTAATAAATCCCAACATAACGTAACGTAACGTACACAGCTAATGTTGCCAATCATGGTTGGCTGGTGTTACTATAGTTTTAACAACCTTCATTTGTTAAGGTCATCTATTCAAACTCAGGTCGTTGAAACTACACAACATTATAGTTTTAGTATTACAAATTGGGACTTCACACCCTTTATCGAATGCAACGCCGTGTGCTATTTTGGTTAATATACTTTGAGCAGTGTGGAACGTGTAGGAGAAATGTATCCATAGTTACTGTAAAATAACTGTTAGTTTTAAAAAGTTTGCGTATCAATATAGCGACCATGGACGTTGAGTTCAGGGAATTTGTGTAGTTTCGCCAACGTGGGTTTGGGTAGATAAATCTAATGAAAGCCCTTGATTGGGATCATGAGCTGTAGTACCTTCTCTACGTTTATTTTATTCAACCATGTACATTACGATTGGTGTTGGCATATAAGCCACCTGACGCTTTACAGTCTTCGTCATACACACCGATCGTATTGTATTTGCAATTTTGATCGATCCAGACTCTTCAGTTCATGCTTTTAGTGCTTTGGGCGAACTGTAACATGTAGCAGATTAATTGCTGTAAAATAACCCTTAGTTTCAAAGGTATGTCTCGACATGCAACTAAGAACGTTAAGGCTTCCGAGATGGATGACATTTAGTTTCGACGAGCTGGGTTTGGGTATATAAACCTAACAAATGAAGATTTTCTGGTACATGAGCCGAATTATCTTCTCCATGTTTATTTTATTTAGTAATTTGAATGTTACTTTGCATTTTATATACCATGGGTTGTACGTACAACTCGATCGAGCTCTCGCAGGCTTTAAGAAAATCATCCACAACGTCACCCAACTATTATTTAATTTTAAACTAATGAAATATGCATGATTGATAGAATTAGAACGAGAAATTGTATATATTTTTGAAGTTATTCAAAATTCTATTGAGAGTACGGATTACGTTCCTCTCTTAAGAGTGTTTTCTGGTATATTTATGCAAATCGAGTATTGCTATTTTGTATTAGTTTTATAATTTCTAAATTCGAAACTCGTACTTAGGTGAATGCGAAAAGTGTACGTGAGATGAACGAATGTAAACACGAAATAGTTTATAGTTATAAAATTACGGAAGTTACGAAACATATGTAAAATTTCCTGAACGCAATAAAATTCTTTCTTTACAATTGTTTTTTTTGTCTTGTAAGTGAGAAGCAGAAGATTGTACGTATGGAAGCAGCTCTACGTCTACAAATGCAGGTATGTATTACTTTGTTAATGTAACTAATGTTTTGAATAAAATAATTGATGCTTCTCCAACTCAAATATCAAAATCCACTGGAATTTTGGAGGTTTGTTTACAGCTACAACGAAAAAGTTGTAATTAAGATTATCAAGCTTCTGGCTTGATGTATTTCAGGGAGTTTACCACTATCAGCTTTGACAAGGCTTTCAAACTACTAACTTTTTGCTTTTGTAACGAGAAGAAAGCCGATTTCTTGTCGAAGAATTTTCTTTTCGTGTGGAATCGAAAAAAAAGGCTACATTCGTTACCCAAAGAGCGCCTATTTTTCTTCAACATAGAAAGATCAACCGATTTTCTATTCCAAAGAATATCCAATTTGCTTGGAATAAAAAAAAAACACCGCTTACTTTCGTTTTCCAAAAAGTGTTTGGTTTCGCTGGGAATAGAGACAGCACTGTTTAGTTTCTTTTCCCAAAGAAAGTTTATTCTTTTTTAGAATAGAAAAAACAGACCATTTTTTGCAACGAATATTCTCGGAATAGAAAGAGCTCTTCCTATTTTCGTTTCCCAAGTGATGCCAATTTTTCTTTTTGGAATAGAAAGAGCAACCAATTTTTTTTCCAAAAATATCCAGTTTGCCTACAATAAAAGATCGCTGCTTACTTTCGTTTTACAAAGAACGTCTATATTTTTTAGAATAGAAAGAACAGCCGAGTTTTCTTTTCCAAAAAGTGTTTAGTTTTGCTCGGAACAGAAACAGCACTGCTTAGTTTCGTTTTCCAAAGAACACTTACTCTTTTTTGGAATAGAAAGAGCAGATATTTGCTCGGAATATAAAGAACCCTTCTTATTTTCGTATCCCAAGTGATGTCAATTTTTTTTTGTAATAGCAAGAGCAACCGATTTTTTCCAAAAAGTATCTAGTTTCAATCGGAATAGAAAGAATCCTATTTATTTTCGCTTCCCAAAGAACTCGTATTTTTCTTCAGAATAGAAGAGGTCGATTTTTTACAAAAAATATGGATTTTTGCTCGGGATAAAAAGACTCCGCCTATTTTCGTTTCCAAAGAACGCTTATTCTTCTTTGGATAGAAAGAGTAGACAATTTTTTTCTAAAGAATGTGTTCGGAATAGAAAAAACCTTTCCTATTTGCGTTTCCCAAGTGATGCCAATTTTTTTGTAATAAAAAGAGCAGCCAGTTTTCTTTTCCAAAGGACATCCAGTTTGCTTGTAGTAAAAAGAGCACTGCTTACTTTCGTTTTCCAAAAAACATCCATATTTTTAGAATAGAAAAAACCGAGTTTCTTTTTCCAAAAGAGTTTAGTTTTGCTAGGAGTGGAGACAGCACTGCTTAGTGTCGTTTCCTAAAGAACGCGTACTCTTCTTTGGAATAGAAAGAGCAGATAATTTTTTCCAAGGAATATGCTCAAAATAGAAAGAACTCTTCCTATTCACGTTTTCCAAGTGATTTTTTTTGTAATAAAAAACACAAATAATTTTTTTTCCAAAAAGTATCTAGTTTCAATCAGAATACAAAGAATTTTGAATATTTTCGCTTCCCAAAGAAATATTTTTCTTCAGAATACAAAAGGTCGATTTTTTACAAAAAATATGGAGTTCCGCTCAGAATAAAAAGACTCCGCCTATTTACGTTTCCAAAGAACGCTTATTCTTCTTTGGAATAAAAAGAGCAGATAATTTTTTTCCAAAGAATATGCTTGGAATAGAAAGAGCACTTCTTATTTTCGTTTCCCAAGTGATGTCAGTTTTTTTTGTAATAGAAAGAGCAACCAGTTTTCTTTTCCAAAGAGTTTGCTTGGAATAAAAAGCTTGCTGCTTACTTTCGTTTTCCAAAAAACGTCTATATTTTTAGAAAAGAAAGAACGCCGTTTCGTTTTCCAAAAAGTGTTTAATTTCGCTAGGAATACAGACAGCACGGCCGTGTTTCGTTTCGTTTCCAAAAACTGTTTAGTTTCGCTAGAAATAAATACAGTTCTACTTAATTTCGTTTCCCAAAGAACGCTTATTCTTTGGAATAGAAAGATCAGATAATTTATTTTTCCAAAGAATGTGCTCGGAATAGAAAGAACCCTTCCTATTTTCATTTCCCAAGTGATGCCAATTTTTTTTTGTAATAGAAAGAGCAACCAGTTTTCTTTTCCAAAGAATATACAGTTTGCTTGGAATAAAAAACCACTGTTTACTTCGTTTTCCATAAAAACGTCTTGTTCAAAATTGGTTTAGAACTCCACTCTTAATTTCAATGTTGTTTATTTTAAAGAGTCAAGGTTTTGTTTTGCGATAAACCAGGCGGTCTTATCTAGCACTGGTTTTGTACACTCGTCTCAAAGCATTCGGCCCGTGCGGTCATGTATTAAAACAATATATATTTTTTGGTGTGTGTGTTATTGCGCTTCTACATAATTCCGTCAGCGGAGATTGTTCTGGTTTGGATGATCCCAACCACTTCCGTAGAAGCCAACAGTATGAACATTAAGGTAAGTGCATGATCATTGTTTGATTTACCGCTAAGAGTATTTTATCGCAACACTACCCTCAAGTCACAGTCCACTTGCTCTAAAGAAATAATCTGGGGTTTCACGCTTAGTGTAAATTGTCCCATTGTTTCTCCAACACGTCTATATTTTTAGAATAGAAAAAACAACCTAGTTTTTTTTTCAAAGGAGTTTAGTTTTGCTAGGAATGGAGACAGCACTGCTTAGTTTCGTTTCTCAAAGAACGCTTATTCTTCTTTGGAATAGAAAGAGCAGATAATTGTTTTTCAAGGAATATGCTCAGAATAGAAAGAACTTTTGCTATTCTCGTTTCCCAAGTGATTTTTTTTTGTAATAGAAAGAGCAAACAATTTTTTTTCAAAAAGTATCTAGTTTCAATCGGAATAGAAAGAATTCTAATTATTTTCGCTTCCCAAAGAAATATTTTTCTTCAGAATAGAAAAGATCGGTTTTTTACAAAAAATATGGAGTTTCACTTGGGATAAAAAGACTCCGCCTATTTTCGTTTCCAAAGAACGCTTATTCTTCTTTAGAATAGAAAGAACAGATAATTTTTTTCCAACGAATATGCTCAGGATAGAAAGAACCCTTCATATTTTCGTTTACCAAGTGAAGAAACTTCTTTTTAATAGAAAGAGTAACCAGTTTTCTTTTCCAGAGAATATCCAATTTGCTTGGAATAAAAAGCTCACTGCTTACTTTCGTTTTCCAAAAAACGTCTATATTTTTTAGAATAGGAAAATTGTTGAGTTTCTTTTTCCAAAAAGTGTTTAGTTTCGCTAGGAATTAGGGACAGCACTGCTTAGTTTCGTTTCTCAAAGAACGCTTATTCTGCTTTCGAATAGAAAGAGCAAACGATTTTTTTCCAAAGAATATTTTCGGAATAGAAAGAACCCTTCCTATTTTCGTTTCCAAAGTGATGCCAATTTTTTTTGTAATAGAAAGACCAACCAGTTTTTTTCTCGAAAGAATATCCAGTTTGCTTGGAATAAAAAGGTCACTGCTTACTTATGTTTTCCAAAGAGCGTCCACATTCTTAGAGTAGAAAAAACAGTAGAATTTCTTTTTCCAAAAAGTGTTTAGTTTCGTTAGGAATTGAGACAGCAGTGCTTAGTTTCGTTTCCTAAAGAACGCTTATTCATCTTTGGAATAGAAACTTTGGCATCGTCAGGACTAGAAACGCACAGAAACGCTTAAATCATCCGGGTTAGGAAAAAAAAGGGAAATTCTAGAAAAACTCCCATAAAACTGTCTCTTTCTTCGTCGTTTTTCATGATTTTCAGAGCTTGCTTTCCAAAACAACGCAGAGAAAAACCATGATCGTCAGGACTAGGAAATAACTAAAATTTTAGATTAAAAATTCTAAAAAGCTGTTTTTTATACGTCTTTTATTCGTCTTCCAAGAAACGCACAGAAATGCTCAAATCATCCAGATTAGAAAAAAATCGGAAATTCTAGAAAATTTCCATAAAACTGTTTTTTTATTCGTCGTTTTCTATGAGTTTCAGAGCTTGCTTTTCAACACAACGCACAGGAAAACCATGATCGTCAGGACTAGGAAATAACTAAAATTTTAGATGAAAAATCCTATAAAACTTTTTTATACGTCTTTTTTACAATTTTCAAAGTTTGTATTCCAAGAAACCCACAGAAACGCTGTATTCATTCGGTTTAGGAGAAAAGCGAAAATTCTAGAAAAATTCCCATAAAACTGTCTTTTTATTCTGCGTTTTTCATGATTTTCAGAGTTTGGTTTCTAACACAACGCACAGAAACGCCGTGATCGTGAGGATTAGGAAGTAACTAAAATTTCAGATAAAAAATCCTATTAAACTGGTTTTTTAGACGTCTTTTTTACAATTTTTCAAGTTCGTATTCCGAGAAACGCACAGAAACACTTAAATCATCGTGATTAGGAGAAAAGCGGAAATTCTAAAAAAACTCCCATAAAACTGTCTTTTTCTTCGTCGTTTTCTATGATTTTCAGAACTTGCTTTCCAACACAACGCATAGAAACACTGTGATCCTCAGGGCTAGGAAATAACTAATATTTTAGATTAAAAATTCTGAAAAGCCGTTTTTTATACGTCTTTTATTCGTCTTTCAAGAAACGCACAGAAACGCTCAAATCATCCAGATTAGAAAAAAATCGGAAATTCTAGAAAAAACTTTCATAAAACTGTCTTTTTATTCGTCGTTTTCCATGAGTTTCAGAGCTTGCTTTCCAACACAACGCACAGAAAAACCATGATCGTCAGGACTAGGAAATAATTAAAATTTTAGATCAAAAATCGTATAAAACTGGTTTTTTAGACGACTTTTTTACAATTTTCAAAGTTCGTTTTCCAAGAAACGCACAGAAACGCTTAAATCATCCGGATTAGGAGAAAAACGGAAATTCTAGAAAAACTTTCATAAAACTGTCCTTTTATTCGTCGTTTTCCAAGATTTTCAGAGCTTGCTTTTCAACACAACGCACAGAAACACTGTGATCGTCAGGACTAGCAAATAACTAAAATTTCAGATCAAAAATTCTATATAACTGGATTTTTATGTGTTTTTTTTACAATTTTCAAAGTTCGTCTTCCAAGAAACGCACAGAAATGTTTAAATCATTCGGACTAGGAGAATAGAGGAAATTTTAGAAAAATTCCCATAAAATTGTCTTTTTATACGTCATTTTCCATGATTTTCAGAGCTTACTTTGCAACACAACGCACAGAAACTCTGTCATCGTCAGGACTAAAAAATAACTAAAATTTCAGATCAAAAATCCTGTAAAACTGGTTTTTTTAGTCTTTTTACAATTTTCAAAGTTCGTATTCCAAGAAACGCGGAGAAACGAATAAATCATCAGGATTACGAGAATAGATGAAATTCTAGAAAAACTCCCATAAAGCAGTCTTTTTATTCGTCGGTTACATAATTTTCAGAGCTTGCTTTCCAACACAACGCACAGAAACGTTATGAGCTTTAGGACTAGGAAATAACTAAAATTTTAGATCAAAAATCGTATAAAACTGGTTTTTTAGACGACTTTTTTACAATTTTCAAAATTCGTTCCCCAAGAAAAGCACAGAAACGTTTAAATCATCCTGATTAGAAGAAAGAGTGAAATTCTAGAAAAACACCCATAAAACTGTCTTCAGTCATCGATATTCCATGATTTTCAGAGCTTGCTTTTCAAGATAACACCCAGAAACCCCGTGATCGTCAGGAGTAGGGAATAACTAAAATTTTAGATCAAAAATCGTATAAAACTGTTTTTTAGACGACTTTTTTACAATTTTCAAAGTTCGTCTTCCAAGAAACGCACAGAAACGCTTAAATCATCCGGATTAGAAGACAAGGTGAAATTATAGAAAAACTCCCATAAAACAGTCTTTTTATTCGTCGTTTTCCATGATATTCAGAGCTTGCTTTCCCAGACAACGCCCACAAACCCCGTGATCGTCAGGACTAGAAAATAACTAAAATTTTAGATCAAAAATCGTATTATAAAACTGGTTTTTTAATTCGTCTTTTTTACATGAAATTCTAGAAAAACTCCCATAAAGCAGTCTTTTTATTCGTCGGTTACATAATTTTCAGAGCTTGCGTTCCAACATAACGCACAGAAAGGTTATGAGCGTTAGGGCTAGGAAATAACTAAAATTTCAGATCAAAAATCCTATAAAACTGGTTTTTTATACGTCTTTTTTACAATTTTCAAAGTTCGTCTTCCAAGAAACGCACAGAGACGCCCAAATCAACCGGATTAGGAGAAAAGGTGAAATTCTAGAAAAACTCCCATAAAACTGTCTTTTTATTTGTTGGATTTCATGATTTTCAGAGCTTGCTTTCCAATACAACGCATAGAAACACTGTGATCGTTAAGACTAGGAAATAACTTAAAATTTTTAGATAAAAATCCTATAAAATTTGTTTTTTTCTACGTTTTTTATTCGTCTTCCAAGAAAGGCACATAAACACTTAAATTATGCTGATTATGAGAAAAGCGAAAATTCTAGAAAAACTCCCATAAAACTGTCTTTTTATTTGTCGTTTTTCATGATTTTCAGAGCTTGCTTTCCAAGACAACGCATAGAAACGCCGTGATCATCAGGACTAGGAAATAACTAAAATTTCAGATCAAAAATCTTAAAAAACTGGTAATCGGTTTCTTTTTATATTCCGAAATAGTTGGACGTTCTTTGTACAACGAAAATGGGGGGTTTAGAGTGAAACTAGATATTATTTGGAAAAAAAATTGGTTGTTCTTTCAACTCTGAAGAAAAATAGACGTAGTTTGGGTAACGAAAATAAGTACAGTGTTTTTTCTAATCCGGACGAAATTAGGTATTGTTTAGGAGATTAAAACCTTCATTTTCAAAAGGAGCAAGCTCACGTCTTTCTGGTGACTTTGAAGCAACTAGCCTTTAATTCGTTAAGTATTTTATTTATATTTTCCTTACGTTTTCGCTAATTTTAAAGTAAGTCACTTACTAATAGCAGTTTTCTTTGCAAAGTCATGGAAAAAGCTGCATAATTTCAGAATCGTAAGTTTGATTGGAAAAAGGAACTTGGATTCGGATCCACCGGTAGAAAGTCTAAAGTGGGTGGAAAATTAAGAACGCAAAGTAAAAGCGTATCTTCCAATTCTACGTTATATATAATCTATGAAAGAGTCACTTAACCTCACTTTCTCACCAAATTGCATAGATTGAAAGGCGTCATGGAACGCGACGTAGAACAACTTCAAACAGCGCTAAATTCGTTAAAAGTATTAAGATCTAACGTAGGTTTAGTTTTCGAAACAGTAAGCGATGGTTTAAGAGCTGATCATGGCGAAGAAAACAAAGAAAATCGTTTCATGCTCGAGCTTCAAGATCTCCTAACAGTCGTAAACAACAACTTAAGGTATCCTTGCACTTTAAAGTTATCACTAACGCTTTTATACCCAGGGATCTAGAAACATCTGTATCAAATCTAACACCTCCTCCAGGCCCTTTCAACCTAGAAAATACATCGTACCTAAGTCAAGAAACGACACAGGAACGACAGGCGTTGTACAGCCAGTTGGTTAACAGTTACAAATGGACCGATAAGGTACGTTGTGGGACTAGGGGGCTGGTTTTTAATGTGTAGGTTTCAGATACGTGATTATAGTACACTAGCGGCTACAATACTAGCTTCGAACTCTGTTAACAAGACTTACAAAACGTTCAGTACGACGAAGCGTAGGAAAACTCAGACGAGTAATCATAACGTACCACCTGAGTGAGTATGAACGATTGTTTGTGTTATACTATGGCTTTCTTTTGTAGGGTTATTGAAAATTTGATAACAGGAATCGATCGATTGTTTCCTGATTTGAGTATCACGGCTCCACGACCGTTTGCGCCAAATCCTATAATTCAGGTTTGTATGTGTTGTGATTTGGAACGTGTTGGATTTAATATTACGAAGGTTTCACAGCTGCTGTTTATATTTCATATTGTCTATTGGAACTTATCCGTCCAGATGTTACATTGCAGGACGTAACGTTCAGAGGGAACTTAGCTTGTAACAAAGTTCATTTGTCGTCCAATGTGAAAGACACCGTCAGATAACATACATAACACGCCTAATTAAGTTAGTCGTCGATTCGTAGGTTTGATGAAGGTTGCTTCCAGACGAACAAACTCGTTTGTTCTTTCAAGTTAAAAAGTATCTGTTTACGTAAGTAACTTCGACTTGTTTTGATTAAGACGTTTCCATATGTTTCGAATTAGTAGCTAGTCTTTCCTATGGATTTGAGCGGCTTGAATGCGGTTGCGCGATATGTTCTTTGCAATGCGTGTAAACAAGGTTTTTCTGTCGTTACCTTGTCGTTACAACTGGTTAACTGAAGGTGGTTTTACAAAGCGGTAGAAAACATTTTAAAACAAAATAAAATTTAGAATTTATACTCCTAATCAACTAGAACCTTATCAATGTAGAAGTAAACAGTTGAGATATGATTACATTCCGTATAATGTGTAAGACGAACAGATTATGGCAATACCCGACCCTGCTGATTATCGAAACAGAGCCTAGGTGCCCAATCTTCAAGAAGTAGGCAGAGATGATTGCCCACTACATAGGGGAAGGCGAGGGGTATACGAGATTAAGGCGTTTAGGTACCCTGGACTTAGAGGAGTTGATCTCCCTTCTCTGGCCAGACATGCTGACTTTCATTAAAGAGACGGGTAGGTTTGAAGGATAGGAGTTAGTAGGCCTATTTGCTGGACGACTTTGTTCCTAGTTACTAGTACTAACTCGGTGTTATTTTATTCTCACACTAATTTACCGAAAGGGGCTTCAAAATCACTAAAACATATAAATCAAAGAAAAACTAGTATTTATTCTCGGCCTGAGCTCTATCAACGTTTAAGCACAAGATTTTTTACAACGTATAAAAACGAGCAACACTGAATTTTCTAATGTACGTACTTGATGTTACCTTGTCTTAACACCAGACTAATTGAAGGTGAGGTGTCTGGCTTCAACAAGTGTTAGGTAATATTGTAAAACAAAAGAAAACCCTGTAATCAACCGAAACCCTACCAACATAGAAGCAAACAGTTGAAGTTACTTTCATTACAATGTGTAGAAACGAATAACGCTGAATAAGGTTTTTCTGCTGTATGTATCTGTTAGACGGCTCCTTGGCTTAGTTGGTATGCGTGTGACTACTAAGCCCCCAAGGTTCCGGATTCGATTCCCTACACGGTCCACTTGAAAAATGTTATGCAAGCAACAAAATACATCCTTGTTCGGATGAGAGATAAAATGTGGTTCTTTGTGTGCGTGTTGGCACTCACGTTAAAGATCCTTACTGTGGCGATGTCTTCTCGGTACATAAAATCAAACACAATGTTCAGGATGAAAATGGATTCCTTTTTTTTTCTTCATAAGATAACAGAAACGACATTGACATTACCCTCTCCCACCCTGATTATCTAATGCTAGAACGTATTTGACTTGGAAGTGTTTCCACTAACGCTAGGTTGCATATTAAAGCTCCAGAAACCATAAAAATGTTACACTAACTTGTCTGGAACAGCAAGGGTTGGGCAAAATTTAAAATGTCCAAGTAAAAACCACTCGCTTCCTGGCCAATGTAATACCTTCGGGGTGGAGCATTGGAAAATCAAAATAAGTGAATGTACATGTTGCCACTTTGTCCTTCTACTAGATTAACTGAAGTTGGCAGCAAGAGATGCTAAATTATATTGTAAAATAAAAAAAATAGGATTTATTTTTATTATCAACCAGAACCATATCGACGTAGAAGTAAACCGTTGAAATGTAATTACTTTCTTTACGATGTGTGAAAACGAACAACGTTGCATTAGGTTTATCTAATGTACATTGCTCATAAGAGTTCGTCTGGGGATGTGGTAATATAGTATTCACCAAAGTGGTGATACGTTATCCATGAGTGTGACCTTCAATATTGTGGAAAAATTGAGCCACAACAAATAACTACAAGCGTAGGAATAAACCGCTCAAAGGTACGCGACAGCCATCAATCAATAAACAGTTCAGTAATCTTAAGCGAAGCACGAACGTTGAACCTCTTATAAACCCAAGTACCACAAATTAACTGCAAATTAGTAGCAAAACTAAAACTGTAATTGTTCGTACTGACATTAAGTGTTGTTTTCTTTTGTTTTTGTTGTTTCATGTCGTAAAAAAGATGCGATTGTACAATTACAATCTCGCAGTGTAGGCTGTAACTTAGAACAGGAAGTCGAGACAAAACTCAAAAGTTACCAGCATCATTCAGCTCATAGATATTTGGAGCCTCTATTGCGGCACGAACATTATCCTTGCACTAAATTAACTGAAGGTAACTTCAAAAAGCACTAGAATATATTGTAAAACAAAAATCTAGCATTTATTTTTATAATCGACCAAACCTCTGTCAACGTAGAAGCAAACGGTTGAAATACGATTACGTTCTTTACATCGTTTGAATTAAGTTTTTCTAATGGACAAATCTGACACTGCCTTGACCTAACACCAGATTTATATAGCCCTATCAACGTAAAAGCAAACAGTTAAGATGCAATTACTTTCCTACATCATGTGGAACGAACAATTTTCAATTAGGTTTTTCTGTGTACGTATCTGTTGTACTCTGTTCTTGTGCCGAAGTAACTGAAACTGTTTCAAAAAGCATTAAAAAATCCAGCATTTAATCTCAAAATCAGCTAGAGCTCTATCAACGAAGCAAAACGGTTGAAATCCAATTATCTTCTTTATAATGTTGAAGTAGATTATTCTAATATGCATACCAGATTAGTCGAAAGTGGTTTCAAAAAGCCTTAGATATTATTGTAAAACAAAAGAAAATCTAGGATTTATTCCTGTAATCAACTTTAGCCCTAGCAATGTAAAAGCAAACGGTTGTAATATGATTACGTACTGCATTTGAAAATAAACAATGTTGAAGTGGGTTTTTCTAAAACACATACTTGTCTTTACCTTTTCCTTCCACCAGATTAACTGAAGGTGTCTTCAAAGAGTACTGATTAAAATTGTAAAACAAAAAAACAGAATTTATTTGTGTAATCAACCAAAGCCATTGCAATGTAGAAGGAAACAGTTGAAATACGATTACATTCTTTACAGCGTTTAAAAATAAACAATGATGAAGTCGGTTTTTCTAATGCACACTTGTCGTTGCCTTCTCCTTCCGCCACATTAACGGAAGGTATCTTCAAAAAGTGCTGATTAAAATTGTAAAACAAAAGAAAATTCAGGATTTATTCTTGTATTCAACCAGAGCCCTAACAACGTAGAATCAAGCAGTTGAAATACGATTGTTCTTTACAGCGTTTGAAAATAAACAACATTGAAGTCGATTGTTCTAAAGTAGATACTTGTCATAGCCTTCTCCTTTCACCAGATTAACTGAAGGTGTCTTCAAAAAGTGCTGATTAAATTGTGAAACAAACGAAAATTCAGGATTAGTTCTTGTAATCAACCAGAACCATAGCAATGTAGAAGCATACAGCGTTTGAAAATAATTAACGTTGAAGTAGGTTTTTCTAAAGTCTACACTTGAGTTGCCTTATCCTTCTACCAAATTAACTGAAGGTGTCTTCAAAAAGGGCTGATTAAAATTATAAACTATAAGAAAATTAGGATTTATTCTTGTAATTAACCGGAGCCGTAGCAACTTAAAAGCAAACAGTTGAAGTACGATTATGTTGTTTACATCGTTTGAAAATAAACAATATTGAAGTAGGTTTTTCTAAAGTACATACTTGTTGTTGCCTTCTCCTTCTATCAAATTAACTGAAGGTGTCTTCAAAAAGTGCTGATTAAATTGTAAAACAAAAGAAAATCCAGGATATATTCTTGTAATCAACCGGAGGTGTAGCAGCGTAGAAGCAAACCGTAGAAATACGATTACGTTCTCTACAGCATTTGCAAATAACCAACGTTGAAGTAGGTTTTCTAAAATACGCATCTGTTGTTGTCTTCACCTTCTACCAAATTAACTGAAGGTGGCTTCAAGAAGGGCTGGTTGAAATTGTAAAACAAAAGAAAATCCAGAATTTATTCTTTTAATCAACCAAAGCCCCAACGATGTAGAAGTAAATATTAAAATACGATTATGTTCTTTATAACATTTGAAAATAAACAACATGGACGTCGGTTTTTCTAAAGTACACGTTTGTTGTTGCCTTCTTTTAACATATTAACTGAAGGTGCCTTTAAAAGTGCTGATTAAAATTGTAAAACAAGAGAAAAATCCAAGATTTATTCTTGTAATCAACCGGAACCCTATCGAAAGAAGCAAACGGTTGAAATACAAGTATGTGCTTTAAAGCGATTAAAAATAAACGTTGTTGAAGTCGGTTTTTCTAAGGTACACACTTGTCGTTGCCTTCTCCTTCCACAAGTTTGACTGAAGGTGGCTTTGAAAAATGCAGATTAAATTTTTAAAACAAAAGAAAGTCCAGGAATTATTCTTGTAATGAACCTGAGCCCTATCAACGTAGAAGGAAACGGTTGAGTAACAATTACGTTCTTTACAGCGTTTGAAAATAAACAACGTTGAAGTCAGTTTTTCTAAAGTGCACGCTTGTCGTTGTCTTCTCTTTCTACCAGATTAACCGAAGGTGGTTTCAAAAATGCTTGATGAAATTGTAAAACAAAGCAAACTCCAGGATTTATTCTTGTAATCAACTAGAGCCCTAGCAACGTAGAAGTAAACACAAACAACGTTCAATCAGGTATTTCTAGTATAAGTACCCGTTGTTACTCTGTTCTTATAACGGATTAATTGTAAGTGACTTCAAAAACGGTGGAAAATATTGTAAAACAAAAGAGAATCCAGGATTTACTCTCGTTATCAACTGCAGCCCTATCAACGTAGAAGCAAACAGTTGAAATGCAATTACATTCTTTACAATTTTCGAAAACAAGCAACGTTGAATTAGGTTGATATTGTCGGAGGCTTTCACGGCCGGAGTCATTATAAATATTTATGGTTCCGGGTTGGGACCACTTGTGGGCGAAATGTCGACCTTAGTTTATAAAATGACACGGTCCCAACCCGGAATAATAAATATTTATGTTGAATTAGGTTTTTCTAATATACAACTTGTCGTTATTTTGCCTTTACAGCCAGAGGAGTGCCAGATAATTTATAAAACAAGAAAATGTAGGATTAGGATGTCAAATTTGCGAAAAATAAAACGTATTTTATCTTGGACAAGCGAGCTGAATTTTACGCATACTAATTTCTCATTAACACCTCGCTGAGATTTCGAATGCTATAGTGAAGTGAGCATTTAGAGACAGAACAAAAGGTTAAGTAGAAATTCAGTGTGAACACGATCAAGAACGACCTCGAAGAAATGGATTACCATTTCAAAACGAAAGAAGTTTAATTATTCCAGATCTTGTCTTGTTTTGAATTTAAATAAATATGAACAATTATTTGCCATCTCCTTGTCAGGGTGATGAATAAATTTAAGTACATCTCTAACATGCAAAGCTTGGTTTTTTGCTGTGTGGTAGTTTATGCTTGTCGAGACAGCCAACGTCGGTTATTTACTGTTTGAGACTAAGTGACGATATTTTAGGTAGTAATGATCGCTGCAAAGCTCTGTCTTTTGTCTGTGTTGTCGAGACAATCGACGTTGACTATAATTAGTATTTCCAACTATTTGAAAGCCTTTACTATGAAGCTTCGCTCTTCTTTGTTGTTCGAGGCAGCCGATGCCAACTATTGTTAGTATTACGAACTATTTGAGATCAAGTGACGATATTTTAGGTAACAGCAACGACTGCGAAGTTTTGTCTTTTGTTTGTATTGTCGAGAAAATCGACGTCGACTATAATGTATTGCCAAGTTTTTGAAAGCCATGACTGCGAAGCATCGCTCTTCTTTGTTTTTCGAGGCAGCCAATGCAGACTAACGTTAGTATTACCAACTGTTTGAGATCAAGTGACGATATTTTAAGTAATAACGATCGCTGTGAAGCTTTGTTTTTTGTGTGTGTTGTCGAGACAGCCAACACTGACCATAATTAGTATTTCCAACAATTTGAAATCCATGATTGCGTAGCATCGCTCTTCTTTGTTTTTCGAGGCAGCCGATGCCAACTATCGTTAGTTTAGTATTACCAACTGTTTGAGACTAAATGACGATAATTTAGGTAACAGCAACGACTGCAAAGCTTTGTCTTTTGTTTATGTTCTCGAAACAATCGACGTTGACTATAATTTGTATTGCCAACTATTTGAAAGCCACAGCTGCGAAGCTTCGCTCTTCTTTGTTGTTCGAGGCAGCCAATGCCGAAGTATTGTTAGTATTACCAACTGTTTGAGACTAAGTGACGATATTTTAGATAATAACGACGTGACAGTAACTAGCGCCATTTGTAAAGATATTTTCAAATGCATACGGTGCTAGTTAATGTTTGTACCGTTTGTACCACTATCAGTTTCGTTGTACCTCTAAGTGTTTGTACGAAGTTCACAAGAGGAAACATATCGCACCGATTTGAGATACAGAAATTTTCTAAACGTCATTCGATTAAGCATCGTTTGTACCCGTTTGTACCACCGCCAATTTTGTTCGTACCCTTAAGTAGATGTTTGTGCCAAATTTTGAAAATAGGGGTGACACCTAACTCCGCAATGTTTAGAGATATCTTAAATGCGCAAGCGGGTGCTGTTTCGTAATCGTGTGTACCCGTTTGCACCACTGCCAGTTTAGTTTGTACCCTTAAGGGGTGTTGGTACAGATTTTTCAAAATAGGGGTAACACGTAACTACGCCATTTTTAAAGATATCTTAAATGCACTAGCGGGTGCTAGTTCGTAATCGTTTCTATCCGTTTGTACCACTACCAGTTTCGATTGTACCCCGTAAGGGGGTGTTTGTACCGAATTTCTAAAATAGAGGCAACACCTAACTCCGCCATTTTTAGAGATATCTTAAATCCGCAAGCAGGTGCTGTTTCGAAATCGTTTGTACCCGTTTGTACCACCGCCAGTTTTGTTTGTACCCTTAAGGAAGGAGGTGTTTGTACCGAATTTTGAAAATAGGGGTGACACCTAACTCCACAATGTTTAGAGATATCTTAAATGCGCAAGCGGGTGCTGTTTCGTAATCGTGTGTACCCGTTTGCACCACTGCCAGTTTAGTTTGTACCCTTAAGGGGTGTTGGTACAGATTTTTCAAAATAGGGTAACACGTAACTACGCCATTTTTAAAGATATCTTAAATGCACTAGCGGGTGCTAGTTCGTAATCGTTTCTATCCGTTTGTACCACTACCAGTTTCGATTGTACCCCGTAAGGGGGTGTTTGTACCGAATTTCTAAAATAGAGGCAACACCTAACTCCGCCATTTTTAGAGATATCTTAAATCCGCAAGCAGGTGCTGTTTCGAAATCGTTTGTACCCGTTTGTACCACCGCCAGTTTTGTTTGTACCCTTAAGGAAGGAGGTGTTTGTACCGAATTTTGAAAATAGGGGTGACACCTAACTCCACAATGTTTAGAGATATCTTAAATGCGCAAGTGGGTGCTGTTTCGTGATCGTGTGTACCTGTTTGTACCACCGCCGGTTTAGTTTGTACCCTTAAGGGGGTGTTAGTACCGATTTTTCAAAATAGGGGTAACACCTAACTCCGCCATTTTTAAAGATATCTTAAATGCACAAGCGGGTGCTAGTTCGTAATCGTTTGTATCCGTTTGTACCACTACCAGTTTCGATTGTACCCCGTAAGGGGGTGTTTGTACCGAATTTCTAAAATAGAGGCAACACCTAACTCCGCCATTTTTAGAGATATCTTAAATCCGCAAGCAGGTGCTGTTTCGAAATCGTTTGTGCCCGTTTGTACCACCGCCAGTTTGTTTGTTCCCTTAAGGAAGGAGGTGTTTGTACCAAATTTTGAAAATAGGGGTGACACCTAACTCCGCAATGTTTAGAGATATCTTAAATGCGCAAGTGGGTGCTGTTTTGTGATCGTGTGTACCTGTTTGTACCACCGGCAGTTTAGTTTGTACCCTTAAGGGGGTGTTGGTACCGATTTTTCAAAATAGGGGTAACACCTAACTTCGCCATTCTTAAAGATATCTTAAATGCACAAGCGGGTGCTAGTTCGTAATCGTATGTATCCGTTTGCACCACTAACAGTTTCGTTTGTGCCCCGTAAGGGGGTGCTTGTACCGAATTTCTAAAATAGAGGCAACACCTAACTCCGCCATTTTTAGAGATATCTTAAATCCGCAAGCAGGTGCTGTTTTGAAATCGTTTGTACCCGTATGTACCACCGCTAGTTTCGTTTGTACCCTTAAGAGGGTGTTTGTAGCGAATTTTCGAAATAGGGGTAATACCTAACTATGCCATACTTAGAGATATCTTAAATGCGCAAGCGGATGCTGTTTCGTAATCGTTTGTACCCGTTTGTACCACAACCAGTTGCGTTTGTGCCCCTAAGGGGTGTTTGTACCGAATTTTCAAAATAGGGGTGACATCTAACTCTGCCATTTAAGGAGATATTTTAAATGCGCACGCGGGCGCTGTTTTGGAGTTGTTTGTACCCCTTAGTGTGTTTGTACCCCCGTTAGCCGATGCCAACTATTGTTAGTATTACAAACTATTTTGAAACCAAGTGACGATATTTTAGGTAATAACGACTGCAAAGCTTTGTCTTTTGTCTGTATTCTCGAGACAACCACCGTATTGTTAACTATTTGAAGGCGATAACTGCGAAGCTTCGCTATTCTTTGTTTTTCGAAGCCGCGAATGCCGACTATCGTTATTATTACCAACTGTTTTGAGACTAAGTGACGATATTTTAGGTAACAACGATGGCTCTGAAACTTTGTTTTTGTCTGCGTTGTCGAGACATTTAACTATTTGAAATCGATGACTTGCAAAGCTTCGCTCTTTTTTGTTTTTCGAGGCAGCCAATGTCTACTATCGTCAGTATTACCAACTGTTTGAAATTAAGTGACGATAGTTTAAGGAACATCAACGGCTGCGAAGCTTTGTCGTGTCGAGACAGCCAACATCGACTATCATTAGTATTACTTAGTGTTTGAAACTAAATAACAATATGTTAAGTAATAGTAACGTCTGTGAAGTTTTGTCTTCTGTGTTGTAGTCTAAGGTATAACCGTTATAGTCCCGCGTGCGCGTGTCAGAGCCACTACGACATTTGGCAATTCATACTAAAACGTACATAATATTGCACAATAAAGCTATTACGTCATAATTGCGTCTCAAATTGTATCACATACCAAAAATTTTTGTTGTGATACAAGAGGCGCCTTTAAGGAAAAGATAAAATGTACTCACTTAAAATGTGGAACTCTTCACGACTTTGCGGTTATTCTTGCGCAGGAGCCATACTCCTCTTCATTTTGGGCGTGGGTCGGGCTACGCCTTTGTTAAAGCCAGATTGCTTTATCTTCCCTGTTCTTTCTGTAGCGGCATGATAAGGATCAACCAGGGAAGGAACGATAAGAGGTACGATAGAGGAACCTACATTCTAAGAGAAAAGACAAGAAAAAACGACACACTGTTTGACATCTCGTTGGCTAATTCCCCGTCGTGTCGGAAACCGCGTCCTTACTTCCTCACTCCACGTCTGCGCATTCTCTTGCGCCGACGCAACTGTCCGAAGTGACGGAAATGCACAAGTCTATTTTTTAAAAATATTGGCGCGAATTCGCTCACAAATTAAAAAGTGTGCAATTCCAATTTTTGGCATGTAACATCTGTCTGTTTTGTTGAAACAACTAACGTCGGTATTATTAGTACTAACAATTGTTTGGAACTTATTAACAGTACTTGAGGTAACAGCTACTGCTGTCGTCTGATACGTACAGTATATTTTTGTCGAGACAGTCAACGTGCACCCACTATCACCAGTATCACCAATCTTTTTAAAACTAAATAAAAATATTTTAAGTAACGACAACAGCTGTGAAGCTTTATGCATTATGTAACGTCGACTACCCACAATTGTTTGAAACTAATAAACATTTTTTAGGTAACATTGGGTCGTATATTAAAGGCAATAATAGCATTCAAAGGACTTATTATCGAATGGGTTGTTGTAAAAGCACCTTCCGAATCGACCGATCTCTGGACGAATTCAAGGCATAAAGTGTTCCGTAAGGTCACGGAAAATTGTCGTGCGGCAATGTGTCATTTCCATTCGTTAACAATGCCGGAACTTGCAGTTCGATCGTTCATGGTATGTAAAATTTAATTATGTGTAAGTATAGGTTAGATTATGAGATTGTGTAGCGTTAGTATATTTTTTTAATCTAAGGACGTCGAATGCGGAAATGAAATGTAAACTCGTGATGTCATCTAGCTAATTTGCGTCAGTTTCGTTAATTATTGCATTGAATGAGGTCGCTGACGTCGATTTAATTTGTTTTGATTCCTTTGTAGTAAAACTCATTTGAACGACAATTTATCGTAAGGCACGGGGTTTATTGCGGGCGATAACGGAATAACGAAATCACTTTTCGAAAGTCATATTTCTACTTTACTGCGAACGGATGCAGTGAGAGCTTTAGCAAGCATGTTTTCGGGTAAAACAACGTACTCAATAGACGTCTACAAATTTTAAATCCTGAGGAAACGCTTGGTCGTTCGTGTACTTTAGAAAATGTTTACGCTACATCGACGAAGAAATTATTATATATAACACCGGTCGCGTGATCTACACATGCCTATTTTTCACGATTGCATCGTACAACACTAACCTTTTTATGCCACCACATGCAAGTCACTTTATTTTCGTGTACCCTTTGCGCTAACGACTTTACCATCTTTTATTTTCTGACGTTTTAATTGGAGAATTTTTTAGCATTGGTTTCACAGTTACAACAGTCTGTTCAGCAGCCCGTGCAAACGCTGTGGAAACCATTTAAACAATAACCTACCACCAACGTGGAGAGACTTCCGGATGCTCGAAGCTTATCATGAGGAGTGTAAATGATACTAGGTTATTTTTAAGTTAGAATGTGTATTTGTTAGGCTATTTAGTTGTTAAGTAATAAATTATGTGTTTGTTATTGTGTTTTGGATGTTAAACGGTTGTGCATGGTACATGGCATCAACGTAAGCCAAAGTTGAGGGATTATCGCCATTTTAGTTTTTCAATGTTGTTACGTGCCGAAATCGGCCGTAAATAATTCGAATTGTAGTTTTAATTTGTAAGGCTTTTGCGCCAATAATTTTGAAAAGACGTGTGTGTATTTCCGTCACTTCAGACAGTGCGTTTGCGTGAGATTGCGCCGACGCGATGTGCCAAGAAGGAAAGTGGTGGATTTCCGGGAGACGCGTCGGGACTGGTGACCGAGACGTGAACCAATGTAGTTATCTTTGTGTCTTATCGTGTCTTCTTTTTTGTTATGTAGGTTCCTTTGCCTTATCTCTGACTATCGTTCCTTATACCGCGTTTCCTGTCGCCTCTCTACAAGTAGAAAGAAGTCACGATCAGACACAAAGATAACAATTCCTTCACTGTCTCGTGTCACCAGTTCACGACACGTTTCGGAAATCCAGCTACCATCTGTAAGCACATTTATGTCGGCGCAATCTCGCGCTTTAAACGCACTAATCTTGAAGTGACGGAAATGTAACCACGCTTTCAACAATTTTGCGAAATGCTCAAATTAAAACTAAATTTTGAATGTTTTAGGCCGATTCGGCACGTAACAAGTTGTAAAAACCAGAACAACATTGTAGGAAAATTCAGAATTAGGTTCACGTTTTTAGGTACTCAAATTTAGAACTGTTTTAAATGTACGCGATGAGTTACAAAATTGTTGCGTAAAATGTCTAACTATTTTAGTTTCATGCAATGTGTTTTATCTGGGCAAAGTTAAATCCGCTAATTTTAGATTATGTGTAGTTCGACTTTAGGTCAAATTTGAGTAAAAATTGTTACTTCGTATTGTGGAGCCCTACAACATTGTTGCAGTAAACATGTCAAACCTATACGATTTTGATGTGTTTGGTTCTGGCAACGAAGTTAAAACCAGCTAATTTTAAGAATTTGTGTGGGTTCCACTTTATGGCACCAATTTTGAGTACACAAAGTGTAACCGTGACGAGCCCTAACAAGAATTGTTGCGTAAAAATGTCATTTATACACTTTTGGCTGTAGTTTGTGCTAGCCACGATGTTAAAACCGACTAATTTTTAAAATTTGTGTGGGTTCCACTTTATGGTACCAATTTTGAGTACACAAATTGTAACCGCGACGAGTTACAACAACAATTGTTACGCAAAAATATCACACTTATACAATTTTACTGTGTTTTGTGCTGGCCACGAAGTTAAAACCAGCTAATTTTAAGAATTTATATTGGTTCCACTCTATGGTACCAAATTTGAGTACACAAATTGTAACTGCGACGAGCCCCAACAACAATTGTTGCATAAAAACGTCAAACTTATACAATTTTACTGTGTTTTGTGCTGGCCACGAAGCTAAAACCAGCTAATTTTAAGAATTTGTGCTGGTTCCACTTTACGGCACCAATTCTGAATGCACAAATTCTAACCGTGATGAACCCCAACAACAATTGTTGCGTAAAAATGTCAAACTGATACAATTTTGCTGTATTTTGTGCTGGGAACGAAGTTAAGGCCAGCTAATTTTAAGAATTTGTGTGGGTTCCACTTTACGGCACCAATTTTGAGTGCACAAATTCTAACCGTGATGAACACCAACAACAATTGTTGCGTAAAAATGTCAAACTGATACAATTTTGCTGTGTTTTGTGCTGGCACGAAGTTAAAGACCAGTTAATTTTAAGAATTTGTGTAGGGTTCCACTTTAGGCACCAATTTTGAGTACACAAATTGTAACCGTGATGAGCCCCTACAACAATTGTTGCGTAAAATGTCAAACTTATAAATTTTGCTGTTTTTTGCTACCACGAAGTTAAAACCAGCTAATTGTAAGAATTTGTGTGGGTTCCACTTTATGGTACCTAATATTTGAGTACACAAATTGTAACTCGCTGATCGAGCCCCTAACAAACAATTGTTGCGTAAAATGTCAAACTTATACAAGTTTTACTGTGTTTCATGCTGGCCACGAAGTTAAAACCAGCTAATTTTAAGAATTTGTGTTGGTTCCACTTTATGGTACCAATTTTGAGTACACAAATTGTAACCGTGACGAGCCCCAACAACAATTGTTGCATAAAATGTCAAACTTATACAATTTTGACTGTGTTTTGCTGGCTCACGAAGTTAAAACCAGCTAATTTAAGAATTTGTGTGGGTTCCACTTTATGGCACCAAATTTGAGTACACAAATTGTAACCGGACGAGCCCCTACAACAATTGTTGCGTAAAATGTCAAACTTATACAGTTTTGCTGTTTTATGCTGACCACGAAGTTAAAACCAGCTAATTGTAAGAATTTGTGTGGGTTCCACTTTATGGTACCAAATTTGAGTACACAAATTGTAACCGCGATGAGCCCCTACAACAATTGTTGCGTAAAATGTCAAACTTATACAATTTTACTGTGTTTCATGTTGGTCACGAAGTTAAAACTAGCTAATTTTAAGAATTTGTGTGGGTTCCACTTTATAGCACCAATTTTGAGTACACAAATTATCACCGCAACGAGCCCCAACAACAATTGTTGCGTAAAAATGTCAAACATTATGCAATTTCGATGTGTTTTGTGCTAGCTCACGAAGTTAAAACCAGCTAATTGTAAGAATTTATGAGGGTTCCACTTTAAAGCACTAATTTTGAGTACACAAATTGTAACCATGACGAGCCCCTACAACAATTGTTGTGTAAAATGTCAAACTTATATAATTTTGCTGTTTTATGCTGGACCACGAAGTTAAAACCAGCTAATTGTAAGAATTTGTGTGGGTTCCACTTTATGGTACCAAATTTGAGTACACAAATTGTAACCGCGATGAGCCCCTACAACAATTGATGCGTAAAATGTCAAACTTATACAATTTTACTGTGTTTCATGTTGGCTCACGAAGTTAAAACCAGCTAATTTAAGAATTTGTGTAGGTTCCACTTTATAGCACCAATTTTGAGTACACAAATTGTAACCGACGAGCCCCTAACAACAATTGTTGCATAAAATGTCAAACTTATACAATTTATGCTGTTTTAGTGCTGAGCTCACGAAGTTAAAACCAGCTAATTGTAAGAATTTGTGGGGTTCCACTTTAAAGCACCAATTTTGAGTACACAAATTGTAACCGCGATGAGCCCCTAACAACAATTGTTGCGTAAAATGTCAAACTTATACAATTTTACTGTGTTTCATGCTGGTCACGAAGTTAAAACCAGCTAATTTTAAGAATTTGTGTGGGTTCCACTTTATGGTACCAAATTTGAGTACACAAATTGTAACCGCGACTGAGCCCCTACAACAATTGTTGCGTAAAATGTCAAACTTATACAGTTTTGCTGTGTTTTATGCTGGTCACGAAGTTAAAACCAGCTAATTTAAGAATTTGTGAGGTTCCACTTTATGGTACCAAATTTGAGTACACAAATTGTAACCGCGACGAGCCCCTACAACAATTGTTGCGTAAAATGTCAAACTTATACAATTTTACTGTGTTTATGCTGGTCACGAAGTTAAAACCAGCTAATTGTAAGAATTTGTGTGGGTTCCACTTTATGGTACCAAATTTGAGTACACAAATTGTAACCGCGATGAGCCCCTACAACAATTGTTGCGTAAAATGTCAAACTTATACAGTTTTGCTGTGTTTTATGCTGGCCACGAAGTTAAAACCAGCTAATTGTAAGAATTTATGAGGGTTCCACTTTAAAGCACTAATTTTGAGTACTCAAATTGTAACCGCGACGAGCCCCTACAACAATTGTTGCGTAAAATGTCAAACTTATACAATTTTACTGTGTTTCATGCTGGTCACGAAGTTAAAACCAGCTAATTTTAAGAATTTGTGTGGGTTCCACTTTATGGTACCAAATTTGAGTACACAAATTGTAACCGCGATGAGCCCCTACAACAATTGTTGCGTAAAATGTCAAACTTATACAGTTTTGCTGTGTTTTATGCTGGCCACGAAGTTAAAACCAGCTAATTTAAAGAATTTGTGTAGGTTCCACTTTATGGTACCAAATTTGAGTACACAAATTGTAACCGCGACGAGCCCTACAACAATTGTTGCGTAAAATGTCAAACTTATACAATTTTACTGTGTTTCATGCTGGTCACGAAGTTAAAACCAGCTAATTTTAAGAATTTGTGTAGGTTCCACTTTAGTGTACCAAATTTGAGTACACAAATTGTAACCGCGACGAGCCCTACAACAATTGTTGCGTAAAATGTCAAACTTATACAGTTTTGCTGTTTTATGCTGACCACGAAGTTAAAACCAGCTAATTGTAAGAATTTGTGTGGGTTCCACTTTATGGTACCAAATTTGAGTACACAAATTGTAACCGCGATGAGCCCCTACAACAATTGTTGCGTAAAATGTCAAACTTATACAGTTTTGCTGTGTTTTATGCTGGCCACGAAGTTAAAACCAGCTAATTTAAAGAATTTGTGTAGGGTTCCACTTTATGGTACCAAATTTGAGTACACAAATTGTAACCGCGACGAGCCCTACAACAATTGTTGCGTAAAATGTCAAACTTATACAATTTTACTGTGTTTTCATGCTGGTCACGAAGTTAAAACCAGCTAATTTTAAGAATTGTGTGGGTTCCACTTTATAGCACCAAATATTGAGTACACAAATTGTCACCGCGACGAGTCCCTACAACAATTGTTGCGTAAAATGTCAAACTATCATTTGTGTTTTATGCTGCCACGAAGTTAAAACCAGCTAATTTAAGAATTTTGGGTTCCACTTTAGACAATTTGAGTACACAAATTGTAACCGAGAGCCCTACAACAATTGTTAAATGTCAAACTTATAAATTTTCTGTTTATGCTGCACGAAGTTAAAACCAGCTAATTTAAGAATTTGTGTGGTTCCACTTTATGGTACCAAATTTGAGTACACAAATTGTAACCGAGAGCCCTACAACAATTGTTGCGTAAAATGTCAAACTTATAATTTTGCTGTTTTATGCTGCCACGAAGTTAAAACCAGCTAATTTAAGAATTTGTGTGGTTCCACTTTATGGTACCAAATTTGAGTACCAAATTGTAACCGCGAGAGCTACAACAATTGTTGTAAAATGTCAAACTTATAATTTTGCTGTTTTATGCTGCCACGAAGTTAAAACCAGCTAATTTAAGAATTTGTGTGGTTCCACTTTATGGTACCAAATTTGAGTACACAAATTGTAACCGCGAGAGCCCTACAACAATTGCGTAAAATGTCATTATAATTGTGTTATGCTGGCACGAAGTTAAAACCAGCTAATTTAAGAATTTGTGGGTTCCACTTTATGACCAATTTGAGTACACAAATTTACGAGAGCCCACAACAATTGTTGCTAAAATGTCAAACTTATACAATTTTGTGTTGCTTCACGAAGTTAAAACCAGCTAATTTAAGAATTTTGGGTTCCACTTTAGACCAATTTGAGTACACAAATTGTAACCGCGAGAGCCACAACAATTGTTGCGTAAAATGTCAAACTTATAATTTTCTGTTTTATGCTGCACGAAGTTAAAACCAGCTAATTGTAAGAATTTGTGTGGTTCCACTTTATGGTACCAAATTTGAGTACACAAATTGTAACGATGAGCCCCTACAACAATTGTTGCGTAAAAGTCAAACTTATACAATTTACTGTGTTTATGTGGTCACGAAGTTAAAACAGCTAATTTTAGAATTTGTGTGGTTCCACTTTATGGTACCAAATTTGAGTACACAAATTGTACCGCCGAGCCCCTACAACAATTGTTGCGTAAAATGTCAACTTACAAATTTGTGTGTTTATGCTACCACGAAGTTAAAACAGCTAATTGTAAGAATTTATGTGGGTTCCACTTTATTGACAATTTGAGTACACAAATTGTAACCGCGATGAGCCCTACAACAATTGTTGCGTAAAATGTCAAACTTATACAATTTTGCTGTGTTTATGCTGGCACGAAGTTAAAACCAGCTAATTTAAGAATTGTGTAGGTTCCACTTTATGGTACCAATTTGAGTACACAAATTGTAACCGCGAGAGCCTACAACAATTGTTGCGTAAAATGTCAAACTTATACAATTTTGCTGTTTATGCTGTTCACGAAGTTAAAACCAGCTAATTTAAGAATTTGTGTGGTTCCACTTTATGGTACCAAATTTGAGTACACAAATTGTAACCGATGAGCCCTACAACAATTGTTGCGTAAAAGTCAAACTTATACAATTTTGTTTTTCATGCTGATCACGAAGTTAAAACTAGCTAATTGTAAGAATTTGTGGTTCCACTTTATGACCAATTTGAGTACACAAATTGTACCGCATGAGCCCACAACAATTGTTGCGTAAAATGTCAACTATACAATTTTGATGTTTATATAGTCACGAAGTTAAAACCAGCTAATTTAAGAATTTGTGAGGTTCCACTTTAGGTACCAATTTTGAGTACACAAATTTAACCGCAAGAGCCCCACAACAATTGTTGCGTAAAATGTCAAACTATCAATTTACTGTGTTTTATGCTGTCACGAAGTTAAAACAGCTAATTTAAGAATTTTGAGGGTTCCACTTTAGGTCCAATTTGAGTACACAAATTGTAACCGCGACGAGCCCTACAACAATTGTTGCGTAAAATGTCAAACTTATACAATTTTACTGTGTTTCATGCTGGTCACGAAGTTAAAACCAGCTAATTTTAAGAATTTGTGGGTTCCACTTTATGGTACCAAATTTGAGTACACAAATTGTAACCGCGATGAGCCCTACAACAATTGTTGCGTAAAATGTCAAACTTATACAGTTTTGCTGTTTTATGCTGACCACGAAGTTAAAACCAGCTAATTGTAAGAATTTGTGGGTTCCACTTTATGGTACCAAATTTGAGTACACAAATTGTAACCGCGATGAGCCCAACAATTGTTGCGTAAAATGTCAAACTTATACAATTTACTGTGTTTCATGTTGGTCACGAAGTTAAAACTAGCTAATTTAAGAATTTGTGTGGTTCCACTTTATGGACCAATTTTGAGTACACAAATTTACCGCAACGAGCCAACAACAATTGTTGCATAAAATGTCAAACTAATCAATTTACTGTGTTTCATGCTGGTCACGAAGTTAAAACCAGCTAATTTTAAGAATTTGTGAGGGTTCCACTTTATGCACCAATTTTGAGTACACAAATTGTAACCGCGACGAGCCCCTACAACAATTGTTGCGTAAAATGTCAAACTTATACAATTTTACTGTGTTTTATGCTGGCCACGAAGTTAAAACCAGCTAATTTAAAGAATTTGTGTAGGGTTCCACTTTATGGTACCAAATTTGAGTACACAAATTGTAACCGCGACGAGCCCTACAACAATTGTTGCGTAAAATGTCAAACTTATACAATTTTACTGTGTTTATGCTGGTCACGAAGTTAAAACCAGCTAATTTAAGAATTTGTGTGGGTTCCACTTTATGGTACCAAATTTGAGTACACAAATTGTAACCGCGATGAGCCCTACAACAATTGTTGCGTAAAATGTCAAACTTATACAATTTTGCTGTGTTTATGCTGTCACGAAGTTAAAACCAGCTAATTTAAGAATTTGTGTGGGTTCCACTTTATGGTACCAAATTTGAGTACACAAATTGTAACCGCGATGAGCCCTACAACAATTGTTGCGTAAAATGTCAAACTTATACATTTTGTGTTTATGTTGTCACGAAGTTAAAACCAGCTAATTGTAAGAATTTGTGTGGGTTCCACTTTATAGCACCAATTTTGAGTACACAAATTGTAACCGCGACGAGCCCCTACAACAATTGTTGCGTAAAATGTCAAACTTATACAATTTATGTGTTTATGCTGCTCACGAAGTTAAAACCAGCTAATTGTAAGAATTTGTGTGGGTTCCACTTTAAGCACCAATTTTGAGTACACAAATTGTAACCGCGACGAGCCCCTACAACAATTGTTGCGTAAAATGTCAAACTTATACAATTTTACTGTGTTTTATGCTGGCCACGAAGTTAAAACCAGCTAATTTAAGAATTTGTGTGGGTTCCACTTTATAGCACCAAATTTGAGTACACAAATTGTAACCGCGACGAGCCCCTACAACAATTGTTGCGTAAAATGTCAAACTTATACAATTTTGCTGTGTTTTGCTGCCACGAAGTTAAAACCAGCTAATTGTAAGAATTTGTTGGGTTCCACTTTATGGTACCAAATTTGAGTACACAAATTGTAACCGCGATGAGCCCCTACAACAATTGTTGCGTAAAATGTCAAACTTATACAATTTTACTGTGTTTATGCTGACCACGAAGTTAAAACCAGCTAATTGTAAGAATTTGTGTGGGTTCCACTTTATGGTACCAATTTGAGTACACAAATTGTAACCGCGATGAGCCCCAACAACAATTGTTGCGTAAAATGTCAAACTTATACAATTTCTGTGTTTTTGCTGGCTCACGAAGTTAAAACCAGCTAATTTAAGAATTTGTGTGGGTTCCACTTTATAGCACCAATTTTGAGTACACAAATTGTAACCGCGACGAGCCCTACAACAATTGTTGCGTAAAATGTCAAACTTATATAATTTTGTGTTTTATGCTGACACGAAGTTAAAACCAGCTAATTGTAAGAATTTGTGGGGTTCCACTTTAAGACCAAATTTGAGTACACAAATTGTAACCGCGATGAGCCCCTACAACAATTGTTGCGTAAAATGTCAAACTTATACAATTTTGCTGTTTTATGCTGACCACGAAGTTAAAACCAGCTAATTGTAAGAATTTGTGTGGGTTCCACTTTATGGTACCAAATTTGAGTACACAAATTGTAACCGCGATGAGCCCCTACAACAATTGTTGCGTAAAATGTCAAACTTATACAATTTACTGTGTTTCATGTTGGTCACGAAGTTAAAACTAGCTAATTTAAGAATTTGTGGGTTCCACTTTATAGCACCAATTTTGAGTACACAAATTATCACCGCAACGAGCCCCACAACAATTGTTGCATAAAATGTCAAACTTATATGCAATTTCGATGTGTTTTGTGCTGACTCACGAAGTTAAAACCAGCTAATTGTAAGAATTTATGGGGTTCCACTTTAAAGCACTAATTTGAGTACACAAATTGTAACCGCGATGAGCCCCTACAACAATTGTTGCGTAAAATGTCAAACTTATAATTTTGCTGTGTTTATCGTCACGAAGTTAAAACAGCTAATTTTAAGAATTTGTTGGGTTCCACTTTATGTACCAAATTTGAGTACACAAATTGTACCGACGAGCAACAACAATTGTTGCTAAAATGTCAACTTATGCTTTCACTGTGTTTAATGCTGCTAAACGAAGTTAAAACCAGCTAATTGTAAGAATTTTGGGTTCCACTTTAGACCAATTTGAGTACACAAATTGTAACCGCGAGAGCCTACAACAATTGTTGCGTAAAATGTCAAACTTACAAGTTTATTTTATGCTGACCACGAAGTTAAAACCAGCTAATTGTAAGAATTTGTGGGTTCCACTTTATGGTACCAAATTTGAGTACACAAATTGTAACCGCGAGAGCCCTACAACAATTGTTGCGTAAAATGTCAAACTTATACAATTTTACTGTGTTTCATGTTGGTCACGAAGTTAAAACAGCTAATTTTAAGAATTTGTGGGTTCCACTTTATGACCAATTTGAGTACACAAATTGTACCGCAACGAGCCCAACAACAATTGTTGCTAAAATGTCAACTATCAATTTGCTGTGTTTTGTGCTAGCTCACGAAGTTAAAACCAGCTAATTGTAAGAATTTTGAGGTTCCACTTTATGCACCAATTTGAGTACACAAATTGTAACCGCGAGAGCCCTACAACAATTGTTGCGTAAAATGTCAAACTTATAAATTTTACTGTTTATGTGTCACGAAGTTAAAACCAGCTAATTTAAGAATTTGTGGGTTCCACTTTATACCCAATTTGAGTACACAAATTGTACCGCAAGAGCAACAACAATTGTTGCTAAAATGTCACACTATACAATTTATGTGTTTTGTGTGGTCACGAAGTTAAAACAGCTAATTTTAAGAATTTATGGGTTCCACTTTAAGCACAATTTTGAGTACACAAATTGTCACCGCACGAGCCTTACAACAATTGTTGCTAAAATGTCAAACATATAATTTAGTGTTTTATGCTACCACGAAGTTAAACCAGCTAATTGTAAGAATTTGTGAGGTTCCACTTTAGACAATTTTGAGTACACAAATTGTAACCGCGATGAGCCCTACAACAATTGTTGCGTAAAATGTCAAACTTATACAATTTTACTGTGTTTCATGTTGGTCACGAAGTTAAAACAGCTAATTTTAAGAATTTGTGGGTTCCACTTTATAGCACCAATTTTGAGTACACAAATTATCACCGCAACTCAACAATTGTTGCTAAAATGTCAAACATATGCAATTTCGATGTGTTTTGTGCTAGCTCACGAAGTTAAAACCAGCTAATTGTAAGAATTATGAGGGTTCCACTTTAAAGCACTAATTTTGAGTACACAAATTGTAACCGCGACGAGCCCTACAACAATTGTTGTGTAAATGTCAAACTTATATAATTTTGCTGTTTTATGCTGACCACGAAGTTAAAACCAGCTAATTGTAAGAATTTGTGGGTTCCACTTTATGGTACCAAATTTGAGTACACAAATTGTAACCGCGATGACCTACAACAATTGTTGCGTAAAATGTCAAACTTATACAATTTTACTGTGTTTATGTTGGTCACGAAGTTAAAACAGCTAATTTTAAGAATTTGTGGGTTCCACTTTATAGCACCAATTTTGAGTACACAAATTATACCGCAAGCCCTACAACAATTGTTGCTAAAATGTCAAACATATGCAATTTGATGTTTTGTGCTGTCCACGAAGTTAAAACCAGCTAATTGTAAGAATTGTGAGGGTTCCACTTTAGACAAATTTTGAGTACCAAATTGTAACCGCGATGAGCCCTACAACAATTGTTGCGTAAAATGTCAAACTTATAAATTTACTGTTTATGTTTGTCACGAAGTTAAAACCAGCTAATTTAAGAATTTGTGGGTTCCACTTTATGACCAATTTGAGTACACAAATTGTAACCGCAGAGCCTACAACAATTGTTGCGTAAAATGTCAAACTTATAACCAATTTTGTGTTTTATGCTGTCACGAAGTTAAAACCAGCTAATTGTAAGAATTTGTGTGGGTTCCACTTTAAGACCATATTTGAGTACACAAATTGTAACCGCGATGAGCCCTACAACAATTGTTGCGTAAAATGTCAAACTTATAATTTTAGTGTTTATGCTGGTCCACGAAGTTAAAACCAGCTAATTTTAAGAATTTGTGGGTTCCACTTTATGGTACCAAATTTGAGTACACAAATTATAACCGCGATGAGCCTACAACAATTGTTGCGTAAAATGTCAAACTTATACAATTTTACTGTGTTTCATGTTGGTCACGAAGTTAAAACAGCTAATTTTAAGAATTTGTGTGGGTTCCACTTTATAGCACCAATTTTGAGTACACAAATTATAACCGCAACGAGCCCTAACAACAATTGTTGCTAAAATGTCAATTATATGCAATTTGTGTGTTTTGCTAGCTCACGAAGTTAAAACAGCTAATTGTAAGAATTTATGGGTTCCACTTTAGCACAAATTTGAGTACACAAATTGTAACCGCGACGAGCCCTACAACAATTGTTGCGTAAAATGTCAAACTTGTATAATTTTGGTGTTTCATGTTGGTCACGAAGTTAAAACTAGCTAATTGTAAGAATTTGTGTTCCACTTTATGACAAATTTGAGTACACAAATTGTAACCGCGATAGCCCTACAACAATTGTTGCGTAAAACGTCAAACTTATACAATTTTGTGTGTTTCATGTTGGTCCACGAAGTTAAAACAGCTAATTGTAAGAATTTGTGGGTTCACTTTATGGTAAAATTTGAGTAACAAATTTACCGCACGAGCCCTACAACAATTGTTGCTAAAATGTCAAACTTATACAATTTATGTGTTTCTGCTGGTCACGAAGTTAAAACCAGCTAATTGAATTTTGGGTTCCACTTTATGGTACAAATTTGAGTACACAAATTGTAACCGCGATGAGCCCTACAACAATTGTTGCGTAAAATGTCAAACTTATAAATTTTCTGTTTTATGTGCCACGAAGTTAAAACCAGCTAATTGTAAGAATTTGTGTGGTTCCACTTTATAGACCAAATTTGAGTACACAAATTTACCGCATGGCCCAACAACAATTGTTGCTAAAATGTCAAACTTATTGTTTCTTGTTTTTTGCTGGCTCACGAAGTTAAAACCAGCTAATTTAAGAATTTATGTGGTTCCACTTTAAGCACAATTTGAGTACACAAATTGTAACCGCGACGAGCCCTACAACAATTGTTGCGTAAAATGTCAAACTTATAAATTTTCTGTGTTTCATGTTGGTCACGAAGTTAAAACCAGCTAATTTAAGAATTTTGTGGGTTCCACTTTATACAAATTTGAGTACACAATTGTAACCGCGAGAGCCCTACAACAATTGTTGCGTAAAATGTCAAACTTATACATTTTACTGTTTTATGTGCACGAAGTTAAAACCAGCTAATTTAAGAATTTGTGTGGGTTCCACTTTATGACCAAATTTGAGTACACAAATTGTCACCGCAATGAGCCCACAACAATTGTTGCGTAAAATGTCAAACTTATCAATTTATGTGCCATTTGGTCACGAAGTTAAAACCAGCTAATTTAAGAATTTTGTAGGGTTCCACTTTAAGTACCAATTTTGAGTACACAAATTAACCGCAACGAGCCCTACAACAATTGTTGCGTAAAATGTCAACTACAATTTTGTGTTTATGCTACCACGAAGTTAAAACCAGCTAATTGTAAGAATTTGGGGTTCCACTTTATGACAATTTTGAGTACTCAAATTGTAACCGCGAGAGCCCTACAACAATTGTTGCGTAAAATGTCAAACTTATAAATTTAGCTGTGTTTATGCTGCACGAAGTTAAAACCAGCTAATTGTAAGAATTTGTGTAGGTTCCACTTTATGACCAATTTGAGTACACAAATTAACCGCGAGAGCCACAACAATTGTTGCGTAAAATGTCAAACTTATACAATTTTCTGTGTTTATGCTGGCACGAAGTTAAAACCAGCTAATTGTAAGAATTTGTGAGGTTCCACTTTATGGTCATAATTTGAGTACACAAATTGTAACCGCGAGAGCCCTACAACAATTGTTGCGTAAAATGTCAAACTTATACAATTTTGCTGTTTATGCTGACCACGAAGTTAAAACCAGCTAATTGTAAGAATTTGTGTGGTTCCACTTTATGGTACCAAATTTGAGTACACAAATTGTAACCGCGATGAGCCCTACAACAATTGTTGCGTAAAATGTCAAACTTATACAATTTACTGTGTTATGCTGTCACGAAGTTAAACCAGCTAATTTAAGAATTTGTGTGGTTCCACTTTATGGTACCAATTTGAGTACACAATTGTAACCGCAACGAGCCTACAACAATTGTTGCGTAAAATGTCAAACTATACAATTTCACTGTGTTTGTGCTAGCTCACGAAGTTAAAACCAGCTAATTTAAGAATTTGAGGGTTCCACTTTAGCACCAATTTGAGTACACAAATTGTAACCGCGATGAGCCTACAACAATTGTTGCGTAAAATGTCAAACTTATAATTTTACTGTGTTTATGCTGACACGAAGTTAAAACCAGCTAATTGTAAGAATTTGTGTGGTTCCACTTTATGGTACCAAATTTGAGTACACAAATTGTAACCGCGATGAGCCCTACAACAATTGTTGCGTAAAATGTCAAACTTATACATTTTGCTGTGTTTCATGCTGCACGAAGTTAAAACAGCTAATTTAAGAATTTATGTGGTTCCACTTTAGCACAATTTGAGTACACAAATTGTAACCGCATGAGCCCTACAACAATTGTTGCTAAAATGTCACACTATAATTTACTGTGTTTATGCTGCTCACGAAGTTAAAACCAGCTAATTGTAAGAATTTGTGTGGTTCCACTTTAGCACAATTTGAGTACCAAATTGTAACCGCGATGAGCCCTACAACAATTGTTGCGTAAAATGTCAAACTTATCATTTGCTGTTTTATGCTGGTCACGAAGTTAAAACCAGCTAATTTAAGAATTTGTGTGGTTCCACTTTAAAACCAAATTTGAGTACACAAATTGTAACCGCGACGAGCCTACAACAATTGTTGCGTAAAATGTCAAACTTATACAATTTTTGTGTTTATGCTGCACGAAGTTAAAACCAGCTAATTGTAAGAATTTATGTGGTTCCACTTTAAACCAAATTTGAGTACAAATTGTAACCGCGATGAGCCCTACAACAATTGTTGCAAAATGTCAAACTTATAATTTTGCTTTTATGCTGACCACGAAGTTAAAACCAGCTAATTGTAAGAATTTGTGTGGGTTCCACTTTATGGTACCAAATTTGAGTACACAAATTGTAACCGCGATGAGCCCTACACAATTGTTGCGTAAAATGTCAAACTTATACAATTTTCTGTGTTTATGTGGCACGAAGTTAAAACCAGCTAATTTTAAGAATTTTGTGGTTCCACTTTATACACAATTTTGAGTACACAAATTGTACCGCACGAGCCCTACAACAATTGTTGCGTAAAATGTCAAACTATCAATTTCATGTGTTTTGCTGTAAAGTTAAAACCAGCTAATTTAAGAATTTGTGTGGTTCCACTTTAAACCACTAATTTGAGTACACAAATTGTAACCGCGAGAGCCCTACAACAATTGTTGCGTAAAATGTCAAACTTATAAATTTTGCTGTTTATGCTGACCACGAAGTTAAAACCAGCTAATTGTAAGAATTTGTGTGGGTTCCACTTTATGGTACCAAATTTGAGTACACAAATGTAACCGCGATGAGCCCTACAACAATTGTTGCGTAAAATGTCAAACTTATACAATTTTGCTGTGTTTATGCTGGCACGAAGTTAAAACCAGCTAATTGTAAGAATTTATGGGTTCCACTTTAAAGCACTAATTTTGAGTACCAAATTGTAACCGCGATTCGAGCCTACAACAATTGTTGCGTAAAATGTCAAACTTATATAATTTTGCTGTTTTATGTACCACGAAGTTAAAACCAGCTAATTGTAAGAATTTGTGTGGGTTCCACTTTATGGTACCAAATTTGAGTACACAAATTGTAACCGCGATGAGCCCTACAACAATTGTTGCGTAAAATGTCAAACTTATACAATTTTGCTGTTTTATGCTGGCCACGAAGTTAAAACCAGCTAATTTAAGAATTTGTGTAGGTTCCACTTTATGGTACCAAATTTGAGTACACAAATTGTAACCGCGACGAGCCTACAACAATTGTTGCGTAAATGTCAAACTTATACAATTTACTGTGTTTCATGCTGGTCACGAAGTTAAAACCAGCTAATTTTAAGAATTTGTGTGGTTCCACTTTATGTACCAAATTTGAGTACACAAATTGTAACCGCGATGAGCCTACAACAATTGTTGCGTAAAATGTCAAACTTATACAATTTTGCTGTTTATGCTGACCACGAAGTTAAAACCAGCTAATTGTAAGAATTTGTGTGGGTTCCACTTTATGGTACCAAATTTGAGTACACAAATTGTAACCGCGATGAGCCCCTACAACAATTGTTGCGTAAAATGTCAAACTTATACAGTTTTGCTGTGTTTTATGCTGGCCACGAAGTTAAAACCAGCTAATTTAAAGAATTTGTGTAGGTTCCACTTTATGGTACCAAATTTGAGTACACAAATTGTAACCGCGACGAGCCCTACAACAATTGTTGCGTAAAATGTCAAACTTATACAATTTTACTGTGTTTCATGCTGGTCACGAAGTTAAAACCAGCTAATTTTAAGAATTTGTGGGTTCCACTTTATGGTACCAAATTTGAGTACACAAATTGTAACCGCGATGAGCCCTACAACAATTGTTGCGTAAAATGTCAAACTTATACAGTTTTGCTGTGTTTTATGCTGGCACGAAGTTAAAACCAGCTAATTTAAAGAATTTGTGTAGGTTCCACTTTATGGTACCAAATTTGAGTACACAAATTGTAACCGCGACGAGCCCTACAACAATTGTTGCGTAAAATGTCAAACTTATACAATTTTACTGTGTTTCATGCTGGTCACGAAGTTAAAACCAGCTAATTTTAAGAATTTTGTAGGTTCCACTTTATGGTACCAAATTTGAGTACACAAATTGTAACCGCGACGAGCCCCTACAACAATTGTTGCGTAAAATGTCAAACTTATATAATTTTGCTGTTTTATGCTGACCACGAAGTTAAAACCAGCTAATTGTAAGAATTTGTGTGGGTTCCACTTTATGGTACCAAATTTGAGTACACAAATTGTAACCGCGATGAGCCCCTACAACAATTGTTGCGTAAAATGTCAAACTTATACAGTTTTGCTGTGTTTTATGCTGGCCACGAAGTTAAAACCAGCTAATTTTAAGAATTTGTGTGGGTTCCACTTTATAGCACCAATTGTGAGTACACAAATTATAACCGCAACGAGCCCCAACAACAATTGTTGCTAAAATGTCAAACATATCAATTTATGTGTTTTTGCTGGCTCACGAAGTTAAAACCAGCTAATTGTAAGAATTTTGGGGTTCCACTTTAGACCAAATTTTGAGTACACAAATTGTAACCGCGACGAGCCCCTACAACAATTGTTGCGTAAAATGTCAAACTTATACAATTTTACTGTGTTTCATGCTGGTCACGAAGTTAAAACCAGCTAATTTTAAGAATTTGTGTGGGTTCCACTTTATGGTACCAAATTTGAGTACACAAATTGTAACCGCGATGAGCCCCTACAACAATTGTTGCGTAAAATGTCAAACTTATACAATTTTACTGTGTTTCATGTTGGTCACGAAGTTAAAACTAGCTAATTTTAAGAATTTGTGTGGGTTCCACTTTATAGCACCAATTTTGAGTACACAAATTGTAACCGCGACGAGCCCCTACAACAATTGTTGCGTAAAATGTCAAACTTATATCAATTTTGTGTTTATGCTGAGCTCACGAAGTTAAAACCAGCTAATTGTAAGAATTTGTGAGGGTTCCACTTTAGGACCAAATTTGAGTACACAAATTGTAACCGCGACGAGCCCTACAACAATTGTTGCGTAAAATGTCAAACTTATACAATTTTACTGTGTTTCATGCTGGTCACGAAGTTAAAACCAGCTAATTTTAAGAATTTGTGGGTTCCACTTTATGGTACCAAATTTGAGTACACAAATTGTAACCGCGATGAGCCCTACAACAATTGTTGCGTAAAATGTCAAACTTATACAATTTTACTGTGTTTATGCTGGCTCACGAAGTTAAAACCAGCTAATTTAAGAATTTGTGTAGGTTCCACTTTATGCACCAATTTGAGTACACAAATTGTAACCGCGACGAGCCCTACAACAATTGTTGCGTAAAATGTCAAACTTATATCAATTTATGTGTTTATGCTGAGCTCACGAAGTTAAAACCAGCTAATTGTAAGAATTTGTGTGGGTTCCACTTTATGCACCAATTTGAGTACACAAATTGTAACCGCGACGAGCCCCTACAACAATTGTTGCGTAAAATGTCAAACTTATATAATTTTGCTGTTTTATGCTGACCACGAAGTTAAAACCAGCTAATTGTAAGAATTTGTGTGGTTCCACTTTATGGTACCAAATTTGAGTACACAAATTGTAACCGCGATGAGCCCTACAACAATTGTTGCGTAAAATGTCAAACTTATACAATTTTCTGTGTTTATGCTGGCTCACGAAGTTAAAACCAGCTAATTTTAAGAATTTGTGTGGGTTCCACTTTATAGCACCAATTTGAGTACACAAATTGTAACCGCAACGAGCCCCACAACAATTGTTGCAGTAAAATGTCAAACTTATATGCAATTTCGATGTGTTTTATGCTGAGCTCACGAAGTTAAAACCAGCTAATTGTAAGAATTTATGAGGGTTCCACTTTAAAGCACTAATTTGAGTACACAAATTGTAACCGCGACGAGCCCTACAACAATTGTTGTGTAAAATGTCAAACTTATATAATTTTGCTGTTTTATGCTGACCACGAAGTTAAAACCAGCTAATTGTAAGAATTTGTGTGGTTCCACTTTATGGTACCAAATTTGAGTACACAAATTGTAACCGCGATGAGCCCCTACAACAATTGTTGCGTAAAATGTCAAACTTATACAATTTTACTGTGTTTCATGTTGGTCACGAAGTTAAAACCAGCTAATTTTAAGAATTTGTGTGGGTTCCACTTTATAGCACCAATTTTGAGTACACAAATTATCACCGCAACGAGCCCCAACAACAATTGTTGCGTAAAATGTCAAACATATGCAATTTCGATGTGTTTTGTGCTAGCTCACGAAGTTAAAACCAGCTAATTGTAAGAATTTATGAGGGTTCCACTTTAGCACTAATTTTGAGTACACAAATTGTAACCGCGACGAGCCCTACAACAATTGTTGCGTAAAATGTCAAACTTATATAATTTTGCTGTTTTATGCTGACCACGAAGTTAAAACCAGCTAATTGTAAGAATTTGTGTGGGTTCCACTTTATGGTACCAAATTTGAGTACACAAATTGTAACCGCGATGAGCCCCTACAACAATTGTTGCGTAAAATGTCAAACTTATACAATTTTACTGTGTTTCATGTTGGTCACGAAGTTAAAACCAGCTAATTTTAAGAATTTGTGTGGGTTCCACTTTATGGCACCAATTTGAGTACACAAATTATCACCGCAACGAGCCCTACAACAATTGTTGCTAAAATGTCAAACATATGCAATTTCGTGTGTTTTGCTAGCTCACGAAGTTAAAACCAGCTAATTGTAAGAATTTTGAGGGTTCCACTTTATGGCACTAATTTGAGTACACAAATTGTAACCGCGACGAGCCCCTACAACAATTGTTGCGTAAAATGTCAAACTTATATAATTTTGCTGTTTTATGCTGACCACGAAGTTAAAACCAGCTAATTGTAAGAATTTGTGTGGGTTCCACTTTATGGTACCAAATTTGAGTACACAAATTGTAACCGCGAGGAGCCCCTCCAACAATTGTTGCGTAAAATGTCAAACTTATACAGTTTTGCTGTGTTTATGCTGGCCACGAAGTTAAAACCAGCTAATTTAAGAATTTGTGTGGTTCCACTTTATGGTACCAAATTTGAGTACACAAATTGTAACCGCGACGAGCCCTACAACAATTGTTGCGTAAAATGTCAAACTTATACAATTTTGCTGTTTTATGCTGTCACGAAGTTAAAACCAGCTAATTTAAGAATTTGTGAGGGTTCCACTTTATGGTACCAAATTTGAGTACACAAATTGTAACCGCGACGAGCCCCTACAACAATTGTTGCGTAAAATGTCAAACTTATATAATTTTGCTGTTTTATGCTGACCACGAAGTTAAAACCAGCTAATTGTAAGAATTTGTGTGGTTCCACTTTATGGTACCAAATTTGAGTACACAAATTGTAACCGCGATGAGCCCCTACAACAATTGTTGCGTAAAATGTCAAACTTATACAATTTTACTGTGTTTCATGCTTGGTCACGAAGTTAAAACCAGCTAATTTAAGAATTTGTGGGTTCCACTTTATGGTACCAATTTGAGTACACAAATTGTACACCGCGACGAGCCCCTACAACAATTGTTGCGTAAAATGTCAAACTTATCAATTTTGATGTGTTTATGCTAGCTCACGAAGTTAAAACCAGCTAATTGTAAGAATTTATGGGGTTCCACTTTATAGGTACCAATTTGAGTACACAAATTGTAACCGCGACGAGCCCTACAACAATTGTTGCGTAAAATGTCAAACTTATATAATTTTGCTGTGTTTATGCTGACCACGAAGTTAAAACCAGCTAATTGTAAGAATTTGTGTGGGTTCCACTTTATGGTACCAAATTTGAGTACACAAATTGTAACCGCGATGAGCCCTACAACAATTGTTGCGTAAAATGTCAAACTTATACAATTTTACTGTGTTTCATGTTGGTCACGAAGTTAAAACCAGCTAATTTTAAGAATTTGTGTGGTTCCACTTTATAGCACCAATTTGAGTACACAAATTGTAACCGCAACGAGCCCCTACAACAATTGTTGCATAAAATGTCAAACTATATGCAATTTGATGTGTTTTATGCTGCCACGAAGTTAAAACCAGCTAATTGTAAGAATTTATGAGGGTTCCACTTTAGCACTAATTTGAGTACACAAATTGTAACCGCGACGAGCCCCTACAACAATTGTTGCGTAAAATGTCAAACTTATATAATTTTGCTGTTTTATGCTGACCACGAAGTTAAAACCAGCTAATTGTAAGAATTTGTGTGGGTTCCACTTTATGGTACCAAATTTGAGTACACAAATTGTAACCGCGATGAGCCCTACAACAATTGTTGCGTAAAATGTCAAACTTATACAATTTTCTGTGTTTCATGTTGGTCACGAAGTTAAAACCAGCTAATTTTAAGAATTTGTGTGGGTTCCACTTTATGGTACCAAATTTGAGTACACAAATTGTAACCGCGACGAGCCCCTACAACAATTGTTGCGTAAAATGTCAAACTTATACATTTTGCTGTGTTTTATGCTGGCTCACGAAGTTAAAACCAGCTAATTTAAGAATTTGTGAGGTTCCACTTTATGGTACCAAATTTGAGTACACAAATTGTAACCGCGACGAGCCCTACAACAATTGTTGCGTAAAATGTCAAACTTATAAATTTTGCTGTTTTATGCTGACCACGAAGTTAAAACCAGCTAATTTAAGAATTTGTGTGGTTCCACTTTATGGTACCAAATTTGAGTACACAAATTGTAACCGCGATGAGCCCTACAACAATTGTTGCGTAAAATGTCAAACTTATACAATTTTACTGTGTTTCATGCTGGTCACGAAGTTAAAACCAGCTAATTTAAGAATTTGTGTGGGTTCCACTTTATGGTACCAAATTTGAGTACACAAATTGTAACCGCGAGAGCCCTACAACAATTGTTGCGTAAAATGTCAAACTTATACATTTTCTGTGTTTTATGCTGGCTCACGAAGTTAAAACCAGCTAATTTAAGAATTTGTGTAGGTTCCACTTTATGGTACCAAATTTGAGTACACAAATTGTAACCGCGACGAGCCCTACAACAATTGTTGCGTAAAATGTCAAACTTATACAATTTTGACTGTGTTTATGCTGGCTCACGAAGTTAAAACCAGCTAATTTAAGAATTTGTGTGGGTTCCACTTTATGGTACCAAATTTGAGTACACAAATTGTAACCGCGACGAGCCCCTACAACAATTGTTGCGTAAAATGTCAAACTTATATAATTTTGCTGTTTTATGCTGACCACGAAGATAAAACCAGCTAATTGTAAGAATTTGTGTGGGTTCCACTTTATGGTACCAAATTTGAGTACACAAATTGTAACCGCGATGAGCCCCTACAACAATTGTTGCGTAAAATGTCAAACTTATACAGTTTTGCTGTGTTTTATGCTGGCCACGAAGTTAAAACCAGCTAATTTAAGAATTTGTGTGGTTCCACTTTATAGCACCAATTTGAGTACACAAATTGTAACCGCGACGAGCCCCTACAACAATTGTTGCGTAAAATGTCAAACTTATACAATTTTGACTGTGTTTATGCTGCTCACGAAGTTAAAACCAGCTAATTGTAAGAATTTGTGTAGGGTTCCACTTTATGGTACCAAATTTGAGTACACAAATTGTAACCGCGACGAGCCCCTACAACAATTGTTGCGTAAAATGTCAAACTTATATAATTTTGCTGTGTTTATGCTGGCCACGAAGTTAAAACCAGCTAATTGTAAGAATTTGTGTGGGTTCCACTTTATGGTACCAAATTTGAGTACACAAATTGTAACCGCGATGAGCCCCTACAACAATTGTTGCGTAAAATGTCAAACTTATACAATTTTACTGTGTTTCATGCTGGTCACGAAGTTAAAACCAGCTAATTTTAAGAATTTGTGTAGGTTCCACTTTAGTGTACCAAATTTGAGTACACAAATTGTAACCGCGACGAGCCCCTACAACAATTGTTGCGTAAAATGTCAAACTTATACAATTTTACTGTGTTTCATGCTGGTCACGAAGTTAAAACCAGCTAATTTTAAGAATTTGTGTAGGGTTCCACTTTATGTACCAAATTTGAGTACACAAATTGTAACCGCGACGAGCCCTACAACAATTGTTGCGTAAAATGTCAAACTTATACAATTTTACTGTGTTTCATGCTGGTCACGAAGTTAAAACCAGCTAATTTTAAGAATTTGTGTGGTTCCACTTTATGGTACCAAATTTGAGTACACAAATTGTAACCGCGACGAGCCCTACAACAATTGTTGCGTAAAATGTCAAACTTATACAATTTTACTGTGTTTCATGCTGGTCACGAAGTTAAAACCAGCTAATTTTAAGAATTTGTGTGGGTTCCACTTTATGGTACCAAATTTGAGTACACAAATTGTAACCGCGATGAGCCCCTACAACAATTGTTGCGTAAAATGTCAAACTTATACAAGTTTTACTGTGTTTTATGCTGGCCACGAAGTTAAAACCAGCTAATTTAAAGAATTTGTGTAGGTTCCACTTTATGGTACCAAATTTGAGTACACAAATTGTAACCGCGACGAGCCCTACAACAATTGTTGCGTAAAATGTCAAACTTATACAATTTTACTGTGTTTCATGCTGGTCACGAAGTTAAAACCAGCTAATTTTAAGAATTTGTGTGGGTTCCACTTTATGGTACCAAATTTGAGTACACAAATTGTAACCGCGATGAGCCCCTACAACAATTGTTGCGTAAAATGTCAAACTTATACAGTTTTGCTGTTTTATGCTGACCACGAAGTTAAAACCAGCTAATTGTAAGAATTTGTGTGGGTTCCACTTTATGGTACCAAATTTGAGTACACAAATTGTAACCGCGATGAGCCCCTACAACAATTGTTGCGTAAAATGTCAAACTTATACAATTTTGACTGTGTTTTATGCTGGCTCACGAAGTTAAAACCAGCTAATTTAAGAATTTGTGTAGGTTCCACTTTATGGTACCAAATTTGAGTACACAAATTGTAACCGCGACGAGCCCTACAACAATTGTTGCGTAAAATGTCAAACTTATACAATTTTGCTGTGTTTCATGTTGACCACGAAGTTAAAACCAGCTAATTGTAAGAATTTGTGTGGTTCCACTTTATGGTACCAAATTTGAGTACACAAATTGTAACCGCGATGAGCCCCTACAACAATTGTTGCGTAAAATGTCAAACTTATACAATTTTGCTGTGTTTCATGCTGGTCACGAAGTTAAAACCAGCTAATTTTAAGAATTTGTGTAGGTTCCACTTTATGGTACCAAATTTGAGTACACAAATTGTAACCGCGATGAGCCCTACAACAATTGTTGCGTAAAATGTCAAACTTATACAATTTTACTGTGTTTCATGCTGGTCACGAAGTTAAAACCAGCTAATTTAAGAATTTGTGTAGGTTCCACTTTATGGTACCAAATTTGAGTACACAAATTGTAACCGCGACGAGCCCTACAACAATTGTTGCGTAAAATGTCAAACTTATACAATTTTACTGTGTTTTATGCTGGCTCACGAAGTTAAAACCAGCTAATTGTAAGAATTTGTGAGGTTCCACTTTATGGTACCAAATTTGAGTACACAAATTGTAACCGCGACGAGCCCTACAACAATTGTTGCGTAAAATGTCAAACTTATACAATTTTGCTGTGTTTCATGCTGGTCCACGAAGTTAAAACCAGCTAATTTAAGAATTTGTGTGGGTTCCACTTTATGGTACCAAATTTGAGTACACAAATTGTAACCGCGATGAGCCCCTACAACAATTGTTGCGTAAAATGTCAAACTTATACAGTTTTGCTGTGTTTTATGCTGGCCACGAAGTTAAAACCAGCTAATTTAAAGAATTTGTGTAGGTTCCACTTTATGGTACCAAATTTGAGTACACAAATTGTAACCGCGACGAGCCCTACAACAATTGTTGCGTAAAATGTCAAACTTATACAATTTTACTGTGTTTCATGCTGGTCACGAAGTTAAAACCAGCTAATTTTAAGAATTTGTGTGGGTTCCACTTTATGGTACCAAATTTGAGTACACAAATTGTAACCGCGATGAGCCCCTACAACAATTGTTGCGTAAAATGTCAAACTTATACAAGTTTTGCTGTGTTTATGCTGGCCACGAAGTTAAAACCAGCTAATTTAAGAATTTGTGTGGTTCCACTTTATGGTACCAAATTTGAGTACACAAATTGTAACCGCGACGAGCCCCTACAACAATTGTTGCGTAAAATGTCAAACTTATACAATTTTGACTGTGTTTTATGCTGGCTCACGAAGTTAAAACCAGCTAATTTTAAGAATTTGTGTGGGTTCCACTTTATAGCACCAATTTGAGTACACAAATTGTAACCGCGACGAGCCCCTACAACAATTGTTGCGTAAAATGTCAAACTTATATAATTTTGCTGTTTTATGCTGACCACGAAGTTAAAACCAGCTAATTGTAAGAATTTGTGGGGTTCCACTTTATGGTACCAAATTTGAGTACACAAATTGTAACCGCGATGAGCCCTACAACAATTGTTGCGTAAAATGTCAAACTTATACAATTTTGCTGTGTTTATGCTGGCCACGAAGTTAAAACCAGCTAATTTAAGAATTTGTGTGGGTTCCACTTTATGGTACCAAATTTGAGTACACAAATTGTAACCGCGACGAGCCCTACAACAATTGTTGCGTAAAATGTCAAACTTATACAATTTTACTGTGTTTCATGTTGGTCACGAAGTTAAAACTAGCTAATTTTAAGAATTTGTGTGGGTTCCACTTTATAGCACCAATTTTGAGTACACAAATTATCACCGCAACGAGCCCCAACAACAATTGTTGCATAAAAATGTCACACATATGCAATTTCGATGTGTTTTGTGCTAGCTCACGAAGTTAAAACCAGCTAATTGTAAGAATTTATGAGGGTTCCACTTTAAAGCACTAATTTTGAGTACACAAATTGTAACCGCGACGAGCCCCTACAACAATTGTTGTGTAAAATGTCAAACTTATATAATTTTGCTGTTTTATGCTGACCACGAAGTTAAAACCAGCTAATTGTAAGAATTTGTGTGGGTTCCACTTTATGGTACCAAATTTGAGTACACAAATTGTAACCGCGATGAGCCCCTACAACAATTGTTGCGTAAAATGTCAAACTTATACAATTTTACTGTGTTTCATGTTGGTCACGAAGTTAAAACTAGCTAATTTTAAGAATTTGTGTGGGTTCCACTTTATAGCACCAATTTTGAGTACACAAATTTTCACCGCAACGAGCCCCTACAACAATTGTTGCATAAAATGTCACACATATGCAATTTCGATGTGTTTTATGCTGCTCACGAAGTTAAAACCAGCTAATTGTAAGAATTTATGAGGGTTCCACTTTAAAGCACTAATTTTGAGTACACAAATTGTAACCGCGACGAGCCCTACAACAATTGTTGTGTAAAATGTCAAACTTATAAATTTTGCTGTTTTATGCTGACCACGAAGTTAAAACCAGCTAATTGTAAGAATTTGTGTGGGTTCCACTTTATGGTACCAAATTTGAGTACACAAATTGTAACCGCGATGAGCCCTACAACAATTGTTGCGTAAAATGTCAAACTTATACAATTTTACTGTGTTTCATGTTGGTCACGAAGTTAAAACCTAGCTAATTTTAAGAATTTGTGTGGGTTCCACTTTATAGCACCAATTTTGAGTACACAAATTATCACCGCAACGAGCCCCAACAACAATTGTTGCATAAAATGTCAAACATATGCAATTTTGATGTGTTTTGTGCTAGCTCACGAAGTTAAAACCAGCTAATTGTAAGAATTTATGAGGGTTCCACTTTAAAGCACCTAATTTTGAGTACACAAATTGTAACCGCGACGAGCCCCTACAACAATTGTTGCGTAAAATGTCAAACTTATATAATTTTGCTGTTTTATGCTGACCACGAAGTTAAAACCAGCTAATTGTAAGAATTTGTGTGGGTTCCACTTTATGGTACCAAATTTGAGTACACAAATTGTAACCGCGATGAGCCCTACAACAATTGTTGCGTAAAATGTCAAACTTATACAATTTTACTGTGTTTCATGTTGGTCACGAAGTTAAAACCAGCTAATTTTAAGAATTTGTGTGGGTTCCACTTTATAGCACCAATTTTGAGTACACAAATTATCACCGCAACGAGCCCCAACAACAATTGTTGCGTAAAATGTCAAACTATATGCAATTTCGATGTGTTTTGCTAGCTCACGAAGTTAAAACCAGCTAATTGTAAGAATTTATGAGGGTTCCACTTTAAAGCACTAATTTTGAGTACACAAATTATAACCGCGACGAGCCCCTACAACAATTGTTGCGTAAAATGTCAAACTTATATAATTTTGCTGTTTTATGCTGACCACGAAGTTAAAACCAGCTAATTGTAAGAATTTGTGTGGGTTCCACTTTATGGTACCAAATTTGAGTACACAAAATGTAACCGCGATGAGCCCCTACAACAATTGTTGCGTAAAATGTCAAACTTATACAATTTTGCTGTGTTTATGTTGGTCACGAAGTTAAAACCAGCTAATTTTAAGAATTTGTGTGGGTTCCACTTTATGGTACCAAATTTGAGTACACAAATTGTAACCGCAACGAGCCCCTACAACAATTGTTGCGTAAAATGTCAAACTTATACAATTTCGATGTGTTTTATGCTGGCTCACGAAGTTAAAACCAGCTAATTGTAAGAATTTGTGAGGGTTCCACTTTATGGTACCAATTTTGAGTACACAAATTGTAACCGCGACGAGCCCCTACAACAATTGTTGCGTAAAATGTCAAACTTATACAATTTTGCTGTTTTATGCTGACCACGAAGTTAAAACCAGCTAATTGTAAGAATTTGTGTGGGTTCCACTTTATGGTACCAAATTTGAGTACACAAATTGTAACCGCGATGAGCCCTACAACAATTGTTGCGTAAAATGTCAAACTTATACATTTTGCTGTGTTTATGCTGGTCACGAAGTTAAAACCAGCTAATTTAAAGAATTTGTGTGGTTCCACTTTATGGTACCAAATTTGAGTACACAAATTGTAACCGCGACGAGCCCTACAACAATTGTTGCGTAAAATGTCAAACTTATACAATTTTGCTGTGTTTATGCTGGCTCACGAAGTTAAAACCAGCTAATTTAAGAATTTGTGTGGGTTCCACTTTATGGTACCAAATTTGAGTACACAAATTGTAACCGCGACGAGCCCTACAACAATTGTTGCGTAAAATGTCAAACTTATATAATTTTGCTGTGTTTATGCTGGCCACGAAGTTAAAACCAGCTAATTTAAGAATTTGTGTGGGTTCCACTTTATGGTACCAAATTTGAGTACACAAATTGTAACCGCGATGAGCCCCTACAACAATTGTTGCGTAAAATGTCAAACTTATACAATTTTGCTGTGTTTATGCTGGCTCACGAAGTTAAAACCAGCTAATTTAAGAATTTGTGTAGGTTCCACTTTATGGTACCAAATTTGAGTACACAAATTGTAACCGCGACGAGCCCTACAACAATTGTTGCGTAAAATGTCAAACTTATACAATTTTACTGTGTTTCATGCTGGTCACGAAGTTAAAACTAGCTAATTTTAAGAATTTGTGTGGGTTCCACTTTATGGTACCAAATTTGAGTACACAAATTGTAACCGCGATGAGCCCTACAACAATTGTTGCGTAAAATGTCAAACTTATACAGTTTTGCTGTGTTTTATGCTGGCCACGAAGTTAAAACCAGCTAATTTAAAGAATTTGTGTAGGTTCCACTTTATGGTACCAAATTTGAGTACACAAATTGTAACCGCGACGAGCCCCTACAACAATTGTTGCGTAAAATGTCAAACTTATACAATTTTACTGTGTTTCATGCTGGTCACGAAGTTAAAACCAGCTAATTTTAAGAATTTGTGTGGGTTCCACTTTATGGTACCAAATTTGAGTACACAAATTGTAACCGCGACGAGCCCCTACAACAATTGTTGCGTAAAATGTCAAACTTATACAGTTTTGCTGTGTTTTATGCTGGACCACGAAGTTAAAACCAGCTAATTTAAGAATTTGTGTAGGGTTCCACTTTATGGTACCAAATTTGAGTACACAAATTGTAACCGCGATGAGCCCTACAACAATTGTTGCGTAAAATGTCAAACTTATACAAGTTTTGCTGTGTTTTATGCTGGTCACGAAGTTAAAACCAGCTAATTTAAGAATTTGTGTAGGTTCCACTTTATGGTACCAAATTTGAGTACACAAATTGTAACCGCGACGAGCCCTACAACAATTGTTGCGTAAAATGTCAAACTTATACAATTTTGCTGTGTTTCATGTTGGTCACGAAGTTAAAACCAGCTAATTTTAAGAATTTGTGTGGGTTCCACTTTATGGTACCAAATTTGAGTACACAAATTGTAACCGCGATGAGCCCCTACAACAATTGTTGCGTAAAATGTCAAACTTATACAGTTTTGCTGTGTTTATGCTGGCCACGAAGTTAAAACCAGCTAATTTAAAGAATTTGTGTAGGTTCCACTTTATGGTACCAAATTTGAGTACACAAATTGTAACCGCGACGAGCCCTACAACAATTGTTGCGTAAAATGTCAAACTTATACAATTTTACTGTGTTTATGCTGGCCACGAAGTTAAAACCAGCTAATTTTAAAGAATTTGTGTGGGTTCCACTTTATGGTACCAAATTTGAGTACACAAATTGTAACCGCGACGAGCCCTACAACAATTGTTGCGTAAAATGTCAAACTTATACAATTTTACTGTGTTTTATGCTGGCTCACGAAGTTAAAACCAGCTAATTTAAGAATTTGTGTGGGTTCCACTTTATGGTACCAAATTTGAGTACACAAATTGTAACCGCGACGAGCCCTACAACAATTGTTGCGTAAAATGTCAAACTTATACAATTTTGCTGTGTTTATGCTGGCCACGAAGTTAAAACCAGCTAATTTAAGAATTTGTGTGGGTTCCACTTTATGGTACCAAATTTGAGTACACAAATTGTAACCGCGATGAGCCCTACAACAATTGTTGCGTAAAATGTCAAACTTATACAAGTTTTACTGTGTTTATGCTGGCTCACGAAGTTAAAACCAGCTAATTTAAAGAATTTGTGTAGGTTCCACTTTATGGTACCAAATTTGAGTACACAAATTGTAACCGCGACGAGCCCTACAACAATTGTTGCGTAAAATGTCAAACTTATATAATTTTGCTGTGTTTCATGCTGGTCCACGAAGTTAAAACCAGCTAATTGTAAGAATTTGTGGGGTTCCACTTTATGGTACCAAATTTGAGTACACAAATTGTAACCGCGATGAGCCCCTACAACAATTGTTGCGTAAAATGTCAAACTTATACAGTTTTGCTGTGTTTTATGCTGGCCACGAAGTTAAAACCAGCTAATTGTAAGAATTTGTGTGGGTTCCACTTTATGGTACCAAATTTGAGTACACAAATTGTAACCGCGACGAGCCCCTACAACAATTGTTGCGTAAAATGTCAAACTTATACAATTTTGACTGTGTTTTATGCTGGCTCACGAAGTTAAAACCAGCTAATTGTAAGAATTTGTGTGGTTCCACTTTATGCACCAAATTTGAGTACACAAATTGTAACCGCGACGAGCCCCTACAACAATTGTTGCGTAAAATGTCAAACTTATATAATTTTGCTGTTTTATGCTGACCACGAAGTTAAAACCAGCTAATTGTAAGAATTTGTGTGGGTTCCACTTTATGGTACCAAATTTGAGTACACAAATTGTAACCGCGATGAGCCCTACAACAATTGTTGCGTAAAATGTCAAACTTATACAATTTTACTGTGTTTCATGTTGGTCACGAAGTTAAAACCTAGCTAATTTTAAGAATTTGTGTGGGTTCCACTTTATAGCACCAAATTTTGAGTACACAAATTGTCACCGCGACGAGCCCTACAACAATTGTTGCGTAAAATGTCAAACTTATGCAATTTTACTGTGTTTATGCTGGCTCACGAAGTTAAAACCAGCTAATTGTAAGAATTTGTGTGGTTCCACTTTATAGCACCAATTTTGAGTACACAAATTGTCACCGCGACGAGCCCCTAACAACAATTGTTGCATAAAATGTCAAACTATATGCAATTTTGCTGTTTTTATGCTAGACTCACGAAGTTAAAACCAGCTAATTGTAAGAATTTTGTGGGTTCCACTTTAAAGCACCAAATTTGAGTACACAAATTGTAACCGCGATGAGCCCTACAACAATTGTTGCGTAAAATGTCAAACTTATATAATTTTACTGTGTTTATGCTGACTCACGAAGTTAAAACCAGCTAATTTTAAGAATTTGTGTGGGTTCCACTTTATGGCACCAAATTTTGAGTACACAAATTGTCACCGCGAACGAGCCCCTACAACAATTGTTGCGTAAAATGTCAACACTTATATGCAATTTCGATGTGTTTTATGCTGGCTCACGAAGTTAAAACCAGCTAATTGTAAGAATTTATGTAGGGTTCCACTTTAATAGCACCTAATTTTGAGTACACAAATTGTAACCGCGACGAGCCCCTACAACAATTGTTGCGTAAAATGTCAAACTTATATAATTTTGCTGTTTTATGCTGACCACGAAGTTAAAACCAGCTAATTGTAAGAATTTGTGGGTTCCACTTTATGGTACCAAATTTGAGTACACAAATTGTAACCGCGATGAGCCCTACAACAATTGTTGCGTAAAATGTCAAACTTATACAATTTTAGCTGTGTTTCATGTTGGTCACGAAGTTAAAACCAGCTAATTTTAAGAATTTGTGTGGTTCCACTTTATAGCACCAAATTTTGAGTACACAAATTGTAACCGCGACGAGCCCCAACAACAATTGTTGCGTAAAATGTCAAACTTATATGCAATTTCGACTGTGTTTTGATGCTAGCTCACGAAGTTAAAACCAGCTAATTTTAAGAATTTGTGAGGGTTCCACTTTAAAGCACCAAATTTGAGTACTCAAATTGTAACCGCGACGAGCCCCTACAACAATTGTTGCGTAAAATGTCAAACTTATAAATTTTGCTGTTTTATGCTGACCACGAAGTTAAAACCAGCTAATTGTAAGAATTTGTGTGGGTTCCACTTTATGGTACCAAATTTGAGTACACAAATTGTAACCGCGATGAGCCCTACAACAATTGTTGCGTAAAATGTCAAACTTATACAGTTTTGCTGTGTTTATGCTGGCCACGAAGTTAAAACCAGCTAATTTAAAGAATTTGTGTAGGTTCCACTTTTTGGCACTAATTTTGAGTACACAAATTGTAACCGCGACGAGCCCTACAACAATTGTTGCGTAAAATGTCAAACTTATACAATTTTACTGTGTTTCATGCTGGTCACGAAGTTAAAACCAGCTAATTTTAAGAATTTGTGTGGGTTCCACTTTATAGCACCAATATTGAGTACACAAATTATAACCGCAACGAGCCCCAACAACAATTGTTGCATAAAAATGTCACACATATGCAATTTCGATGTGTTTTGTGCTAGCTCACGAAGTTAAAACCAGCTAATTGTAAGAATTTATGAGGGTTCCACTTTAAAGCACTAATTTTGAGTACACAAATTGTAACCGCGACGAGCCCCTACAACAATTGTTGCGGAAAATGTCAAACTTATAAATTTTGCTGTTTTATGCTGACCACGAAGTTAAAACCAGCTAATTGTAAGAATTTGTGTGGGTTCCACTTTATGGTACCAAATTTGAGTACACAAATTGTAACCGCGATGAGCCCCTACAACAATTGTTGCGTAAAATGTCAAACTTATACAGTTTTGCTGTGTTTATGCTGGCCACGAAGTTAAAACCAGCTAATTTTAAGAATTTGTGTAGGTTCCACTTTATGGTACCAAATTTGAGTACACAAATTGTAACCGCGACGAGCCCTACAACAATTGTTGCGTAAAATGTCAAACTTATACAATTTTACTGTGTTTCATGCTGACCACGAAGTTAAAACCAGCTAATTGTAAGAATTTGTGTGGGTTCCACTTTATGGTACCAAATTTGAGTACACAAATTGTAACCGCGATGAGCCCCTACAACAATTGTTGCGTAAAATGTCAAACTTATACAGTTTTGCTGTGTTTTATGCTGGCCACGAAGTTAAAACCAGCTAATTTAAAGAATTTGTGAGGTTCCACTTTAGTGTACCAAATTTGAGTACACAAATTGTAACCGCGACGAGCCCTACAACAATTGTTGCGTAAAATGTCAAACTTATACAATTTTACTGTGTTTCATGCTGGTCACGAAGTTAAAACCAGCTAATTTTAAGAATTTGTGTGGGTTCCACTTTATGGTACCAAATTTGAGTACACAAATTGTAACCGCGATGAGCCCCTACAACAATTGTTGCGTAAAATGTCAAACTTATACAGTTTTGCTGTGTTTTATGCTGGCCACGAAGTTAAAACCAGCTAATTTAAAGAATTTGTGTAGGTTCCACTTTATGGTACCAAATTTGAGTACACAAATTGTAACCGCGACGAGCCCTACAACAATTGTTGCGTAAAATGTCAAACTTATACAATTTTACTGTGTTTCATGCTGGTCACGAAGTTAAAACCAGCTAATTTTAAGAATTTGTGTAGGTTCCACTTTATGGTACCAAATTTGAGTACACAAATTGTAACCGCGACGAGCCCCTACAACAATTGTTGCGTAAAATGTCAAACTTATATAATTTTGCTGTTTTATGCTGACCACGAAGTTAAAACCAGCTAATTGTAAGAATTTGTGTGGGTTCCACTTTATGGTACCAAATTTGAGTACACAAATTGTAACCGCGATGAGCCCCTACAACAATTGTTGCGTAAAATGTCAAACTTATACAGTTTTGCTGTGTTTTATGCTGGCCACGAAGTTAAAACCAGCTAATTTAAAGAATTTGTGTAGGTTCCACTTTATGGTACCAAATTTGAGTACACAAATTGTAACCGCGACGAGCCCTACAACAATTGTTGCGTAAAATGTCAAACTTATACAATTTTACTGTGTTTCATGTTGGTCACGAAGTTAAAACTAGCTAATTTTAAGAATTTGTGTGGGTTCCACTTTATAGCACCAATTTTGAGTACACAAATTATCACCGCAACGAGCCCCAACAACAATTGTTGCATAAAAATGTCACACATATGCAATTTCGATGTGTTTTGTGCTAGCTCACGAAGTTAAAACCAGCTAATTGTAAGAATTTATGAGGGTTCCACTTTAAAGCACTAATTTTGAGTACTCAAATTGTAACCGCGACGAGCCCCTACAACAATTGTTGCGTAAAATGTCAAACTTATATAATTTTGCTGTTTTATGCTGACCACGAAGTTAAAACCAGCTAATTGTAAGAATTTGTGTGGGTTCCACTTTATGGTACCAAATTTGAGTACACAAATTGTAACCGCGATGAGCCCCTACAACAATTGTTGCGTAAAATGTCAAACTTATACAGTTTTGCTGTGTTTTATGCTGGCCACGAAGTTAAAACCAGCTAATTTAAAGAATTTGTGTAGGTTCCACTTTATGGTACCAAATTTGAGTACACAAATTGTAACCGCGACGAGCCCTACAACAATTGTTGCGTAAAATGTCAAACTTATACAATTTTACTGTGTTTCATGCTGGTCACGAAGTTAAAACCAGCTAATTTTAAGAATTTGTGGGTTCCACTTTATAGCACCAATTTGAGTACACAAATTGTATCACCGCAACGAGCCCCAACAACAATTGTTGCGTAAAATGTCAAACTTATGCAATTTCGATGTGTTTGTGCTGCTCACGAAGTTAAAACCAGCTAATTGTAAGAATTTATGAGGGTTCCACTTTAAAGCACTAATTTGAGTACACAAATTGTAACCGCGATGGGCCCCTACAACAATTGTTGTGTAAAATGTCAAACTTATATAATTTTGCTGTTTTATGCTGACCACGAAGTTAAAACCAGCTAATTGTAAGAATTTGTGTGGGTTCCACTTTATGGTACCAAATTTGAGTACACAAATTGTAACCGCGATGAGCCCCTACAACAATTGTTGCGTAAAATGTCAAACTTATACAATTTTACTGTGTTTCATGTTGGTCACGAAGTTAAAACTAGCTAATTTTAAGAATTTGTGTGGGTTCCACTTTATAGCACCAATTTTGAGTACACAAATTATCACCGCAACGAGCCCCAACAACAATTGTTGCATAAAATGTCAACACATATGCAATTTCGATGTGTTTTGTGCTAGCTCACGAAGTTAAAACCAGCTAATTGTAAGAATTTATGAGGGTTCCACTTTAAAGCACTAATTTTGAGTACTCAAATTGTAACCGCGACGAGCCCTACAACAATTGTTGCGTAAAATGTCAAACTTATATAATTTTGCTGTTTTATGCTGACCACGAAGTTAAAACCAGCTAATTGTAAGAATTTGTGTGGTTCCACTTTATGGTACCAAATTTGAGTACACAAATTGTAACCGCGATGAGCCCTACAACAATTGTTGCGTAAAATGTCAAACTTATACAGTTTTGCTGTGTTTTATGCTGGCCACGAAGTTAAAACCAGCTAATTTAAGAATTTGTGTGGTTCCACTTTATGGTACCAAATTTGAGTACACAAATTGTAACCGCGACGAGCCCTACAACAATTGTTGCGTAAAATGTCAAACTTATACAATTTTACTGTGTTTCATGTTGGTCACGAAGTTAAAACTAGCTAATTTTAAGAATTTGTGTGGGTTCCACTTTATAGCACCAATTTGAGTACACAAATTATCACCGCAACGAGCCCCAACAACAATTGTTGCATAAAAATGTCACACATATGCAATTTCGATGTGTTTTGTGCTAGCTCACGAAGTTAAAACCAGCTAATTGTAAGAATTTATGAGGGTTCCACTTTAAAGCACTAATTTTGAGTACACAAATTGTAACCGCGACGAGCCCTGCAACAATTGTTGTGTAAAATGTCAAACTTATATAATTTTGCTGTTTTATGCTGACCACGAAGTTAAAACCAGCTAATTGTAAGAATTTGTGTGGGTTCCACTTTATGGTACCAAATTTGAGTACACAAATTGTAACCGCGATGAGCCCCTACAACAATTGTTGCGTAAAATGTCAAACTTATACAATTTTACTGTGTTTCATGTTGGTCCACGAAGTTAAAACCAGCTAATTTTAAGAATTTGTGTGGTTCCACTTTATAGCACCAATTGTGAGTACACAAATTATCACCGCAACGAGCCCCAACAACAATTGTTGCATAAAAATGTCACACATATGCAATTTCGATGTGTTTTGTGCTAGCTCACGAAGTTAAAACCAGCTAATTGTAAGAAATTTTTGAGGGTTCCACTTTAAAGCACCTAATTTTGAGTACTCAAATTGTAACCGCGACGAGCCCCTACAACAATTGTTGCGTAAAATGTCAAACTTATATAATTTTGCTGTTTTATGCTGACCACGAAGTTAAAACCAGCTAATTGTAAGAATTTGTGTGGGTTCCACTTTATGGTACCAAATTTGAGTACACAAATTGTAACCGCGATGAGCCCCTACAACAATTGTTGCGTAAAATGTCAAACTTATACAGTTTTGCTGTGTTTATGCTGGCCACGAAGTTAAAACCAGCTAATTTAAAGAATTTGTGTAGGTTCCACTTTATGGTACCAAATTTGAGTACACAAATTGTAACCGCGACGAGCCCTACAACAATTGTTGCGTAAAATGTCAAACTTATACAATTTTACTGTGTTTCATGCTGGTCACGAAGTTAAAACCAGCTAATTTTAAGAATTTGTGTGGGTTCCACTTTATAGCACCAATATTGAGTACACAAATTATCACCGCAACGAGTCCCAACAACAATTGTTGCATAAAAATGTCACACATATGCAATTTCGATGTGTTTTGTGCTAGCTCACGAAGTTAAAACCAGCTAATTGTAAGAATTTATGAGGGTTCCACTTTAAAGCACTAATTTTGAGTACACAAATTGTAACCGCGACGAGCCCCTACAACAATTGTTGCGTAAAATGTCAAACTTATATAATTTTGCTGTTTTATGCTGACCACGAAGTTAAAACCAGCTAATTGTAAGAATTTGTGTGGGTTCCACTTTATGGTACCAAATTTGAGTACACAAATTGTAACCGCGATGAGCCCCTACAACAATTGTTGCGTAAAATGTCAAACTTATACAATTTTACTGTGTTTCATGTTGGTCACGAAGTTAAAACTAGCTAATTTTAAGAATTTGTGTGGGTTCCACTTTATAGCACCAATTTGAGTACACAAATTATCACCGCAACGAGCCCTAACAACAATTGTTGCATAAAATGTCAAACATATAGCAATTTCGATGTGTTTTGTGCTAGCTCACGAAGTTAAAACCAGCTAATTGTAAGAATTTATGAGGGTTCCACTTTAAAGCACTAATTTTGAGTACTCAAATTGTAACCGCGACGAGCCCCTACAACAATTGTTGCGTAAAATGTCAAACTTATATAATTTTGCTGTTTTATGCTGACCACGAAGTTAAAACCAGCTAATTGTAAGAATTTGTGTGGGTTCCACTTTATGGTACCAAATTTGAGTACACAAATTGTAACCGCGATGAGCCCTACAACAATTGTTTCGTAAAATGTCAAACTTATACAGTTTTGCTGTGTTTTATGCTGGCCACGAAGTTAAAACCAGCTAATTTAAGAATTTGTGTGGTTCCACTTTATGGTACCAAATTTGAGTACACAAATTGTAACCGCGACGAGCCCTACAACAATTGTTGCGTAAAATGTCAAACTTATACAATTTTACTGTGTTTCATGCTGGTCACGAAGTTAAAACCAGCTAATTTTAAGAATTTGTGTGGGTTCCACTTTATAGCACCAATATTGAGTACACAAATTATCACCGCAACGAGTCCCAACAACAATTGTTGCATAAAATGTCAAACATATGCAATTTCGATGTGTTTTATGCTAGCTCACGAAGTTAAAACCAGCTAATTGTAAGAATTTATGAGGGTTCCACTTTAAAGCACTAATTTTGAGTACTCAAATTGTAACCGCGACGAGCCCCTACAACAATTGTTGCGTAAAATGTCAAACTTATATAATTTTGCTGTTTTATGCTGACCACGAAGTTAAAACCAGCTAATTGTAAGAATTTGTGTGGGTTCCACTTTATGGTACCAAATTTGAGTACACAAATTGTAACCGCGATGAGCCCCTACAACAATTGTTGCGTAAAATGTCAAACTTATACAATTTTACTGTGTTTCATGTTGGTCACGAAGTTAAAACTAGCTAATTTTAAGAATTTGTGTGGGTTCCACTTTATAGCACCAATTTTGAGTACACAAATTATCACCGCAACGAGCCCCAACAACAATTGTTGCATAAAAATGTCACACATATGCAATTTCGATGTGTTTATGCTAGCTCACGAAGTTAAAACCAGCTAATTGTAAGAATTTATGAGGGTTCCACTTTAAAGCACTAATTTTGAGTACACAAATTGTAACCGCGACGAGCCCCTACAACAATTGTTGCGTAAAATGTCAAACTTATATAATTTTGCTGTTTTATGCTGACCACGAAGTTAAAACCAGCTAATTGTAAGAATTTGTGTGGGTTCCACTTTATGGTACCAAATTTGAGTACACAAATTGTAACCGCGATGAGCCCCTACAACAATTGTTGCGTAAAATGTCAAACTTATACAGTTTTGCTGTGTTTTATGCTGGCCACGAAGTTAAAACCAGCTAATTTAAAGAATTTGTGTAGGTTCCACTTTATGGTACCAAATTTGAGTACACAAATTGTAACCGCGACGAGCCCTACAACAATTGTTGCGTAAAATGTCAAACTTATACAATTTTACTGTGTTTCATGCTGGTCACGAAGTTAAAACCAGCTAATTTTAAGAATTTGTGTGGGTTCCACTTTATAGCACCAATATTGAGTACACAAATTATCACCGCAACGAGTCCCAACAACAATTGTTGCATAAAAATGTCACACATATGCAATTTCGATGTGTTTTGTGCTAGCTCACGAAGTTAAAACCAGCTAATTGTAAGAATTTATGAGGGTTCCACTTTAAAGCACTAATTTTGAGTACACAAATTGTAACCGCGACGAGCCCCTACAACAATTGTTGCGTAAAATGTCAAACTTATATAATTTTGCTGTTTTATGCTGACCACGAAGTTAAAACCAGCTAATTGTAAGAATTTGTGTGGTTCCACTTTATGGTACCAAATTTGAGTACACAAATTGTAACCGCGATGAGCCCTACAACAATTGTTGCGTAAAATGTCAAACTTATACAGTTTTGCTGTGTTTTATGCTGGCCACGAAGTTAAAACCAGCTAATTTAAGAATTTGTGTGGTTCCACTTTATGGTACCAAATTTGAGTACACAAATTGTAACCGCGACGAGCCCTACAACAATTGTTGCGTAAAATGTCAAACTTATACAATTTTACTGTGTTTCATGCTGGTCACAAAGTTAAAACCAGCTAATTTTAAGAATTTGTGTGGGTTCCACTTTATAGCACCAATTGTGAGTACACAAATTATCACCGCAACGAGCCCCAACAACAATTGTTGCATAAAAATGTCACACATATGCAATTTCGATGTGTTTTGTGCTAGCTCACGAAGTTAAAACCAGCTAATTGTAAGAATTTATGAGGGTTCCACTTTAAAGCACTAATTTTGAGTACACAAATTGTAACCGCGACGAGCCCCTACAACAATTGTTGCGTAAAATGTCAAACTTATACAATTTTACTGTGTTTCATGTTGGTCACGAAGTTAAAACTAGCTAATTTTAAGAATTTGTGTGGGTTCCACTTTATAGCACCAATTTTGAGTACACAAATTATCACCGCAACGAGCCCCAACAACAATTGTTGCATAAAAATGTCACACATATGCAATTTCGATGTGTTTGTGCTAGCTCACGAAGTTAAAACCAGCTAATTGTAAGAATTTATGAGGGTTCCTCTTTAAAGCACTAATTTGAGTACTCAAATTGTAACCGCGACGAGCCCCTACAACAATTGTTGCGTAAAATGTCAAACTTATATAATTTTGCTGTTTTATGCTGACCACGAAGTTAAAACCAGCTAATTGTAAGAATTTGTGTGGGTTCCACTTTATGGTACCAAATTTGAGTACACAAATTGTAACCGCGATGAGCCCCTACAACAATTGTTGCGTAAAATGTCAAACTTATACAATTTTACTGTGTTTCATGCTGGTCACAAAGTTAAAACCAGCTAATTTTAAGAATTTGTGTGGGTTCCACTTTATAGCACCAATTTGAGTACACAAATTATCACCGCAACGAGCCCCAACAACAATTGTTGCATAAAAATGTCACACATATGCAATTTCGATGTGTTTTGTGCTAGCTCACGAAGTTAAAACCAGCTAATTGTAAGAATTTATGAGGGTTCCTCTTTAAAGCACTAATTTTGAGTACTCAAATTGTAACCGCGACGAGCCCCTACAACAATTGTTGCGTAAAATGTCAAACTTATATAATTTTGCTGTTTTATGCTGACCACGAAGTTAAAACCAGCTAATTGTAAGAATTTGTGTGGGTTCCACTTTATGGTACCAAATTTGAGTACACAAATTGTAACCGCGATGAGCCCCTACAACAATTGTTGCGTAAAATGTCAAACTTATACAATTTTACTGTGTTTCATGCTGGTCACGAAGTTAAAACCAGCTAATTTTAAGAATTTGTGTGGGTTCCACTTTATAGCACCAATATTGAGTACACAAATTATCACCGCAACGAGTCCCAACAACAATTGTTGCATAAAATGTCAAACTTATATGCAATTTCGATGTTTTTTGTGCTAGCTCACGAAGTTAAAACCAGCTAATTGTAAGAATTTATGAGGGTTCCACTTTAAAGCACTAATTTTGAGTACACAAATTGTAACCGCGACGAGCCCCTACAACAATTGTTGTGTAAAATGTCAAACTTATATAATTTTGCTGTTTTATGCTGACCACGAAGTTAAAACCAGCTAATTGTAAGAATTTGTGTGGGTTCCACTTTATGGTACCAAATTTGAGTACACAAATTGTAACCGCGATGAGCCCCTACAACAATTGTTGCGTAAAATGTCAAACTTATACAATTTTACTGTGTTTCATGTTGGTCACGAAGTTAAAACTAGCTAATTTTAAGAATTTGTGTGGGTTCCACTTTATAGCACCAATTTTGAGTACACAAATTATCACCGCAACGAGCCCCAACAACAATTGTTGCATAAAAATGTCACACATATGCAATTTCGATGTGTTTTGTGCTAGCTCACGAAGTTAAAACCAGCTAATTGTAAGAATTTATGAGGGTTCCACTTTAAAGCACTAATTTTGAGTACTCAAATTGTAACCGCGACGAGCCCCTACAACAATTGTTGCGTAAAATGTCAAACTTATATAATTTTGCTGTTTTATGCTGACCACGAAGTTAAAACCAGCTAATTGTAAGAATTTGTGTGGTTCCACTTTATGGTACCAAATTTGAGTACACAAATTGTAACCGCGATGAGCCCCTACAACAATTGTTGCGTAAAATGTCAAACTTATACAGTTTTGCTGTGTTTTATGCTGGCCACGAAGTTAAAACCAGCTAATTTTAAGAATTTGTGTAGGTTCCACTTTATGGTACCAAATTTGAGTACACAAATTGTAACCGCGACGAGCCCTACAACAATTGTTGCGTAAAATGTCAAACTTATACAATTTTACTGTGTTTCATGCTGGTCACGAAGTTAAAACCAGCTAATTTTAAGAATTTGTGTGGGTTCCACTTTATAGCACCAATATTGAGTACACAAATTATCACCGCAACGAGTCCCAACAACAATTGTTGCATAAAAATGTCACACATATGCAATTTCGATGTGTTTTGTGCTAGCTCACGAAGTTAAAACCAGCTAATTGTAAGAATTTATGAGGGTTCCACTTTAAAGCACTAATTTTGAGTACACAAATTGTAACCGCGACGAGCCCCTACAACAATTGTTGCGTAAAATGTCAAACTTATATAATTTTGCTGTTTTATGCTGACCACGAAGTTACAACCAGCTAATTGTAAGAATTTGTGTGGGTTCCACTTTATGGTACCAAATTTGAGTACACAAATTGTAACCGCGATGAGTCCCTACAACAATTGTTGCGTAAAATGTCAAACTTATACAGTTTTGCTGTGTTTTATGCTGGCCACGAAGTTAAAACCAGCTAATTTAAAGAATTTGTGTAGGTTCCACTTTATGGTACCAAATTTGAGTACACAAATTGTAACCGCGACGAGCCCTACAACAATTGTTGCGTAAAATGTCAAACTTATACAATTTTACTGTGTTTCATGCTGGTCACAAAGTTAAAACCAGCTAATTTTAAGAATTTGTGTGGGTTCCACTTTATAGCACCAATTGTGAGTACACAAATTATCACCGCAACGAGCCCCAACAACAATTGTTGCATAAAAATGTCACACATATGCAATTTCGATGTGTTTTGTGCTAGCTCACGAAGTTAAAACCAGCTAATTGTAAGAATTTATGAGGGTTCCACTTTAAAGCACTAATTTTGAGTACACAAATTGTAACCGCGACGAGCCCCTACAACAATTGTTGTGTAAAATGTCAAACTTATATAATTTTGCTGTTTTATGCTGACCACGAAGTTAAAACCAGCTAATTGTAAGAATTTGTGTGGGTTCCACTTTATGGTACCAAATTTGAGTACACAAATTGTAACCGCGATGAGCCCCTACAACAATTGTTGCGTAAAATGTCAAACGTATACAGTTTTGCTGTGTTTTATGCTGACCACGAAGTTAAAACCAGCTAATTTAAAGAATTTGTGTAGGTTCCACTTTATGGTACCAAATTTGAGTACACAAATTGTAACCGCAACGAGCCCCAACAACAATTGTTACATAAAAATAACAAATTTATACAATTTTGCTGTGTTTTGTGCAGGTTGCGAAGTAAAAACCAGCTATTTTAAGAATCTGCGTGGGTTCCACTTTATGGCACCAATTTTGAGTATACAAATTGTAACCATGATGAGCCCCAAAAACAATTGTTGCGTAAAAATGTCAATCTTATTCAATTTTACTGCGTTTTTGTGCTGGCCAGGAAGTTAAAATCAACTAATTTAAAGAATTTGTGTGGGTTCCACTTTTTGACACCAATTTTGAGTACAAAAATTGTAACCGTGACGAACCTTAACAACAATTGTTTTGTAAAAATGTCAAACTTATACAATTTCACTGTGTTTTGTGCCGACCACGAAGTTAAAACCAGCTAACTCTAAGAATGTTTGTGGGTTCCACTTTGTGGCACCAATTTTGAGTACACAAATTGTAACCATGACCACCCCCAACAACAATTGTTGCTTAAAAATTTCAAACTTATACAATTATGCTGTGTTTTGTGCAGGCCACAAAGTTAAAACCAGCTAATTTTAAGAATTTATGTGGGTTTCACTGTAAGGCACCAATTTCGAGTACACAAATTATAACCGCAATGAGCCTTAACAACAATTGTTGCATAATAGTGTCAAACGTCTTAATTTCGATGTTTTTTTGTGCTAGCTCACGTAGTTAAAACCAGCTAATTGTAAGAATTTATGGGGGTTCCACTTTAAGGCACCAATTTTGAGTACACAAACTTTAACCGTGACGACCCCCCAACAACAATTGTTGCGTAAAAATGACAAACTTATACAATATTGGTGTTTTTTGTGTTGAACCAGAAGTTAAAACCAGCTAATTTTATGAATATGCGTAGGCTCCACTTTTTAAAGCACCAATTCTGAGTACCCAAATTGTAACTGGGATGAGCCCCAAGAACAATTGTTGCATAACATGTCAAACTTATACAATTTTACTGTGTTTTTTGCTGGACACGAAGCTAAAACCAGGTAATTTTAAGAATTTGTGCGGGTTCCACTATAAGGCACCAATTTTGAGCACACAAATTGTAACTGTGACGACCCCCAACAACAATTGTTGCTAAAAAATTTCATATTTATACATTTTTGTTGACCACGAAGTTAAAACCCGCTAATTAAAAAATTTTATGTGGATTCCACTTTATGGATCAATTTTGTGTACAAAAATTGTAACCGTGATGTGTCAAAACAACAATGTTTTTTGACCGTCGGTCTTCGCGTTATAAGTTCTTAAATCTTTGAAAATTTGTTATTGGTCTTCCGGCAAAACCTTTAATTGTCTAACTCCCAAACTGTTTGACCTGGAGAGTTGAAATTTGTGGCATTCTATTCAGTTTTCGGTGGCGTTTCGTAGAATATGGCGGGCTGCATCTAGCAATTTTGACAAGAGAATGAAAACGAAAATAAAGTAAAAATTGAGTTAATTCAATTATAGGCACCCATTAGTACTTTTCTGTACCGTTCGTTTCCTTGTGACGTAACAAGATTGTTAGAGACGCTGTAAGACAAATTGCATACCCTACTAGCAGGTATTGCTAGCTTATGGAATTCGTTCGTTTCGCAAACCACAGTACTTCTTTAAAGTGCAAAATGAAATATAATTAACAAACGGTAAACTTAAGAAACGGTCAATTAACTTTGCCTCTAATTTCCTTGAATACTTTTGTATTTTTAAGTATTCAGTTTTAGGCAACCATCAGTACGCTTATGTACTAAATGCTTATTTGTTACGTCATATGCGATATTGGTGCGTAAGACAAGTTGCGTACCCTTGTGGCAGCTATTTAAATACGTTCGTTTTGCAAACCATAGTGCTTTTTTAAGGTGCCGAATGGAATATTATTAAAAAGGTGAACTTAGGAAACGGTCAATTAGAGTAACTTTGGCTCTAATTTTCTTGAATACTTTTGTAAACTTTAGAATTCAATTGTAGGCAATCATTAGTACGCTTATTTAATAACTTTTTGTGACGTAATATACGATGTGAAGACGCGTAAGACAAGTTGCATACGCCTCTGGCAGCAATTTTTTGCGTATTGAATTGGTTCGTTTTCCAAACCATAGTGCTTCTTTAATTTGCAAAATGGAATATTATTAACAAACGGTCTATTAGAGTAACTTTGGCTCTAGTTTCCTTGAATACTTTTGTATACCTTAGAATTCAATTATAGGCAACCATCAGTATGCTTATATACTATTTGATTGCTTGTGATGTCATGTACGATGTTGACGCGTAAGACAAGTTGCATACCCTTCTGGCAGCTACCCCTTGCGTATTGAATACGTACGTTTTGCAAACCATAGTGCTTCTTTAAGGTGCACAATGGAAATTATTAAATGTAAACTTAAGAGACGGTCAATTAATGCAACCTTGGCTATAGTTTTCTTGAATACTTTTGTATGCCTTAGAATTCAAGTATAGGCAACCATCAGTACGCTTATGTACCCTATACTTACTTGTGACTTATTATCATGTTGTAAGACGCTGTAAGACAAGTTGCATACCCCTTGCGTTTCGCAAACCATAGTGCTTTTTTAAGGTGCAAAATGGAATATTATTAACAAATGGTGAACTAAACATACGCAGGATCATTTTAAAGGGCAATAACTCGTTAAATGTATTAAAAGCTTCTTCTTAGCTTAAAATTTAGAACTTTTTAGCCTATTTAGCTCTCAATTGCGTACAAAGAAGGGAATAAAAGTGTTGAGTTTTAAGCTGCTGAACTTGGATTTGTGCCGAGCTCAATGGTTTGTGCTGCTCAACGTACACCTAGCAGCACTCAACTGAGCACAAGGAATGAGTGACACAAGTTATGGTCGATTTACATAGCAAATTACAACGTTTATTTTATTTTCTACAGCATGGCAACGTAATCTTATATAAACCGAATCGTTTCCTTTGTAACATAACCTCGAAGCAACACGATACCAAACACAGGCAAAGATACACAAACACACTTTATTACTAACGACAATCCATAAATAAAACTAAATCCTTAAACACTATTACGATAAATAACCACCACCATCACCACCTTAACACCCTTAAACCCTCCACAAATTAGTAGTAACACGATACATCCTTATCCCTGATGACAGGAGCTTGATGCGGATGCTGGTGCGAATGGGACAAATCGCCCCATGATTGATCTTTACCAATTCCCACATCTGCAAGCGACGACGACGCCGCCGGTGAAGAATCAGCACGTTGAAAGCTGAACGGCCAAGTCTGTAAAAAAAATCATCAATTAGATTCGTTTTAATTGAAAGGGATTCGAGCGTGAGTGGCACTTTCTTAAATAAACATCTTTAACGTCGTCGATGTCATGTCAACGTACGAGATAATTAAAACACCGTGAGTCGGTGGCGGCGGCGGCGACGGATGTAAGAACAAATGCGTCCAGCTGTTTTTGGGGTAAAAATAAATTTGCGGTTGGGAAATTGTATTGTAAATTGTAAGAGTTTTTTTTTTGTACGCTTAATAGGACGCTTAGAGACGCTTAAAACGCTGTAAGAACGATTTGTTATTGTTAGGTTATGAATTCGTTGCTTGTAAAAATAAACAAGTTTGAGAGGTTGTTTGTGTTAGAGGGTGATTTTGATTGTCTTTAGTATTTGTGTTTCTGTTTCCTGTAATGTAAACGAGCTTTTAGCTTTAGCGAAAGAATTAGATCATTTTTAGAGGCTGGAATTCGAGGTGCTTTTAGTTTTGAAGGGCCTAGACGCCTTGATGTTCGGCCACCCGCACTACTCACATTGGGCATTTTTATAAAAAATCTTCAAACTTTACTTTTTTAAAAATTCCTATGGCTGGGATTTAGAAAATGTGATTCAGAACGACCTTACAGGGAACAGGAATTCGTTGTTAAAAATCAGTGATTAATCTCAGATATAAATTTAAATTAATTCGTTTTAAAAATTAAATTAACTTAAAAAATGGTTTTCAAAAATTTTGAAATTACCGAAAATTAGCATAGTTAAAAATTAAAATTAGTAGTTATAAATATAAATTAAAATCAATTGGACTATAAAATCGTTTGAAAAATTAGTAAATATTACAAATGATTAAAAAATTAATTAAAAACAGATTTTCAAAAGTCTGAATCACCAAAAATTAGTGTCATCAAAAATTTCAATTATTGTAAAATTAGAAGCTTTTGAGATTAAAATTTAATTCCACTTAGAATTTAAAATAAAAGTCAAAATTTAAGAGTTTTGATAATTAAAAATTAAAAAAGAACGATTTTTCAAAATTAAAAGTCAGCCGAAAATTAGTGTAATCAAAAATTTAAATTAAAAAAAATTTATGAGTTTGGGAAATTAAAATTAATGCTGATTACAATTTAAAATAAAAGTGATTAAAAATTTTCAAAATTTTGATGCTTAATAGAAATTTAAAAAAAGCGATTTTCAAAAATTACGAATCAGCAGAAAATTAGTGTCATCAAAAATTTAAATTATTCAAAAATCAAGAGTTCTTGAAATTAAAATTTAAAACCAATTAAAATTTAAAATAGAAGTGAGTAAAAGTTTTAATGATGAATAAAAACAAATCAACAGAAAATTAGTGTCATCGAAAATTTAAATTATTAAAAATTAGTAACTTTTGAAATTAAAATTTAATGCTAATTTGAATTTAAAATAGAAGTGATTAACAATTTAAAAATTTTAATGATGAATAAAAAATTGATTTTCAAAAATTACGAATCAGCAGAAAATTAGTGCCATCAAAAATTTTAATTATACAAAATTAAGAGTTTTTGAAAGTAAAATTTAATGCCAATTGAAATTTAAAATAGAAGTGATTAAAAATTTAGGAACTAGGAGAAAAAAGAGTCATTAAAAATTTAAATTATTGTAAAATTTGAAGCTTTTGAATTTAAAATTTAATGCCAATTTGAATTTAAAATAGAAGCGATTAAAAATTTAAAAATTTTGATGATGAATAAAAAACCGATTTTCAAAAATTATGAATCGGCAGATAATTAGTGTCATCAAAAATTTAAATTATTGTAATATTAGAAGTTTTTAAAATTAAAATTTAATGTCAATTGGAATTTAAAATAGAAGTGATTAAAAATTTAAAAATTTTGATGATCATTAAAAATTAAAAAAAAGATTTTTAAAAATTAAGAACCAGCAGAAAAAAAGGGTCATCAAAAATTTCAATTAGTGTAAAATTCGAAACTTTAGAAATTAAAATTTAATGCCAATTTGAATTTAAACTAGAAGTTATTAAATATTTAAAAATTTTGATCATGAAAAATTTTAAAAAAAGATTTTCAAAAATTAAGAACCAGCCGAACAAAAGGGTCATCAAAAATTTATATTATTGTAAAATTCGAAACTTTGAAATTAAAATTTAATGCCAATTGGAATTTAAATTACAATTTATTAAATATTTAAAAATTTTGATGATCATTAAAAATTAAAAAAACCGATTTTCAAAAATTATGCATCGGCAGAAAATTAGTGTCATCAAAAATTTAAATTAATGAAAAGTTAGGAGTTTTTGAAATTAAAATTTAAATGTCAATTGGAATTTAAAATAGAAGTGTTTGAAAATCTTGATCATGATTAAAAAACCTATTTTCAAAAATTACAAATCGGCAGGAAAATTAGTGTCAACAAAAATTTAAATTATGAAAAAATTAGTAGGTTTTGAATTTAAAATTTAATCTATATTAGAATTAAAAGTAATTAAAAATTTAAAAATTTTGATGATCATTAAAAACTAAAAAAAAAATCCAAAATTACGAACCAGCAGAAAATCAGTGTCATTAAAAATTGAAATTATTATAAAATTGGTAGCTTTTAAAATTAAAATTTAATGTCAATTTGAATTTAAAATAGAAGTGATAAAAAATTCAAAATTTTGATGATGAATAAAAAAACCGTATTTCAAAAATTAAGAACCAGAAGAAAATTAGTGTCATCAAAAATTTAAATTATTAAAAAATTAAAGCTTTTTAAATTAAAATTCAATCCCAATTAGAATTTAAAATAGAAGTGATTAAAAATTTTAATGATGAAAAAACCGATTACGGATCAGCAGAAAATTAGTGTCATCAAAAATTTAAATTATACAAAAATTAGATTTTGAAATTAAATTGTATTGCCAATTTGAATTTAAAATAGAAGCTTTTAAAATTAAAATTTTATCTTTAAAAAATTAAAAATTTTGATGACGACTAAAAAACGATTTTCAAATATTACGAATCAGCAGAAAATTAGTGTCATCAAAAATTTAAGTTATACAAAAATTAGGAGTTTTTAAAATTAAAATTTAATGCCAATTTAAATTTAAAATAGAAGTAATTAAAAATTTAAAAATTTTGATGAACATTAAAAATTACAAAAAAGAAAATTTTTAAAAATTAAGAACCAGCAGTAAAAAGGGCCAACAAAAATTTAAATTATTATAAAAATAGAAGCTTTTAAAATTAAAATTTATCCCAATTAGAATTTAAAATAGAAGTGATTAAAAATTAAAAAAATTTTATGATGAATAAAAACCGATTTTCAAAAATTACGAATAAGTAGAAAATTAGTGTCATCAAAAATTTAAATTATTGTAAAATTAGAAGTTTTTGAAATTAAAATTTAATGCCAATTAGAATTTAAAATAGAAGTGATAAAAAATTTAAAAATTTTGATGATCATTTAAAATTTAAAAAAAGATTTTCAAAAATTAAGAATCAGCAGAAAATTAGTGTCATCACAATTTTAAATTATTCTAAAATTAGAAGGTTTTGAAATTAAAATTTAATGCCAATTGGAATTTAAAGTAGAAGTAATTGAAAATAGTGATGATGAATAAGAAAACCGATTCTCAAGAATTACGAATCAGCAAAAAATTAGTGCCATCCAAAATTGAAAATATGAAAAAATTAGTAGCTTTTAAAATTCAAATTTAATTCCAATTAGAATTTAAAATAGAAGTGATTAAAAATTTAAAAATTTTTATGTTGAATAAAATACCAATTTTTAAAAATTACACATCAGCAGAAAATAGTGTCATAAAAAATTGAAATTATTAAAAATTAGTAGCTTTTGAAATTAAAATTTAACCCCACCTAGAATTTAAAGTAAAATTGTTTAAAAATTTAAAAATTTTGATGATGAGTAACAAAATTGATTTCCAAAAATTACAAAACAGCAGAAAATTAGTGTCGTCAAAAATTTAAATTATACAAAAATTAGGAGTTTTTAAAATTAAAACTTAATGCTAATTTAAATTTAAAATAAAAATGATTAAAAATTTAAAAATTTTGATGATCATTAAAAATTTTTAAGAAGAATTTTCAAAATTTAAGAACCAGCAGAAAATTAGTGGCATCAAACATTTAAATTATTGTAATATTAGAGGTTTTTAAAATTAAAATTTAGAGTCAATTGGAATTTAAAGTAGAAGTGTTTAAAAACTAATAAATTTTAATGAAGAATTTAAAAAACGTCTTTAAAAAATTACAAATCAGCAGAAAGTTAATGTCACCAAAAATTTAAATTATTAAAAAATTAGGACATTTTGAAATTAAAATTTAATGCCAATTGAAATTTAAAATAGAAGTGATTAAAAATAAAAAGGTTTTGATGATCATTTAAAATTTAAAAAAAAAGATTTTTAAAAATTAAGAACCAGCAAAAAATTAGTGTCGTTAAAAATTTATATTATTGTGAAATTAGAAGTTTTTGAAATCAAAATTTAAAGCCAATTGAAATTTAAAATAGAAGTAATTAAAAATTTTGATGATGTATAAAACCGATTTTCAAAAATTACGAATCAGCAGAAAATTAGTGTCATCAAAAGTTTAAATTATACAAAAATTACGAGTTTTTGAAATTAAAATTTAATGCCTGAGTTTAAATTAGAAGTGATTAAAAATCTTGATGATCAATAAAAAACCGATTTTCAAAAATTACGAATCAGCAGAAAATTAGTGTCTAAAAATTTAAAGTATACAAACACCAGGAGTTTTTGAAATTAAAATTTAATCCCAATTAAAATTTAAAATAGAAGTGATTAAAAATTTAAAAGTTTTGATGATGAATAAAAAACGATTTTCAAAAATAACAAATCAGCAGAAAATTAGTATCATCAAAAATTTAAATTATTTTAAAATTAGGAGTCATTGAAATTTAAATTTAGTGCCAATTTGAATTTAAAATAGAAGTGATTAAAATTTAAAAATTTTGTTGGTCATTAAAAATTTTAAAAAAAGATTTTCAAAAATTAAGAACCAGCAGAAAATTAGTGTTACCAAAAATTTAAATTATTGTAAAATTAGAGGCTTAGAAATTAAAATTTAATGTCATTTGGAGTTTAAAATACATGTGATTAAAAATTTTGACGATTTTCAAAAATTGCGAATCAGCAGAAAATTTGGGTTTGAAAAAATTTAAATTACATTAGTTACTTTGAAACTAAAAATTAAATTCTGATGACACTAATTTTTTTATTTCTCATGATCATCAAAATTTTTCAATTTTTAATCACTTCTATTTTAAATTCTAATTGGAATTAAAATTTAATTTCAAAAACTTCTAAAATTTAAATTTTCGATGACACTCATTTTCTGCTGATTTTTAATTTTGGAAAACCTGTTTCTTTTTTATTTCTAATGATCATCAAAGTTTTTGAATTTTTAATCACTTCTATTTTAAATTTTAATCGCGTTAAATTTTAATTTCAAAAATTTTTAATTTTGTATAATTTAAATTTTAAATTCTAATTAAAAATTGGCATTAAATTTTAATTTCAAAAACTCATAATTTTCAAGAATTTAATTTTTTGCCGACGCTAATTTTCTGCTGATTTGTAATTTTTGAAAATCGGTTTCTATTCATTGATTTTCAAAAAGTTACAGATTATCAGAAAATTTAGCGTCACCTAAAATTAAAATTATTAAAAAATTAGTTTTTAAATTTGAAATTTAATGCCACTTAGAATTTAAATTCTATCCATTAGAACTCGCGATTCTTCAAGTATTTTTCTGGAAAACTGTTTTCCGTTAATAATTGTAGGGGTTTTCTCAGGTGGCTGAGGGGTTTTCCACTAATTTGAACGGCTGTTTTTGATAAGACGGATTTGAAAATATCTGAAAACCTTTTAACTTCCGGTTCAACCTGCCAACAATTACAATTGGACACTTTACTAGGCTATCCGAGTGTGAGGTTATGTATAGAATATTAATAGCGCAACTAAAGAAAACACAAACAAACCAAATAATTTTTTACTCCAAAGCGCTCAGACAACTCACGAAATCCTCTCTGAAATACAATAGCGCTATTGGATATCACGGCGTAACACAAACAAACGCTCGTTTGTTTATTTTGAAGACGAAGAGCCCTTAAAAAAACAATAACAAGCGTCTCGAACGCTCAATGAAAAAATTAAACCCTGATATTGTGTAGGCGCAACTTTATTTATAAACAAAAGCAGGTGGATGCATTTGTTTGGTGACGTAGGTATCTGGCGGTGTTTCAATTAGACATTGGATGCAATTTTAATTAGTCAAACGCAACTGCGCGTGCGCCAAGTGCCGCACCGCGCTCTGTTTGTGTCGCAAATCTCAATTCAGTAATTCAGCCACTCAAACCGTATTAAAAATAATTAAACAATTTCTAGCTCGCATTTTTTTTAATTGTGCTGTTTTGAATTGTATTTGTGCCGACTTGTGCTGCTCAAGACTCAATAAAAGCAAAAACTATACATGCCCCGCCCTTTTGGCCGAAAAATCTAGATTTTAAGAAAGATTGGAGGTAATTTGTGGTACGTTTTGCTACCCCTACTATAACTGTTACTATTGCTACAAATGGTGCCGCTGTGCAATTATTATCCTAGAAACAATTGTTGCCGCTGTTACGATCGTTATTACGGTCACAATTGTTGCTGCCGCTGCGCTTTGCACCTCTGCATTTCGCAACAATTGCTGCGTCTTCCATTGGCGTTACTGTTTCGGTTGGTTTTATTCTTGCTGCTACTGTAGCTATTGTTAGGTACAATTGTCACTGTCACTGTGACTGTCGTTGCAGCAGTTGTTATTATTGTTGCATTTGCGCTGTTTGATATTGTTGCTGCTGTTGCAACTATCATTAGTTTTACGGCTGCGGCCTCTATGGTTTCTACCGCTATAGTTCAATCTTTTGCTGCAATTGTCGCTGTTGCTGTTATTGCTACTGCTACAATTGTTACAGTCGGTATTGCTGCTGCTGTTGCAACTGTCGAACTAGCTGCCGTTACTACAATTGTTGGCGCAATTATGGTTGCTGTAACAGCGATTGTTAACATCGATACAACTATAGTTGCGGCTATTACCTCTGCCGCCTCAATTGTTGCTACTGCTACTATTGTTACCGCTGCTGCTATTGTTCATTTTGTTTCTCTTTCTGTCACTGCAAATGTTATTAATTGCTGCCAATACTACAGTTGGTGCTACTGCCGCAATTGTTACGCTTGCTGCTGTTATTACCACAATTGTTGGGCGGTCGTAATTATTACTGTCGTTATAGTTGTTACTGGCGTCACAATTGACGCCACAGTTGCATTGCTGCCAAAGCATTTATTGGCGCTGCAGCAACTGCTATTACTGCCACAAAAGTTGCCGCTACTATTATTGTTTTTGCCGCAATTATTATTGCTATTATTACTGCTGCCATCTCAATTGTTGGCGCTACTCCAGTTGATGATATTGTTCCAATTGCTGCCGCTGCTACTGTTGCTACTATCACTGCTGTACTACAATTGTTGCTGTTGTTACTACCGCCCTTGACTCAATTGCTGTTGTTGTTATAATTGTCACTACCACTATCAACGCTGCTGTTACAATTGTTCATGTTGCTGCAATTGTTTGCCATCGATTTTACTATTGTTACCGCTATTGCAATTTCTGCGGCTTTTATTGTTGCCGCCGCCGCGTTTGTTACTAACGCCACAATTATTGCTGTTGTTGCGGTTGCTACTGAAGTTACAATTGTTGCGATTGTCGTAATACGTGTTGCTACCTCCGTGTTTTTAACGTTGCAACGTGCCGCGGGTTTCATTGTTTTATTGTTGCTGCCAGCTCAATTGTTGCTGCTGCTGCTATTGTTACTGCTGATAGATTGTTGTTGATGCTACTGTTGATTTTGTTACTGTTGTTGTCGCTGCATTGTTATTATCGTTACAATCGCTGTCACTGCTACAGTTGGTGCTGCTGCCACAATTGTTGCCATAGTTACCCTTGCAGCTGTTATTACCACAATTGTTGCTGCGGCCGTAATTAGTATTGCCGTTATAGTTGTTACTGTCGCCGTTTTTGCCGTTAATATTACAATTGGTACAGCTGTTGCAGCAGCAGCAGCTATTGTTGCTGCCGCTGCGCTTGTTACTACCGCCACAATTGTTGCTGTTGTTGCAGTTTCTACAGAAGTTACCGTTGCTGTTGTCGTAATGCTTGTTGCTACCGCCGTTTTTAAAGTTACAACGTGCCGTGGATTCCAGTGACGTTGATACAATTGTTTTATTGCTGCTAATGCTGTTGCAAATGTTATTGCTAGCGCAATTATAGCTGCCGGCATCCCTGCTGTTGCAACAATTGTTGCCGGATTTGAAATTGCTGTTTTATGTTACTGCTGGCGCTGCAGCTGTTATTATTCTGACGATTGCTGTCGTCCCTATTATTTTATGTTGCATTTGTTATTGTTGTTATAATTTTACTTATCGGCGCTGCTATTACAATTGTGGATGTTGCTGCAACTGTTACCGCTGCTAATGCCCTTGATGTTATAACTGTTACCGCTGTTGCTATTACTGCTGCTGCTAATACTGCCACCGCCGCACTTATTACTAACGCCACATTGTTACGGCAAAAGTTGCTACTGACATTACAATTGTTTCTTTTGCCGTAACGCTTGCTGCTACCGCTACGATTTTCACGTTGTAATAAGTGCCAGGATTTCTATTGGCGTTTCAACAATTGTTTCATTGTTGCTACTGGTGTTGCAATTGTTATCGCTTTGCAATTGCCGCGAGTTCTTGCTGTTGCAACAATTGTTACAGATTTTTAATTGCCGCTGTTGCTATTGCTGCTGGCGCTGTAACTGTTGTTATTCTTACGATTGCAATTGCAGCTGTTGCTATTGTCGCTGTCATCGCTACCACTGTTGCTGTTGTAACTGATGTCACAGTTACTACTACATTTACAATTGTTTATTACTATTGTTTCTATTGTTTCAATCTTGCGGCAGCTTCTGTTGCTATTGAGGTTGTCTATGTTGCAGTCCCTTCAATTGCTAATTATTGTCACAATTGTGGCTGCCGTCATTCTTGCTAGAACAAGTGTCACAAATATCAATTGGCACCGCTACAATTTGTTTATTTTGCTGCTGCTGTTGCAGCTGCTGTTGTAATTGTAATCACTAATGCAATTGTCGCGGCCGACAATCCTGCTGTTGCAACAGTTGTTGTCGGAGTTGCAAGCGCCGTTGCTGCTGACGTGGCAATTGTTATTTTTCTTACGATTTACTGCCATTGCAATTTTTCTGGTAGTTCAATTGTATTCCTGTGGCTACTGTCGACGTTGCCACTGCTACTATTGTTGGGATTTCTGCAATTTTCTCTATTGCATCTGTTTCTGCTGTTGTGATTGTTGGTGTCGTTATTATTTTGCAATTGGATTTGCCGCTAATATTTCTGCCGCAGCAATTGTTACTAACACAGACGTTGTTGCTGCTGTTCTGTTAGTTGCAATTTCTGCTGTTATTGTGCTACAACTACTATTGCTATTGTCATTGTTCGTGCCATTGCAATTTGTTACTATTATTATAATTGTTGCTGCTGCTGCCGCGCTTTTACCGTTGTGCAAGTACCGCGGATTGTATGGGTACCGTTACAACTGTTTAATTGGTGCTGCAGTGGTTGCAATTGTAATCGATATCCCAATTGTTGCAGTTGGTGCTGATCTTGTTGCAACAATTGTTGCTGAGTTGTAATTGCTGTTGTTGCTATTGCTCCTGGCGCTAAAATTGCCATTATTCTTAAGTTTGGAGCCGCCGTTATTATTTCTGGCGTTACATTTGTTATTGTTGCAGTAATTGTAGTTCTTGTTACTGTTGCTGCCGTTGCAATTGCTGCAATTGTTGCTGTAACCGTAGCATTTGCTAATACTTCATAATTGCTGCCACCACTAATATTACCGCGGCAACAATTGTTATTATGAGCACAGTCGCTTCCGTAGCTGCCGCTGTTACCGCAATTGTTGCCATAGTTGCAATTGCTGCTGTTTCTATTTTTGCTGCAACTACTGTTGATGTCGTCATTGTTGTTATTATTGGTTCCACTGCTGCTATTACTGCAATTGGTGTCGTTGCTACAATTGCTATCGCAACTACAGTTGTTGCTACTGCTATCAGCTCTGCCGCCGCAATTGCAGTTATCGCTTTTTTCGCTGTTGCTACTGTCGTTGTTATTGGTGCAATTGTAGCTGCTCCAATTATTGTCGCCGCTGCTATTGTTCCTGTTGACACAATTGTCATCGTAACCATTTTTATACAATTGCTAATACGTTTGCAATAGCTACAGCTGTTGTTGTTGCTGGCGCTGCAATTGTTATTAGTGTTACGGTTATTGTTTTTACTGCTACTATTGTGCTACTGTTGCAATTGTTATACTCGTAATTGGTTCTGCTGCTGCAGTTGCAATTTCTACCGCTGTCACAATTGTAGCTATTATACAATTGTTGGCGCAATTATGGTTGCTGCAACAGCTATTGTTGACATTGACACAAATGTCGTTGCGGCTATTACCGCTGCCAGCTCAATTGTTGCTGCTGCTGCTATTGTTACCGCTGATAGATTGTTGCTGCTTTTACTGTTGATTTTGTTACTTTTGCTGTCGCTGCAATTATTATTATCGTTACAATTGCTGTCACTGCTACAGTTGGTGCTTCTACCACAATTGTTGCCATGGTTAGCCTTGCTGCTGTTTATATCACAATTGTTGGTTATAGTTGTTACTGTCGCTGCAATAGGCGCCAAAGTTTCACTCCCGCCGAAGCATTTGTGAGCACTGCAGCCACAAAAGTAATCGCTACTATTATTGCCGTTGCTGCAATTATTATTGCTGTTACAATTTTTGCCGTCTCAATTGTTAACGATACCCCAGTTGATGATAACGTTACAATTGCTGCTATTGCTATTATTGCTGCCGTTACAACTGTTGTTGCCGCTGCTGTTAATATCACTGCTGTTGTTACTCCTGCCCCTGACGCAATTGCTATTGTTGCTACAACTATTACTACCACTATAGGCGCTGCTATTACAATTGTTGTTATTGATGCAATTGTTATCGTCGCTATTGCCGTCGATTTTACAATTGTTACCGCTGTTGCAGCAGCAGCTGCTGTTATTGTTGCTGCCGCCGCGCTTATTACTACCGCCACAATTGTTGCTGTTGTCGCAGTTGCTACTAAAGCTACAATTATTGCTATCGACGCAATGTTTGTTGCTACCGCCGTGTTTTAATGTTGCAACGTGCCGCGGTCTCCATTGACGTTGCTACAGTTGTTATATTGTTGTTACTGTTGTTGCAATTGTAGCAGGAGTTTTTGCTGTTGCAACAATTGTTTGCCTGATTTGAAATTGCTATTACTGCTGGCGCTGCAGCTGCTATTATTCTTCCATTTGCTGCTGTCGCAGTTATTTCTGTGTTGCAATTGTTATTGTTGTTGCAATTGCAGCTATTGTTGTTACTTTTGTTGCTGCCATTACAATTGTTGCTGCCGCCCCATCAATTGCTATTATTTTGTAATTGTTGTTACCGTTAATATTGCTACGGTAACAATTGCATTATCTGCACAGACAATGCTGTAACTGTTGTCGCTGTTGTTGTTATGCTTGCAATTGCAGCTGTTGCTGTGGGAGCGCTTGTTGTAATTGCTACCATTGTTGCTAATACTGTTGAAACTGATGCCATGGTTACTACTGCAGTTACGATTGTTGCTATTGCCGCAATCTTGCGGTAGCTTCTGTTGCTATTGATGTTGTCTTTGCTGCTGCCTCTGCAATTGGTAATCATCGCCACAATTGTGGCTGCTGCTATTGTTGCAACTAGTGTCGCCGATTCTATAGGCACCGCTACTATTGGTTTATTGTTGTTGCTGCTGTTGTAATTGTTATCGCTATGGCGAGTGTCGCGGCCGACGTTCCTACTAGTGCAACAGTTGTTGCCGGAGTTGCAATTGTAGTTGCTTCTGGCGTTACAATTGTTATTATTCTTACATTAGTTGCTAGTACTTCAATTATAATCTTGTGGCTACTGTAGGTGTTGCTACTGTTACTGTTTTGTGATTCCTGCAATTGTGTCTATTGCATCTGTTTCTGCTATTGTGATCGTTAGTGCCTCCGCTGTCGCTGCGATCATTGTTGATGTTGCCGCCATCTGTGGACGTTGGTGTCTCCATTATTTCTATTGGTGCCGTCGATGTTGCTATTCATGTCGTTGTGCGGTTGCTGTTATTTCGGCAATAGTCGCTGTTGCTATTGCCTCTGCTGCTGCAACTGTTACCATGTTGCAATTGCTGCTGCCGCTTATGTTTGTATCGCTACAGTCGTTATTAACGGCACAGGCTTAGTTGTTGCGGTTCTCATACTTGTAATTTTTGCCGTTATTGTGCTACAACTACTGTTGATGTTGTAACTGTTGATGCCACTGCAATTAGTTACAATTGTCATAATTGTTGCTACTACTATTGCTGCTGCTGCCGCGTTTTAATGCCGCGGACTCCATGGGTACCGCTACAATCGTTGTATTGGGGCTACTGCTGTGGCAATTGTTATCGTTACCGCAATCGCCCCGGCCGATGCTGCCCCTGTTGCAACAATTGTTGCTGAAGCCGTAATTACTGTTGTTGCTATTGCTGCTGGCGCTGTAATTGTTATTATTCATACGTTTGTGGTCGCCGCTATTATTTCTGGTGCTACAATTGTTATTGTTGTAGTAATCGTGCTGCAATTGTTGCTGTTACTTCTGTTGCAATTGTTTCTATTGCTACAATTGTTACTGCAACCTCAGCTGCTACTGCTACCGCTTGTATTACTACTGCGGCAACAATTGGGCACAGTAGCTGCCATTGCTGCTGCTGCAACCACAATTGTTGCTATAGTTGCAATTGCTATTGTTGCTGTTGTTGCTGCTAGTGCAATTACTATTATTGATACCAATTCTGCAATTGGTGGGCTTGCTGTAATTGTCATCGTAGCTACAGTTGTTGCTGCTGCTATCAACGCTACCGCCGTAATTGACTTTATCGCTTCTGTCGCTATTGCTACTGTTGTTGCTGCTGTGATGCCAAAGTTGCTGGTCCAATTATTGTTCCCGCTGCCATTGTTCCTGTTAAAACAATTGTTATACCAGTTATATTGCTAATACAGCTGCCATTGTTGCTGGCGTTGCAATTGTCATTATTCGTGCGACAATTGCAGTTGCCATTATTGGAAATGAAACCGCTGCCATTAATATGGTTGTTGCAACTGCTGGTACTGCTGCCAAAATTACAATAGCTCTTGGTATTGCTCCTGTTGTAGCTACAAACGTTGCTGCTGATTTGCCGTTATTTTTGCATTTGTTGTTGTTGTTATTGTCGCTGTTGCTGCGATTCGCTATCTGCGGTTGCTGCCGCTGCCATTGTTGCTTTTGCTATTGATGCCGGTGTTACAGTTGATGGTATTGTTGCAAGGGCTGCTGTTGCTATTGTTGCTGCCGCTGCAATTGCTACCAATGTTGCAATTGCCGCTGTTGCTACCGCGATTGCTATTGTTGTTGCGGCTTATTTAGCTACCGCAACAATTGTTAGCACAGGCATAATTGCCGCTGTTGTTGTTGCCACAGCTGTTAGCATTGTTAGTTTTATTGTTGTTGCAACTATTGTTGACACTGCTGCTTATGCTGTTTCTCAATTTGTTACTGTTGTTGCTATTGCCGCAATCGGTGCTGCCACTGCAATTGCTATCGTACCATGTTTGTCGCTAGGTGGCGCAATAACTTCTAGTGCAAAGTTGTTACTTATGGCTATTGTTACAGCTGTTATTTCCGTTACAATCTTATTATTGCTACAATTGTTGCCATTCTAATTATTGTCAATGCCACCATGGCTGTCGCTACTGCTGTTGCCGTTGCTGTAATTGACATTATTGTTACAGTTGCTACCACTAATTTTGTTGCCGCCAATGCAATTGTTGCAGTTGCTATAATTATTATCACAGATACAATTGCTACTGCTGTTACTATTGTCGCTATTGTTGCCATTGTTTCCGATACGACAACTTCTAATGTTGCACCAATCATACCGTTGCCATAAGCCGTCGCAATTATGTAAGCGGTTACAATTGTTACTGCTATGTTACAGTTAATAGCTTTGCTATATTTACTGTTGCTGCCGCTAGGATTGATGCTGCAGCTGCTACAATTGTTGCTGTTGGAGCAGTGACCGCTATAGTTACAATTGTTAATGATATATTTCTGCTACTGCTGCTTCTGTTGCTGTTGCTACAATTGTTACCAATGTTGCAATTGCCGCTGCTACTATCGCTGTTGCTACCGCGATTGCTGGTGTTGCTGCGGTTTATGCAGCTACCGCAACATTTGTTAGTACCGGCAAAATTGCCGATGTTGCTGTTGCCGCAGCTGTTGGCATTGTTACAATTATTGTTGCTGCCGTAGTAGTTGTTGCAACTATACACTGCTGTTGTTGCTGTTTCCCAATTGGTTACTGCTGTTGCAGTTGCTATTGCCGCAGTTGGTGCTGCCACTGCAAATGCTATCGTACCATGTTTGTCGCTAGGTGCTGCAATAACTTCTATTGCGGCACTTGTTACTGTCACTGTTATGGCTATTGTTACAATTGTTATTTCCGTTACAATCTTATTATTACTACAATTGGTCCTACAGTTGCAATTGTTGCCATTCTAATTATTGTCAATGCCACCATAGATGCCGTTGCTGTATTTGACATTATTGTTACAGTTGTTACCACTAATATTGTTGCCGCCGCTGCAACTGTTGCTGCAATTATTATCACAGCTACAATTGCTACTGCTGCTACTACTATCGCTATTGTTGCCATTGTTTTCGCTGCGGCAACTTCTAATAGTTGCCGTTGCTATAGCTGCAGCCGACGCAATTACGAACGCAGTTACAATTGCTACTGCCAACGTTTCTGGTACTGCTGTTACAGTTGATAGCTTTGCTGTATTTAGTGTTGCTGCCGCTATGATTGCTGCTGCTGCTGCTACAATTGTTGCGTGCTGTTGCTGTTGGAGCAGTGACCGCTATAATTGATTAAACTATTTTTGCTACTGCTGTTTATGTTACTGTTGCTACAATTGTTGCTATTGACTATCGTTAACATTTTACACACTGTTGTCACTACTACCGATGAGAAAGTTGCAACTTCTGACCCTGAAGTATTGTAATTCTTTGTTTATAAAATAATATTTACCACAAGGTGGCGCTAGCAACATTTCCCTCGACCTGCTTAGTTTAGACTCCCCAAACTTACCAAGCGTAACCGATTTAAAAGAAAACAAACGATTGAAAAAGCAAACAAACAAACGAACTTACCAACGTCACTGGATGTTTATGGATCTGATCCGTGGTAAGCGGCTGGTCCATTAAGACAGACCTCAGATGTGCTATGTAGCTTGTAGCCAATCGCAGCGTGTCTAGTTTTGACAGTTTGGTGTCAGCTGGTACCCATGGTAAAGTGGTTTTTAACCTACAAAATGCTTTGCTAAGCACTCGCATCCGTGCTCGTTCCCGAGCATTTGCTGCGTTTCGTTGGGGATGTTTTGGATCGTCGAAATAATCGTCGTCAGATTCGGACGGGTCGGTTTGGCGCCGCTTCCTTGGCATTCTAAAACAAAAGGTGTGAAAAATTTCCGTCTTCTGATGGTAAACCTTTGTAATCACGATTTTTATATAAAAATTTAACAAAAGGGTTCTTTGAAATTAGCGATAGAAGCATAGGGCGCATTAAAAAGCATTTTAAGCGCAAATTTCAATTGTAGAACGCATTTTAGGCGCACCACAATGCCGAAACGATTTCTAAAGTAAATAATTTTTCTAGGCATTTAAATATCTTTGTTGCTTTTGCTACAAATTTCAATCGTATGTCGCATTAAGGCGGCTTTTAGGCGCAAATTTCAAGCATAAGGCGCATTAAAGCCGATTTTATGAGCAAGTTCCAATCGTAGGGTACATTGAAACGCATTTTAGGCGCGGACAAAGCTGGACATTTCAAAACGGTTGATGCTATACTTAAATCTCTTTGTGGCTGCTGGTAATTTCAATTACAGGACGCATTAAAGCGTATTTTAGGCGCAACAACAAACTGAAGAATTTTCTAAAATAACAAACATTTCTGGGCGTATAAATCTTTTTGTTGTTTATGCTACAAATTTTAATTGCAAAGCGCATTAATGCGAATTTTAGGCGCAAATCTAACTCACAAGGCGCATTAAAGTACATTTTAGGCGCGCAACAATGCACAAACCGTTTAAAAATATATTAAAATTCCTAGGCGTTTAAATCGCTTTGTCACTGTCACATCTTAGGATGCACTAAATCGTATTTTAGGCGCAAGTTTTAATTGTAGAACAAAGTAAAAGACTTTTAGGCGCGCCGTAAAGAAGATAAAATTTCTTGATTAATTTAAAATATCTATGTGTTTAAATAACGTTGTCGTTATGCCACAAATTTTAATGCTAGGATGGATTAACGCGGGTTTTAGCGTCAAATTTCATTTTTAGAACCCATTAAAACACATTTTAGGCGCACCACAAAGCCGAAGCAATTTATAAAATAAATAATTTTTCCAGGCGTTTAAATATCTCTGTTGATTTTGCTACAAATTTATATCGTATGACGCATTAAAGAGGCTTTTAGGCGCAACTTTCAATTGCAGAACGCATTTTAGGCGCACCATAAAGCCGAAATGATTTATAAAGTAAATAATTTTTCTAGGCATTTAAATATCTTTGTTGTTTTTGCTACAAATTTCAATCGTATGCCGCATTAAAGCGGATTTTAAGCGCAAATTTCAAGCATATGGCGCATTAAAGCCGTTTTTATGAGCAAGTTCCAATCGTAGGGTACATTGAAACGCATTTTAGGCGCAAATAAAAAGGGACATTTCAAAACGGTTGATATTAGACCTAAATCTTGTTGTGGCTGCTGCTAATTCCAATTGCAGGACGCATTAAAGCGTATTTTAGGCGCAACCATAAACCAAAGAATTTACTAAAATAACAAATATTTCTGGGCGTATAAATCTCTTTCCTGTTTATGCTACAAATTTCGATCGCAAGACGCATTAAAGCGAATTTTAGGCGCAAATTTCCATTATAAAACCCATTCAAACACATTTTAGGCGCGCCACAAAACCGAACAGATTTATAAAAAAAACATTTATCTTGGCGTTGAAATTTTTTTGTTGTTTATGCTACAAATTTCATTCGTATGCCGCAATAAAGCGGATTTTAGGCGCAAATTTCAAGCATAGGACGCATTAAAGCTTATTTTATGTGTAAGTTCCAATCGTAGGGTACATTGAAACGCATTTTAGGCGCGACCCAAGCTAAAAATAACTTGGACATTTCAAAGGGGTTGATGCTAGACGTTTAGAAACTAACTTTAAACTTAAATCTTGTTGTGGTTGCTGGTAATTCCAATTACAGAATGCATTTAAAGCGTATTTTAGACGCAACCACAAACCGAAAGACTTTCTAAAATAACAAACACTTTTGGGCGTAAAAGTCTCTTTGCTGTTTATGCTACAAATTTCAATCGCAAGACGCATTGAAGCGAATTTTAGGCCCAAATCTCAATCGTAAGACACATTTTAAGCGCGCAACAATGCAGAAAAATTTAAAGGATAAATTAAAATACCTAGGCATTTAAATCACTTTATCGCCATGCGCCATCGGATTTTAGGCGCAAGTTTTAATTGTAGAACGAATTAAAATGCATTTTAGGCGCGCTGCGAAGCAGAAAAACTCTCTAGTTTAATTTAAAATATCATGTGTTTAAAGCACTTTGTCGTTATGCCGCAAATTTTAATGCTAGGATGGATTAAAGTTGGTTGTAAATCTTATTAAAGCCCATTTTAGGCGCACCGTAATTCAGAAATAATTTCTAGAATAACTTGAAAATATCTAGGCGTTAAAAATCTTTTGTCTTTATGCGCCGAATTTCAATCGTGGGATGCATTAAAGCGAATTTTAGGCGCAAATTTCAATCATAGAAAGAGTTAAAACGCATTTTAGGCGCACGACAATTTCTAAAATAACTTAAAATATCTAAACGCTTAAAGAGATTTATTATTGTGACGTAAATTTCAATGGTAGGGCGCATTAAAACTGGTTCCTCAAATTTCAATTTTAGAACGCATTTTAGGCGCACCACAAAACCGAAAAGATTTATAAAATAAATAATTTTTTTTGGCTTTTAATTCTCTTTGTTGTTTATGCTACAAATTCAATCGTATGCCGCATTAAAGCGGATTTTAGGCGCAAATTTCAAGCATAGGGCGCCTTAAACTGATTTTATGTGCAAGTTCCAATCGTAGGGTACATTGAAACGCATTTTAGGCGGGATCAAAGCTGGATATTTCAAAACGGTTAATGCTAAACGTTTAGAAACTAACTTTAAATTAAATTCCATTATAAAACCACGCAAAAACATTTTAGGGCGCAAAACCGAACAAAATAAAAACACTTACTTTTTTGGCGTTAAATTTCAACCATGGGGCAAGAAAGCGAATTTTATGCGAAATTTCAACCGAGCATAAAGCGGATTTCAGGCAAAATTTAACCCATGGCGCATTGAAAGCAAATTTTAGGGCAACTTTCCAATCATAGGCGCAATGCAACATTTTAGGCGCGAACAAGCTAAAAATAACTTGGAAATTAAAATCCTGACGCTTTAAATTGAACACTTTAAACTTAAATCTTATGGTAAATGCCGAAATTTTAATTGCAGCACGCATTAAAGACAATTTTAGACGCAACCCAAACCGAATGACTTCCTAAAATAACAAACATTTCTGGACGTATAAATTTTTTTGTTGTTTATGCTACAAATTTCGATCGCAGGACGGATTAAAGCGAATTTAGGCGCAAAGTTCACTTGTATGACGCATTAAAACGGATTTTTGGCGCATATTTTAAGCCTAGGCCGCATTAAAGCTGATTTCATGTGCAAGTATTAATCGTAGGGTATATTGAAACGCATTTTAAGCGCGATCAAAACTGGACATTTCAAAACGGTTGATGCTGGACGTTTAGAAAATAACTTTAAACTTAAATCTTGTTGTGGTTTCTGTGCGCATTAAAGCGTTGTTTAGGAGCAACCAGAAACCTAAGGGTTTTCTAAAAAAACAAACATTTATGGGCGTATAAATCTCTTTGTTGTTCATGCTATAAATTTCAATCGCAGGGCGCATGAAAGCGAATTTTAGGCGCAACTTTCAATCGTAAGGCGCATTAAAGCACATTTTAGGCGCGCAACAATGCAAAACATTTTAAAGGATAACTAAAGATACCTACGCGTTTAAATCGCTTTGTCGCTATGCCACATCCTAGGAAGCGCTAAATCGGATTTTAAACTCAAGGTATTTTAGGCGCGCCGCAAAGCAGAACAAATTTTAGATTAATTTAAAATATCAATACGTTTAAAGCACCTTGTAGTTATGTCGCAAATATTAATGTTAGAATGGATTAAAGCGGGTTTTAGCGTCAAACTTCAATTGTAGGCCCAATTTAACCCATTTTAGGCGCACCGTAATTCAGAAAAGATTCTAAAATAATTTGAAATATCTAGGCATTTAAATTTTTTGTTATGCCTCAAATTTCATCGTAGGATGCAGTAAAGCGTGTTTTAGGCGAAAATTTCAATCATAGAAAGTGTTAAAACGCATTTTAGGCGCGAGACAATTTCTAAAATAACTTAAAAATATTTATACGCTTATAGCGATTTACCATGGTGCCGTAAATTTCAATGGTAAAGCGCATTAAAACTGGTTCCTCAAATTTCAATTGTGGAACGCATTTTAGGCGCACCATAACGCCAAAAAGATATCTAAAATAATTTTTCTAGGTATTTAAATCTCTTTGTTGGTTATGCTACAAATTTTAATCGTATGACGCATTAAAGCGGATTTTAGGCGCAAATTTAAAGCATAGAACGCTTTAAAGCTAATTTTATGTGCAAGTTCCAATCGTAGGATATGTTGAAACGCATTTTAGACGTAAAAAGCCGGACATTTCTAAACGGTAGATGCTAGACGTTTAGAAACTACATTTTAGGCGCGCAACAATGCAAAACCCGTTTAAATATAAATTAATATTCCTAGGCGTTTAAATCGCTTTGTCAGTCACATCGTAGGTTTTACTAAATCGTATTTTAGGCGCAAGTTTTAATTGTAGAACGAAGTAAATGGCATTTTAGGCTCGCCGTAGAGCATACAAAATTTCTAGATTAATTTAAAATATCTATATGCTTAAAAAACTTTGTCGTTATTCCACAAATTTTAAGGTTAGGATGGATTAAAGCAAGTTTTAGCGTCAAACTTCATTGGGTTCTACACCCATTAAAATACAATTTAGGCGCATTACAAACCCGAAAAGATTTTTATAATAAATAATTTTTTTAGGTGTTTAAATCTCTTTGTTGTTTCTGTTACACATTTCAATTGTATGACGCATTAAAGCGGATTTTAGGCGCAAATTTCAGACATATGACGCCTTAAAGCTGATTTTATGTGCAAGTTCCAATCGTAGGATACATTGAAACGCATTTTAGCGCGCGACCAAAGCTGTCCATTTCAAAACGGTTGATGCTAGACGTTTAGACACTAACTTTAAACTTAAATCTTGCTGTGACTGCTGGTAATTGCAATTGCAGGACGCATTAGAACGTATTTTAGGCGCAGTCACAAATCGAAGGATTTTCTAAAATAATCTAAACATTTCTGGACGTATAAATCTTTTTGTTGTTTATGCTACAAATTTCAATCGCAAGACAGATTTAAGCGAATTTTAGGCGCAAACTTCAATTGTAGAAACCATTAAAACACCTTTTAGGCGCACCACAAAGCGAAATTGATATATAAAATAAATAATTTTTCTAGGCATTTAAAAATATTTGCTGTTTATGCTAGAAATTTCAATCGTACGACGCATTAAAGGGGATTTTAGGCGCAAATTTCAGGCATATGACGCCTTAAAGCTGATTTTATGTGCAAGTTCCATTCGTATGGTACATTAAAGCGCATTTTAGGCGCGGCCAAAGCTGGACATTTCAAAACGGTTGATGCTAGACGTTTAGAAATAAGTTTTAAATTTAAATCTTGTTGTAGCTGCTAAAATCACAAAATTAAACGGCTTCTTTTAGTTTTAAAACTGACAGTGCAGCAAGGCGCATTTTAGGCGCAAAACCATGCTTTGATACGCTGATCATGTTTTGCATCCACGATGCAAAATTGCTCTAACTTTTTTGTTATATAATTTACCACGCATTTTAAGAGCACAATGCGCCTTGTTGTACCTGATCGAGCTCTGCACGGACGACACTAAATTGGCCGTCTTTTGTTTTATTATTTATGCCGCAGCAAGACGCACTTTAGGCGCAAAACTTACTAAATTCGTCACATAATATTTTAATACGTTATGCGGTACTTGAGCGTGTTTCCCGCCCACAATGCTAAATCATCCCAACTTTTTGTTTTATAATTTGTGGCGCAGCAAGGCGCATTTTAAACGCAAGCGTTAAAAACTTTACAACTTATATCTTCCAAGGAGCTGAATTTATTTTGCTTTGGATTATACGGCGCAGCAAGGCGTAAAAGCGATGAAAACTTTGCAACGTAAAGTGCGCTATTCTGCCAACTTATTGTTTTATAATTTATGGTGTAGCAAAGCGCATTTTAGGCGCAAAACTTACTAAATTTACCATATAATATTTTATTCCGCTTTGTGTTTACTTGACCGCGTTTCCCGCCTACAATGCTAAATTAGTCCAACTTTTTGTTTTATAATCTACGGTGCAGCAAGGCGCATTTTTGATGCACAATTTGTTATGTAACCGCATAATATTACGCATCTTTTAGTATCTGAGCGAGTTTTCCGCCCACAATGCTTAATCATCCCAACTTTTTGTTTTATACTTTACGGCGTAGCAAGGCGCATTTTAGGCGCAAACGTTATAAACTTTGCTGCGTAATATTTTTCAAGGAGCTACATTTGTTTAACAGTTTTGCTTGGATTTTACGGCGCAGCAAAACGCAAAGACGATGAAAACTTTACAGCGTAATATTTTAATGCGCGCTATTGTGTCAACTTTTGTTTTATAATCTACGACGCAGCAAGGCGCATTTTAGACCCACAATCTATTATTTTACCACATAATATTGGAACGTATCTTTTAGTACCTGAGCTAGTTTTCCGCCCACAATGCTAAATCATCCCAACTTTTTGTTATATACTTTACGGCGTATCAAGGCGCATTTTAGGTGCAAACGTTAAAAACCTTGCGAAGTCATATTTTCTAAGGAGCTAAATTTGTTTAACAGTTTTGCTTTGGTTTTACGGCGCAGCAAGGCGCAAAGACGATGAAAACTTTACAGCGTAATATTTTAATGCGGGTTATTGTGCCAACTTTTTGTTTTATAATTTATGCCACAGCAAAACGCATTTTAGGCGCAACGCTTACTAAATTTGCCACATAATATTTTAATACGGTTTGTGGTACTTGTGCGCGGTTCCGCCTACAATGCTAAAATAGACCAAACTTTTTTGTTTTACAGAATACGGTGCAGCAAGGCGCATTTTAGACGCTCAATTTATTATTTTACCACATAATATTACGCAGCTTTTAGTACCTAAAGGAATTTTCTGTTCACAATGCGAAATCATCCCAACCTTTTGTTTTATAATTTACGGCGTAGCAAGGCGCATTTTAGGCGCAAACGCTAAACACTTTGTTGTGTAATATTTCAAAATGAGTTACATTTGTTTAACAGTTTCCCTTTGGATTTTACGACGCAGCAAGGCGCAAAGGCGATGAAAACTTTACAGCGTAATATTTTAATGCGCGCTATTGTGCCAACTTTTTGTTTTATAATTTATGCCGTAGCAAGGCGCATTTTAGGCGCAAAACTTACTAAATCTGCCACAATATTTTAATACGTTTTGAGGTACCTAAGCGTGTTTCTCGCCTACAATGCATAATTAGTTTAACTTTTTTGTTTTATAATCTACGGCGCAGCAAGGCGCATTTTAGACGCACAATTTATTATTTCACCAAATAATATTGGAACGCATCTCTTAGTACCTGAGCGAGTTTGCCGCCCACAATGCTATATCATCTTAATTTTTTGTTTGATAATTTATGGCGCAGTTAGGCCAATTTTAGGCGCAAACGTTTCAAATTTTGCTACGTAATGTTTTCCAAGGAGCTAAATTTGTTTGACAGTTTTGCTTTGAATTTTACGGTGCAGGAACGCGCAAAGACGATGAAACCTTTACAGCATAATATCCTAATGCGCGCTATTGTGGCAACTTTTCGTTTTATGATTTACGGCGCAGCAAGGCGCATTTTAGGCGCAAAACTTACTAAACTTGCCACATAATATTTTAATACGTTTTGTGGTACCTGAGCGTCTTTCCCGACTACAAAGCTGAATTAAAAAGTTGAACACTTTTTTGTTTTTAATCTACGACGCAGCAAGACATGTTTTAGGCGCAAACGCTACAAAATTTGCTACGTAATATTTTCCAAAAGATAAATTTATTTAACAGTTTCGTTTTGGATTTTACGGCGCAGCAAGGCGCAAAGACGATGAAAACTTTACAGCGTAATTTTTTAATGCGCGCTATTGTGCCAACTTTTTGTTTTATAATTTACGGCGCAGCAAGGCGCATTTTAGGCGCAAAAGTTACTAAATTCGCCACATAATAGTTTAATACGCTTTGTGATATCTGAGCGTGTTTCCCGCCTAATGTGCTAAGGTAGTCCCGCTTTTTATTTTATAATTTACGATGCAGCAGGGCGTATTTTAGGCGCAGACGTTAAAAACTTTGCAACCTATATCTTCCAAGGAACTAAATTTGTTTAGCAGTTTTTCTTTGGATTTTACGGCGCAGCAAGGTGCAAAAGCGATGAAAACTTTACAGCGTAATATTTTAATGCGCTTTATTGTGCCAACTTTTTATATTTTACGGCGCAGCAAAGCGCATTTTAGGCGCAAAAGTTACTAAATTTGCCACATAATATTTTAATACGCTTTGTGATATCTGAGCGTGTTTCCCGCCTACAATGTTAAATTAGACCAACCTTTGATTTCATAATTTACGGCGCAGCAAGGCCCTTTTTGGGCGCAAACGTTAAAAACTTTGCGACGTAATATTTTCCAAGGAGCTAAATTTGTTTAACAGTTTTGCTTTGGAATTTACGGCGCAGCAAGGAGCAAAGACGATGGAAACTTTGCAGCACTATATTAATGCGCGCTATTGTGCCAACTTTTTGTTTTATAAATTATGCCGCAGCAAGACGCATTTTACGCGCAACACTTACTAAATTTGCCACATAATATTTTAATACGTTTTGCGGTACCTGACCGAATTTCCCGTCCACAATGCTAAATCATCCCAACCTTTTGTTTTATAATTTACGCCGCATCAAAGCGCATTTTAGGCTCAAACGTTAAAAACTTTGCGCGTAATATTTTCCAAGGATCTAAATTTGTTTAACGATTTTGCTTTGGATTTTACGGCGCAGCAAGACGCTAAGACGATGAAAACTTTACAGTGTAATATTTTAATGCGCGCTATTGTGCCAACTTTTTTCTTTTATAATTTACCGCACAGCAAGGCGCATTTTAGGCGCAAAAGTTATTAAATTTGCCACATAATATTTTAATACGTTTTGTGGTACCTGAGCGTGTTTCCCTACTACAATGCTAAATTAATCTACGGCGCAGAAAGGCGCATTTTAGAGGCACAATTTATTATTTTACCACAATATTGGAACGCATCTTCTAGTACCTGACCGAGTTTCCCGCCCACAATACTAAATCATTCCAACTTTTTGTTTTATAATTTACGACGCAGCAAGGCTTATTTTAGGCGCAAACGTTAAAAACTTTGCCACTTAATATTTTAATACGTTTTGTGGTACCTGAGCGTTTTTCCCACCTACAACTCTAAATTAGTCCAAATTTTTTGTTTTTTAATCTACGAAGCAGCAAGGCGCATTTTAGACGCACCCGCAGCAAGACGTATTTTAGGCACAAACGTTAAAAACTTTGCAACGTAATATTTTCTTGAGCTAAATTTGTTTAACAGTTTTGCAGTTTTGCTGCGAAAACTTTACAGCGTAATATTTTAATGCACGCTATTGTGTTAACTTTTCGTTTTATAATTTACGGCGCAGCAAGGCGCATTTTAGGCGCTAAACTCACTAAATTTGCCATATAATATTTTAATATGTTTTGCGGTACCTGACCGAGTCTCCCGTCCACAATGCTAAATCATCCCAACTTTTTGTTTTATAATTTACGACGCAGCAAGGCGCATTTTAGGCGCAAACGTTAAAAACTTTGCGGCGTAATATTTTCCAATGAGCTAAACTTGTTTAACAGTTTTGCTTTGGATTTTACGGCGCAGCAAGGCGCAAAAACGATGAAAACTTTACAGCGTAATATTTTAATGCGCGCTATTGTGCCAACTTTTTGTTTTATAATTTATTGTGCAGCAAGACGCATTTTAGGCGCAACACTTACTAAATTTGCCACATAATATTGGAAAGCATCTTTTAGTACCTGAGCCAGTTTCCTGTCCACAATGCTAAATTATCCCAACCTTTTGTTTATTAATTTATGGCGCAGCAAGGCGCATTTTAGGTGCAAACGTTAAAAACTTTGCGACGTAATATTTTCCAATGAGTTAAATTTGTTTAACAGTTTTGCTTTGGATTTTACGGCGCAGCAAGGCGCAAAAACGATGAAAACTTTACAGCATAAAATTTTAATGCGCGCTATTGTGCTAACTTTTTGTTTTAGAATTTATGGCGCGACAAGGCGCATTTTAGGCGCAAACGTTAAAAACTTTGGAATTTACGGTGCAGAGGCGCATTCTAGGCGCAACATCGCCGCAAAACTTTGAAAGAAACTTAAGTTTGGCCCCGGGCGAGACTAAAGCTAATACCTTCCGTTTAATATAGTGTCTATTTAGGCGCATTGTAGGCGCAGCTCGTTTTTAAAATGAGCGCCTATCTTGTTTGCGAACTAAACTCGCTGGCTCCGAGATGGAGTTAATATTTCTAGAAGTACGGCTTCGATCAGCTGTTTTTCGTTTTTAAAATGGGCCTTACTTCTAATTTTGATGCGGCTGCACCTAAAAGGCACTATTAAATCAAAAACCGTTAGTGCTCTAACTGAAGCATTTCGATCCGAACTTTTTAAAATTGCAAAAGGCGCCTTTAACGAAGTCTTTTAAACAACTATAAGCCGTTTAGTGCTTTTCGACATTTTAAAAACTAGAGAGCTGACGACTAGGGACGGAATTAGTGCTTTTCGACATTTTGGAAACGAGAGCACTAACGACAACATACATCAATGCTCTTAAGCGCCTATAAAGCTCCCACTTCAGCTCTTTAAAATTACTTAAACGAACAACAATTCGCCTCAGCATTTGTCGTGCATACTTGAAATTAGTGCTTAATTGTTACTAATTCGCTCACCTTACTCTGATTACATCGAAATTCCAGGAAAGCGCACTAAAACCAACTAAAACAAGCACCACTTACAACGTCTTAATTGCTATGAAATTATGCGTGACCGACAGAAAAGCGCAGGGAGGATTTAAGTCGTCAGAAGCTCCACCTCGAGCTCGTCGATGCTGAACGTAACCAACCACAGAGCGCGGCGGCGGCTTCTATAATTAAATAGTGCTTTCCCCCGCGCGCAACAGCGAGTTGGACGTGATTTTTAGCGGCGCTGTTGAGATATGTAGGATAGACGAAGCGCTAAAACTAATAAAAGAAATAATTGCAGAATTTTTCGCAAGTAGATGATCGTTAAAGTATGTAAACTTTGCCTACGATTCGTTAGTGATCTTTAGCGCCCTAAGGATGATCGTTAGTGCCCGGTGGCTTCCACAAACTAGAAAGACCTCGATTTTTAATTCTCTGCGTACATATACTTCGTTTGTGCTCTTCTGCGCTCTAAAATGTTCGTCTATAAATAGTGCTTCGTTAGTGCTCTTTAGCGCTCTAAAGATGGTCGTTAGTGCCCGATTGCCTCCACAAAACTAGAAAAACCTCGACAGAAAATTCGATTTATTTTTCTTTGCATTCAAATACTTTGTTGGTGCTCTAAAATGTTTGTTTGTAGATAGTGCTTTGTTAGTGCTCTTTAGCGGTCTAAAGATGATCGTTAGTCCCGGTGGCCTCCACAAAACCATCATGATTCGACAGAATATTCGATCTTTTTAGTCCTTTTTGTACAAATACTTTGTTAGTGCCCTTTAGTGCTCTAAAATGTTTGTCTATAAATAGTGCTGTATTAGTGCTTTTTAGCGCTCTACAGATGATTGTTAGTGCCCAGTGGCCTCCACATAACTAGAAAAACCTCGACAGGAAACTCGATTTTTAGTTCTTTGCGTACTTCGTTAGTGTTCTTTAATGCTCTAAAATGTTCCATAAATAGTGCTTTGTTAGTGCTCTTTAGCGATTTATAGATGATCGTTAGTGCCCGGTGACCCCAAAAAACTATCAAGACCTCGACAGAATACTACGTTTTTAGTCCTTTGCGCACAAATATCTCTAAAATCTTCGTCTATAAATAGTGCTTCGTAAGTGCTCTTCAGCGCTCTAAATATGTTGTTAGTGCCCGATTGCATCCAAAAAACTAGAAAAATCTCAAAAGAATACTCGATTTTTAGTCCTTTGCGTACAAATACTTTGTTAGTGCTCTTTAGTGCTCTAAAATATTTGTTTATAAATGGTGCTTAGTTAGTGCTCTTTAGCGCTCTAAAGATGATCGTTAGTCCCCGGTGGCTTCCACAAACTAGAAAGACCTCAATAGAATACTCGATTTTTAATTCTTTGCGTACATATACTTCGTTTGTGCTCTTCTGTGCTCTAAAATGTTCGTCTATAAATAGTGCTTTGTTAGTGTTCTTTAGCGCTCTAAAGATGGTCGTTAGTGCCCGATTGCCACTACAAAACTAAAAAAACCTCGACAAAAAATTCGATTTATACTTTTTTGCATTCAAATACTTTGTTGGTGCTCTAAAATGTTTGTTTGTAAATAGTGCTTCGTTAGTGCTCTTTAGCGGTCTAAAGATGATCGTTAGTCCCGGTGGCCTCCACAAAACCATCAAGATTCGACAGAATATTCGATCGTTTTAGTCCTTTTTGTACAAATACTTTGTTAGTGCCTTTCAGTGCTCTAAAATGTTTGTCTATAAATAGTGCTGTATTAGTGCTTTTTAGTGCTCTAAAGATGATTGTTAGTGCCCAGTGGCCTCCACATAACTAGAAAAACCTCGACAGGAAACTCGATTTTTAGTTCTTTGCGTACTTCGTTAGTGTTTTTCAATGCTCTAAAATGTTCTAGAAATAGTGCTTTGTTAGTGCTCTTTAGCGGTGTACAGATGATCGTTAGTGCCCGGTGACCCCAAAAAAACTATCAAGACCTCGACAGAATACTACGTTTTTAGTCCTTTGCGCACAAATATCTCTAAAATCTTCGTCTATAAATAGTGCTTCGTGAGTGCTCTTCAGCGCTCTAAATATGTTGTTAGTGCCCGATTGCATCCACAAAACTAAAAAGATCTCAAAAGAATACTCGATTTTTAGTCCTTTGCGTACAAATACTTTGTTAGTGCTCTTTAGTGCTCTAAAATATTTGTTTATAAATGGTGCTTAGTTAGTGCTCTTTAGCGCTCTAAAGATGATCGTTAGTGCCCTGTTGCCTCCACAAAACTAGAAAGACCTCGAAACAATACTTGATTTTTAGTCCATTGCGTACAAATACTTGGTTAGTTGCACTTCAGTGCTCTGAAATGTTTGTTTATAAATAGTGCTTTGTTAGTGCTCTTTACCGCTCTAAAGATGATCGTTAGTGCCGAGTGGCCTCCACAAAACTAGAAAACCTTTGAAAGAAAACTCAAGTTTTGTTCTTTGCGCAAAAATAGTTCGTTAGTGCTCTTCGATGCTCTTCAAGGTTCTCTATATAGAGCTTCGTTAGTGCTCTTTAGTGCTCTAAAAATGATCATTAGTGTCTTTTGGCCTCCACAAAACTAGAAAGACCTTGACAAATTACTCGATTTATAGCTCTTAGCGTACAAACACTTCGTTAGTGCTCTAAAATAATCATATATAAATAGTGCTTCGTTTGTATTTTTTAGCGCTCTAAAGATGATCGTTAGTGCCGATGGCCTCCAGAAACTAGAAAGACCTTGAAAGAATACTCGATTTTTAGTTCTCTGCGTACATATACTTCGTTTGTACTCGTCAGTGCTCTAAAATGTTTGTCTATAAATAGTGGTTCGTTAGTGTTCTTTAACGCTCTAAAGATGATTGTTAGTGCCTGGTGGTTTCCACAAAATTTCAAAGACCTCGACGGAATACTTGATTTATAGTTGTTCGCGTACAAATACCTCGTTAATGCTCCAAAATGATCGTCTATAAATAGTGCTTTGTTAGAGCTCGTTAACGGTTTAAAGATGATCATTAGTGCCCCGTGGCCTCCACATAACTATCAAGACCTCGACAGATTACTCGATTTTTAGTTATCTGCGTACATATACTTCGTTTGTGCTCGTCAGTGCTCTAAAATGTTCGTCTATAAATAGTGCTTCGCTAGTGCTCTTTAGCGCTCTAGAGATGATCTATAGTACCGTTGGCCTCCACAAACAAGAAAGACGTTGGCAGAATACTCGATTTTTAGTTCTCTGCGTACTTACACTTTGTTTGTGATCGTCAGTGCTCTAAAATATTTGTGTATAAATAGTGCTTGGTTAGTGCTCTTTATCACTTTACAGATAATAGTTAGTGGCCTGTGGTCTGCACCTAATTATAAAGACCTCGACGAAATACTCGATTTTTAGTTCTCTGCGAACTTCGTTAGTGCTCTTTGGTGCTATAAAATGTTCGTCTATAAATACTGTTTTGATAGTGCTCTAAAAATGATCGTTAGTGCCCCGTGGTCTCCACAAATCTCGAAAAACCTCGACAGAAAACTCGATCTTTGTTCTTTGCGTACAAATAGTTCGTTAGTGCTTTTCGGGGCTCTAAAAGTTGTATAAATAGTGTTTCGTTAGTGCTCTTTAGTGCTCTAAAGATGATCGTTAGTCCGCGTTGGTCTACAAAACTAGAAAAACCTTGACAAATTACTCGATTTATAGTTGTTTGAGAACAAATATCTAAAAGGATCATCTATAAATAGTGCTTCGTTAGTGCTCTTTAGCGATCTAAAAATGATCGTTAGTGCCCAAAACTGTCAAAACCTAAACAGAAAAGTCAATTTTTAGTCCTTTCCGTACAAATACTTCGTTAGTGCCCTTTAGTGCTCTTAAGTGTTCGTCTTTAAATATTTCTTTGTCAGTGCTTTTTAGCGCTCTAAAGATGATGGTTAGTGCCTGTTAAACTCCACATACTAGAAAGACCTTGACAGAATACTTGATTTTTAGTTCTCTGCGTACATATAGTTCGTTTGTGCTCGTCAGTGCTCTATAAAGTTTATTTTTAAATAGTGCTTCGTTAGTGCTTTTAAGCGCTTCAAAGTTGATCGTTAGTGCCAGGTTGCGTCCACAAAACTAGAAAGACCTCGAAGGAATATTCGATTTTTAGTCCTTTGCATACAAATACCTCGTTAGTGCCCTTCAGTGCTAGGAAATGTTCGTCTATAAATAGTGTTTCGTTAGTGTTTTTTAGCGTTTTAGAGATACTCGTTAGTGTTCATTGGCCTCTAGAAAACTAAAAAGACCTTGACAGAATACTTGGTTTTTAGTTCTCTGCGTACATATAATTCGTTTGTGCTCGTCAATGTTCTAAAATGTTTTTCTATAAATAGTGCTTTTTTACTACTCTTTAGTGCTCTAAATATGATCGTTAGTGGCCTGTGGTCTCCACAAAACTAGAAAGACCTCGAAAGAATACTCAATTTTTAGTCCTTCGCATACAAATACCTCGTTAGTGGCCTTCAGTGCTCTAAAGTGTTTGTCTATAAATACTGATTTGTTAGTGCTCTAAAGATAATCGTCAGTGCCCCGTGGTCTTCACAAAACTAGAAAAATCTCGGCAGAAATCTCGATTTTTTTGTTTTTTGCGTACAAATAGTTCGTTAGTGCTGTTTGGCGTTCTAAAATGTTCTATAACTAGTGCTTCGTTGCTGCTTTTTGTTCTTTAAAAATGATCGTTAGTACGCGTTGGCCTCCACAAAACTAGAAAAACCTTGACAAATCACTCGATTTATAGTTGTTTGAGTACAAATACTTCTTTAGTGCTCTAAAAAGATCATCTATAAATAGTGCTTCGTTAGTGCTTTTTAGCGGTCAAAAATGATCGTTAGTGCCCCGTGACCTCCGCAAAACTGTCAAGACCTCGACAGAAAAGTCAATTTTTAGTCCTTTTCGTACAAATACTACTTTAGTGCCTTTCCGTGATCTAAAATTATCGTCTATAAATAGTGCTTTCTTAGTGATCTTTAGCGCTCTTAAGATAATCGTTAGTGCCCGGTGGCCTCCGCAAAACCATCAAGACGTCGACAGAGTATTCGATTTTTAGTTCTTTTCGTATAAATACTTCGTTAGTGTTCTTTAGTGCTCTAAAATATTCGTCTATAAATAGTGCTTCATCAGTGCTCTTTAGCGCTTTAAAGATGATTGTTAGTGCCTGTTAGACTCCACATACAAGAAAAACCTTGACAGAATACTTGATTTTTAGTTCTCTGCGTACATATACTTCGTTTGTGCTCGTCAGTGCTCTAAAATGTTTACTTTTTAATAGTGCTTTGTTACTGCTATAAAGCGCTCTAAAGATGATCGTTAGTGCCCGGTTGCGTCCACAAAACTAGAAAGACCTCGAAAGAATACTCGATTTTAGTCCTTTGTGTACAAATACCGCGTTAGTGCCCTTCAGTGCTCTGAAATGTTTGTCTATAAATATTGCTCGTTAGTGCTTTTTAGCGCTTTAGAGAAGATCGTTAGTGCCAGTTGGATTCTACAAAACTAAAAAGACCTTGACAGAATACTCGATTTTTAGTTCTCTGCGTACATATACTTCGTTTGTGATTGTTAGTGCTGTAAAATGATTTTCCATAAACAGTGCTTTGTTACTACGCTTTAGTGCTCTAAAGATAATTGTTAGTGGCCTGTGGTCTCTTCAAAATTATAAAGATCTCTACTGAATACTTGGTTTTTAGTACTTTGCGTACAAATACTTCGTTAGTGCTTTTCAGTGCTGCAAAATATTTGTTTATAAATAGTGCGTCGTTAGTGCTCTTTATCGCTCTAGAGATGATTGTTAGTGCCCGATTGCTTCCACAAAGCTTGAAAAACCTCGAAAGAATACTAGATTTTTAGTCCTTTGCGTACAAATGCTTCGGTAGTGCTCTTTAGCGCTCTAAAGATCACCGTAAGTGTCCAGTGGCCTACACAATACCAGAAAGACTTCGACAGAATGAAAATACGCACAGATAGTGTTTTGTTAGTGCTCAGTGATCGTTAGAGCTTCTATGGCTTCCGTCTAAACAGAAAGGTCACTCGGGAGGCAATTCAACAGGCGATATTCACTTTTTATCAAAAATACACATGAGTATTGCTCCGTTAGTGCTCTTTAGTGCTTTAAAGAAAGTCGTTAGTGCTCTGGCGGTTTCCACCAAACTAGAAAAGTCACGGAGGGCCAGCAACTTAACAATCGACTTTGTTTTTAATTAACAAAATTGCGTGCGGATATTGATTCGTTAGTGCTTTTTAGTGATCGTAAGTGCTGTTGTAACTTCCAAAAAGAAGAAAATCCACATGAGAATGGAACACTCTACTTTAAAATCTTAACTAACAGAAACACATACATAGTGCTTTGTTAGCGCTAATTAGTGTTACAGAAATGATCATTAGTGCTTTGATGATTTCCGAAATTAACAATGCGAGCGGTAGTGATTGGGCGTAACATAGAAACGATCCGCGCCAATAGTTTGTTAGTGTTTTGTTGTTGCTCATTAGTGCCCCAAGAGGTCATCGTTAGTGCTCTCAACTTTTCAAAATAAACAAAAGCCATAATACAGTTTTTAATAAGTGAAATATCTACTTTTAAAACATGTAACCCCCACACCACCCTCACGCATGCACTTTACAGTTTCACAAATTAACAACCAATCTCCAGATAGACAAAAAATTGTTAGTCCTTTTTAGTGGTCCGAGAATGATCGTTAGTGCTGTCGTGGTTTCCACAAACAAAAAAGCTGCAACAGAAGGTGCTACTAACGCTCTGCTTTGCCCTTACCCATCGAAAACACAAAAATAGTGCTTTATTAGTGCCGCTTAGTTCCAAAAATCATCATTAGTGCCTTTATGGTATTTTTGAAATAAACGATAAAATCTCCGTCCGTTGGCTTATTTTTAACCCAACAAAGATTTCTCCACGTAACAGTTCTTTAGTGCCGTTTAGTGCTCGAAAACAAACGTTAGTGCTCTCGCAACATTCTCAAAACAAGGAGCAAGAATGCCAGCTCACTCGACACTAACTTCTTAACCAACACAATTGAATTAGTTAATATTTCGTTAGTGCTTTTTAGTGATCCGAACATCACTGTAAGTGCGTTTAAGTTTTCGAAATAAACAAGAAAACCACGGCTGTGGGACAATGTAGCAGATACTTTTCGGTATTTAACCAACGAAATTGTAGGTTAGTGCTTGTTAGTGCTCTCAGCATTAGTACTTTTAAGTTTTATAAACACAAAAACAATAATAACAGTCGGTTAACTTAACAGTGTTTCATCAACAAAATTACCTATAGACTGTATGCTGTTAGTGCTTTTTAGCGATTAAAACCCAGCATTAGTGCTCTTCTATGTTTGAAAAATAAAGAAAATCGTGACGGTGACACAATTTACCAATCGGTTTCACTGTTTAACCTACAAAATTGCCTATAAATACTAGTATGTTAGTGCTCGCTAGTGCTCCTGAGAGCAACGTTAGTGCTGTCGCGTTTTATAGTCAAGGAAAACTGTGGTTGCGAGACTAATTAGCAGCCGTGTTTTAGTGTTAACCAACAAAATTGTTTATTCTTTAGTGCTTTAACGTTAGTGCTCTTACATTTTCGAAAAAAACAAACACAATCGGTGGTAATATTCGCTTTCACTACTTAACCAACAAATTGAGTTAGCTAGTATATGGTGAGTACTATGTTAGTGTCCGTTAGTGCTCTAAAAATCAACGTTTGTCCTGCCACGTTTTTGAAGAAAAGGCAAGAAAAATAGCGATAATGGGACAAACTAGTAATGGGTTTTGGTGTTTAACTAATAATAGGTTATGATCGAGTAGTGCTCGTAACGTTAGTGCTTTTACGTTTTCTAAACGGGAAAATCGAGACGGTGGGAAATATTAATCGCCTCTTTTTGGTGCTTAACCGACAAGACTGACTATAGGTTGTATTGTGAGAAGTATTCCTTACTGCTCCCAACGTTAGTGCTCTTAGGTTTTTGAAACAAACGAGGAGAGTTGGTGGTAGGACAATCTAATAGTCGACTCTCGGTGTTTAACCTACAATATTGACTTAGCTAGTTTTTCTCTGACAACCAACGTTATTGCTACCATGTTTTCAAAGAAAACAATATAAACCACGAGAAGTCAAATCAATTTTCCGCGTTTAACCAGCAAAATCGACTGTAGGTTGTATTCGATTAGTGCTCAGCGTTAGTGCTTTTGCGTTTTCAAAAATAAGGAAAACGGAACGGCGCAACGCGATAAATTAACTGTCGTTTTTAGTGCTTAACCCACATAATTGGCTAGTGCCCTTTAGTGCTCCCTGCGTTAGTGCTCTCACGCTTTCGAAATAAACAACAAGCTGTGCCGGTAAGACAAGTCAACTCCCAGTATTTAACCGACAGAATTGATTTGGTTAGCGTTATTTAGTGCTCCAAAGTCCAACGTTAGTGCTGCCGCGTTTTTGAAGAAGAACGTGTTTAACTAAAAAATTCGCTATAGAGTAGTGCCTCTGGCGTTAGTGCTTTCACGTTATCAAAAACAGGAAAATAGGAACGGTACAACAAATTAACCGTTGATTTTTAGTGTTTAACCGTTAAATTGGCTATAGCTTGTATTCGAGTAGTGCTTTTTAGTGCTCCCAGTGCTAATGCTCTTACGTTTTTAAAATAAAGAAGGAAAATTGTTGCGGTAAGACGATGATTAGTATTGACATACAAAATTACCTGTGGGTAGTGTTCAATTAGTGCTCGTTAGCGCTACAAAGATTACGTTAGTGCTCTTAACCTGAGGATCACCAGATCCTTAATTCCTCAACCCCTGGGACGCTTGAAGACAAGGTCAAGGAGAGCTAATCAGTGTCGATTCAACAACGATACCTAAGTAGCTGTCGATTTCATCGGTCGAGGTGACCGCAGGCGCGGGCATCCAAGGTTCTGCTTGTGTTACCGAGTTGGGGGACACCTTGCTGTATACCGTGTCTGCTTAGAAGGACTGTGAATTGATCCGCGCGTAGAGGTGTCTTCGTTGTAGTACCCGATGGTGGAGTCAAATATAAGAGATGGTCAAACGCTAGAACTTGCGCATGCGCTTCAGATGCGTGAGTTCTTCAACAGCTACAGTCGGCATCCAGTTAAACTTAGTTCGACTGCATCGTATAAGCGTTCATCAACGCCTCTCACTCCAATGGGCGCGAGTATACTTGCGACAGGAGTCCTACAGGTCGTTCAACGCAGCCACGAAACCTGTTCTTCCAATTCTTAAGCCAAATCCAAGAATGAGCGCATTTTCTGAAAATTGTTGTTTTTTGTGCCATTTATGCGACTTCCAGGCGCCGTGTAAAAGCCTACTCGAAACCCACATCGATTCCCACATCAACGACAACCCATCTAAAGGACGTCTCGATAAACACCTGTACGTACATACACACGAAAAACATTTTGCGTGTTATTTGTGTAAGTATTCAACGTATCGAAAATCATCCCTACGAGCCCACATGTATTTACATATTGACGAAAAGCCGTACAACTGCAATTTGTGCGATTTTAAAACCGGGTACGATCAAAACTTAAAACTGCATTTACTCACACATGGTAAAAAACGTTTGTGGTGTAACTTGTGTGACTTCTCTTCGCATTATAAATATTCTGTTCAGCGACATATACGTATCCAACATGACGAAAACAACTTCCTCTGCAAGTCCTGTGCGTTTACAACATCTTGCGAACGCGCGCTAAAGGCGCATAACGGATCACATGGTGGAAAAAAGCCGTTTAAGTGTAGTTTGTGTAGCTTTACGACAGATAAGAGGATTTTACTCGAGGAGCATATCACAACACATGGTGAAAGGCCGTTCCAGTGCAGCAGCTGCAACTATTGCACAAACAGAGAAGGTTACCTGAAGCTACACATACGAAACGCGCATAAAACTAACCTACAATCTATGTTCAACGAAATCACCGTGAAAGAAGAACCCATCGAGTTAATCTGCAAGTTATGTAATTTCGTGACCTCGTATCAAGAAACCCTAAATAATCACGACTGTAAGAACTCGTTTTTGTGTAATTCGTACGATTTTACAACATATAGTGAGAGTTTTATGCAGTCGCAAAGCCCTTCACATACTGACGAGAAACCATTAATGTGCAATATATGCGGCTTCTGCTCGAGCAAGCAGATTTATCTAGAGCAACACATACGAACTGTACATCTAGGGGAGAAATCGTTTGTGTGTGAAAGCTCGAAAGAAGGTTCGCCTATCAGATCCGGTGATTTAAAACAGTTTATTAATAGGAGATTTAAAGATATTATTCGAGTAGGGGGTGATCAGATTGCCAGTTGAGCGTATCAAAGCGCTCTTTTAGTCCTAGTTTTTAAAATAACGCTAGTAAAACGGCAAAAACGCCGATTTTTTTTAATATTATATAAAAAATAATTAATTTTATAAATAAATTAAGCTGTTTTTTCGCCTGTATGTGTTGTATAAACGTAAACGTGTGCAATATTTCTTTCAAGTGCTGTAATCCATTCTTAATTTCGATTTATAAGCTCTGTATTGGAAAAGCCACGATTAAATGACCTAGGGAACGAATGAATGAAGAGTGAATGAATGAATAACTGGCTAAGTAATGGATGAAAAACTGAATGAATGAATGAACAAGTAAACAACGAATAAACACATGAACAATTGAATAAACGGTTGAATGAATGAATAAATTACTGGCGTAATAATTGAATGAAAAACAAGCGATCGAATTAATTAGTGAATGAATGAATGACTGAATAATTGAATAAGTTACTAAATGACTGAGGAGGTAGATACATGAATACACGAATGAATCAGTGAATATTCGAATCAATAAATGATTGGAAGTTGAAAAACCGGGCGAAAACTAATACTTAGCGAATAAACGAATAAATAATTGAAACCGTAAATAAGAGACTAAATGAATGAAGAAATGAATGATTGAATGAAGAAGCGAAAACGAAAGTTGAATGAATGGATGAATCAATAATGAATGAATAAGTGGTTAAATGAAACAACGAATAATCGAATAAGAAAATGGGTAATAGAATAAATGAACGAAAAGCATAGAATGGACGAACGAATGGATGGTTAATTAAAAAGTCAAATGAATGAATAAATAATTAAACGAACAGAAGAATGACTGAATACAGGAGCAAGAAATAAGCGACTAAATTAACAAATACAGGATTGTGTGAATACCTAGATGAATGAATAAACTAATCAGTGAATGAAGAATATTTACTTAACTAAATCAATGACTAATCGAATAAACAAATGAATCAAAATTGAATAAACGAGCGAAAAGCTAATACTTAACGTTTAAATTAATGATTAAATAAAAAAGTCGCAGAAATAAAGGAATAATTAGATGCGTGAATAAGAGACGGAATGAATGAAGAAATGCAGAATTGAATGAAGAAGTGAAACCTGAATGTATGAATAAATCGTTGAATGAATGGACGAATAAATAATGAACATATATGATTAAATGAAGTAATGAATGATTGAATAAGGAACTCAATTAACAATTGAAGAATGAATGGTTAATTAACAAGTGAAATGAATAAATAAATATTTGTACGAACAAATGAATGATCGAATAAGGGAAAAGGAATAAGCGACCAAATGAATGAACAAATGCATGATTGATTGAATGAAGAGCATGAATAAAGATCACGAATGAAAAGCATGAATGAATAAATCATTGAGTGAATAAACAAATCAAACAATGGATAAACATTTATTTAAATGACTGTGAATGTTCGAATAAACAAATGAAAGATGAAATTGAATAAATGAACGAAAAAGCATTCCTTAGAAATTAAACGAAAATCTCAAATGAATGAATGAATGATTGATTTCGCAAAAGAATGCTCGAGTAAAAATGATTGATTGAGCAGCTAAATGAGTGAAGAATTGTCTAATTGAGTGAATGACAAAGTGAGTACCTAGGTGAATGAATGAATGAATAAACAAATCAGTCAGTAACTGAATATTTGTTTAAATGAATAAATAAACGAAAAAGCATTGAATGAATGCACGTTAATTGATAAATCAAATGAATGAATGAACGAACATGCGAATGAATGACTTACTGAAGAAACAATGAATTAGCGACTAAATTA